>OX328128.1:16351800-16673615 GCA_946811695.1 Gonocerus acuteangulatus
AATGTACAGATCACGAAAATACCAGTGTATCAAATTCGTCTATATATATATATATATATATATATATATATATATATATATATAAATCAGTCCCGTTACAGGCCACGAGGGCCCTGAGGGGCAGATACTATAGAGGTATCTGATTCATGACCATACGGCTCACTAGGGAGATAGTATGGTCAGTACTATGCTCCGGCCGCCTGATTTTCCCCTTGGCCGCATCGACTGCTAGAGTCATTAGCACCCAAGGTACCCATTATTAATTAAATTAATTAAAGGCTGGGTTGGCTTAGGGACGGTCAGGGAGGCGGAATTCAACCCATGAACGAAGACACTAGAAGAAAAAATCTTTAGTGCTTGCTCGGGATTTGAACTCAGGCCTCCAGCTTATTAGTCCAGTGCTCTACCACTGAGCTAACCTCGCCCCCATGTATATATATATATATATATATATATATATATATATATATATATATATATATATATGTATATATATATGTGTGTATTTATATATTTACATTTATCTGTTCGCGCTCTAACAGCTTAATAAATGGTCTGATTTTGACTAAATTGCGTTTAAAAATACTTTGTCTCAAACAAAAGGTAAATTTCTTTAACCAAAGAAATCATACTCTTAGAGCCCTGTTTTTTCCCTGCGAAAACTATCGCTGCAGCATTGCGCTTATCCACGTACGTAATTTGGTGTGGGGAATCAAAGGGAACAATTTACAAGGGTATGTCTATAGCCTTATTCGAGAAAACTGAAACATAAAATTTTCTTAGATGTCCCGCAACCGGTTGCAAAATAATGTTAAAGGCAACGCATGTATTCGAAAAGTTAGTAAATTTACTACAATTGAATCGATCCATGCAAAAAGAGCTTCAGTCCATAATCAGTAGTTTTGAGAAAACGAGAAAAAACTGTCTACACCCTTCATTTGTTTTATTATTGTGCTATTTTTTTTTGTCTGAGTACCCCATACTGACACAAGTTATATATGAAACATTGGTTATTACTAACAAATGCATTATATTATTAAAATATAATAATAGTGCTTGGACTGAAGCTCTTCTTGCATGGAACAGCCTAAGGAGTACCTCCTTGCAAAATATAAGGTCTAATATAATGTAAAACACATTGTAGGATATATTGAGTTACAGTTTATTATCAATGGTACAATATGTAAGAAATATTTGGATGATATAAAGTTCATACAATGAGTAATGTAATGCTTAATCGTCTTGAACTTCTTCATCTATGTTTATAATTGTTGGCCAACCCAATATTTCATAGTAAAAATTCTTCTTCTCTTCTGAAACGTATTATCAACTTCTTAATGTCTTCAATTTTTTTCTGCTTGATGGGGACCTTCCCTCCTGGTTTGGCAGGATTGGTAGGGAACACTGGACCCTCAAGACCTTGGCTTACATGAAAGGAATTTATTTGCTACATGTGCTTCTATGGGAACAATGTGTTGGACTGAAGTCCTCATAACATAGAAATGTGTAGTGACCGTCAGAGACAACGAATTCATCACTAACTCATATTTGGAAAAAAATGGACTGAAGGTCCACGATTCAATTATGGTTCCTATGCAATTTACGGTAGAGCATCACATTCTAAAGTGTATGTTATGTTTCTTTTGAACTAGTTTTAGTCTCTGGTGGCCTCAGTTTTGTCTCGGTTCCTCTTGCATTGTTTAGTTCCTTCGGTATTGATTCTGTAGAGTTTTTGTGTTATTTGTTCTTCTAGGATAGCAACGAGATGCCTTATTATAACAAGTAGTGTATAGATATTTTCTTAATCAAGCAAGAGCTTCTTCTCTCGGAGAATCCAGATGACAAACTGAAGAAATTTCGAGTGGGCGTTATTAAGGAATTACGAGAAAGTCTACTGTGCCTGTGTTTGACAGTAGCTAGAGCTTACTGTTCAAACGAAGGCCAGATCTAACGCAACAAGTCTGCGTCACAAGGAATGCTACAGACAGCTGACAAATCTCTCTCCCGTTTTCTTAGCTATCCGATATTTATTATTGGTCAAAGGCCCTGAGGTAGACTGTATTTTATATTGAGAATTATGGATATTTATATGAATTTGGGTTAATACCTATTTCTGTAATAAAAATCCGCCCATGTCGTCCATCCGATTTTCGAAGATGAGAAATGTCGATTTTGATTTACCCGAATTTAAAAACATTGTACCCATAAGTTCATTTTACTTTTTTCATAATTACTTGTAATAAAAAAAAAAATAATAATAATTTTGAAATGTATCGGAACTTACTTGAAAAATCGAATTTTGTGCAAATTTAAAAATTTTACCGGCACATAAACACTCCCATTTTTGATTAGTTAAGTTTACATTTTAAGCACATAAAAAAGTCCGATTCGCAGGACCTGCGTCATCTTAGCGCGGCTCTGTTAATATCTCTAGTGCTATTAGTGAAGGAGTAGTAAAAGGTATTAGAGTGGGGTTTGATCTTCCGTGAAAAATGTAAAACAAAACCTCGAAGAGAAAATAGATTTAAGGCGCCACAACAGGAATCTGACAGTACCATGGCGACTTCCCCCACCTTCTCAACGTTCGCTCTTGGAAACACTATAACAATGTTTCATATTTTCTTCCCTTGTTTTAGTGAAATGCTCGTTTTAAAGTTAATTCAATTAAAATAAGCAACAACCAGTTAAGACGTTAGGTAAAGAGACACAAAACCCCGTTGAAAAGAGCAAAACTAACAATTGCGAATTTTCAAGTCCTTTTTTCTCCGATTGACATCGCTCGATCAAAGATTGCATCAGAACCTTTTTTGTAGAGAATTTAGTAAGCTTTAGAATGGTTACCTTCCACTTACCACGATTCCCCAACCGTATTCGAGATATTATAGAACATATACGAAAATCCCTAAACTATTCATGCCTGTTAATGAAATATTTTATTTCTAGTACTTCCTTAACTCCAAACGGAACTAAAATTTACCTGTTATAGATTAGCTGAATATCAAACGTCTAGAACAAGCTTCAACTGAATTAATCGTTTCTAGAGACCCAAACTAAAAATTAGTTTGGAAAAGTAGGCGTTTCAATGTTTCTCGAAAACGTTACAGCTATCGCCTTAAAAATAGTTGCATTCGTTTTCCTACGTCAAGAAAACAATACCTGCAAGCATATGAACTCGAGAACGTAAGCGTTACGATTTTTCTCGCGCGAATTTCGCTCCAAACACTATTTTTCGGTGGACAGATTCTGCTGGTTTTTGTACGAATTTTCAAAATCGCACCATTTTTGAGCTTGCCAGAGAGCGAACAGACAAACATATATATATATATATATATATATATATATATATATATATATATATATGCTATGCTCCGGCCGTCTGATTTTCTCCTTGCTGCTTCGACTGCTAGAGACATTAGCACCAAGGTACCCATTAATAAATTAATTAAAGGCTGGATTGGCCTTGGGACGGTCCAACCCCTGAATGAAGACACTAGAAGAAAAAATATTTAGTGCTATGCTCGGGATTTGAACTCAGGTCCTCCAGCATATAAATCCAGTGCTCTACCGCTGAGCTAACCTCGCCTCCACGTAAAAGAGGAATACAAACCTTGCAACGTACTATTACCCCATAAGTAAACATTATTGTGGTCAATATGTTAATTTTAATGCTTCTGGATAAGAAATCTGGATTATTTTTAATTTCACTCTTTAAGGGTATGTATAAGGTATTTCCCCTGCGCGTATGAATTATAAGGTATGCTCAGCTGACCTGGATCTTGTGCAACTTGCTTTCTATGTTGCATTTCTGGTTTATTAGACGCTATACTCTCTTTGAAAGGAATAAACATGGATTACATTGATTGAACATTGGGATTAATAAATCTTTAATCTCCTTTATTAATCGAACTGCTTTCTAATATCTTGATTACATATTAATTATCTACAAATGGAGAGGCTACTTTCATGATAATCAATTTAAGTGAAACTGTATTGATAGTGGAATGTTACAAGGGTCCATGTTAAGCTCTGATTTATCTTACTTATATTAAGAAATCGGCTGGTCTGTTTGTGAAAATCATGATTGGCGACTTGACCATAAGTATAAGATATATATCGCCCGGTTTTCGAGTACATACCATGTCAAACTATCAAATATGAAATATCTCGATTTTCATATTCGATAGTTTGACATGCTAGGGACGATATGTTTGCAGGTACTCGTTTTATAGTTTCCTTCTCATAGGGTTCGATAGTTTGGCATGCTAGGGACGATATGTTTGCAGGTACTCGTTTTATAGGTTCCTTCTCATAGGGTTCGATAGTTTGGCATGCTAGGGATGATATGTTTGCAGGTACTCGTTTTATAGGTTCCTTCTCATAGGGTTCGATAGTTTGGCATGCTAGGGACGATATGTTTGCAGCTACTCGTTTGATAGGTTCCTTCTCATAGGGTTCGATAGTTTGGCATGCTAGGGATGATATGTTTGCAGCTACTCGTTTGATAGGTTCCTTCTCATAAGGAAACGTATGGAACCATTTGTAAGGCTACATCTGCACCCGTTTTCGAGAAAAGTGGAAAACATTTGTTACATTTAAAGTTCGGGAAGTATTTGAAAAGATTATTTTTTTTAATAGACGTAGAAAGTTTTGGGATCTTCGTATAATTTCGTAAATATCTCGAAAACGGTTGGGAAATCGTGGCAAGTGAAAAGTGACCATTCCTTTATGCGATCAAACCGGCTTCATTTCATGTTAGTCAATTTAAAAAAGCATAATTAAAAATTAGGAACTCATTTTTAAAGGGGTTAAAAACAAGTAAATTTCTATAGATGTACATTATTTTGAAAAATTGTAAGCAACAAAATGCATTTTTAAATTGACTAACATGAAATGAAGCCGGTTTGATCGCATAAAGGAATGCTCACTTTTCACTTGCCACGATTTCCCAACCGTTTTCGAGATATTTACGAAATTGGGATCTTCGTATAATTTCGAAAATATCTCGAAAACGGTTGGGAAATCGTGGCAAGTGACAAGTGACCATCCCTTTATGCGATCAAACCGGCTTCATTTCATGTTAGTCAATTTAAAAATGCATTTTGTTGCTTACAATTTTTCAAAATAATGTTCATCTATAGAAATTTACTTGTTTTTAACCCCTTTTAAAAATGAGTTCCTAATTTTTAATTATGCTTTTTTTCAATATGTTATAGTCTTAGTAATTTGTGTGTGGTAGTTCTATATATTTTCAACTTTTATTCTTTCCATTTATAATAACAGAGTTCATAATAATTATTTATGGTTTTATTTTCAATATTTTATAGTGTTTTTGGCATTTTGTTACTACACATTTTCAATTTTTTATTACATATTTCATTATAAATAGTTAAATATATATGTATGTCTTTTGAATTTTATTTTACATGAACATCCGTTCCCTATTTATGACAGTAGGGATATAAACGGATTACTTTTTTTTTTTTTTTTTTCTTTTTTTTTTCCAAAACATCATATATAACGATGTAATTGTAAAACTCCCTAACAAGTTAGCGACCTTTTGGATATCGTACGCGTGCCTGATTCACAATATCGCTTGCTCAGTTGATCGTTCGATAAGCGAGACGTGTCTGGATAGTATTGTACTGACTTAATTTCTCTTTAGGATCACATCAACCGATTAGCAATACGGACCATTTATAGATTTGCTGACATCACCAATTACATCTACAATATCATAGCGCGTGATTTGATCGGACATCTCGCTATCTGCGTGACATTATAGAAGAGATAATGTTTGTTTGGTTGTTCGGTTTGTAAATTAATCACGCTTTCCGATATGGAATATTATTTGTAGCGGTTCAACCACCTCCGAGGTCAATAATATTGATACAGTAACGAAACTTGCCATTTGTTTCGTTTATTTATGGTTGATGGTGAGGGTGGGGGAAGAATCAATGCATTCTTCAAGTATCTGGCTCAAAAATTGTTTAAAACATTAAGTTATATTTGTGACTTATATTTACAGCCTATTCATTATAAGGTATCTATCTAAAATGTAAAACAAAGTCCGACCCGCAGGAACTGCGTCATCTTAACGCGGTTCCGTTCATATCCCTAGTGTCATTAGTAGGAACCTTATAGGATTTTTAGGACAAAATACGCATCCAATTAGGTTTTTGCAACAGGCATAATAGATCTTTTTAGGTTTTTATTTAAAAATCCATTTTAGGTGATAAAAATGTTTTGAATAGGTTCAAAAAATAGGTCTTCTTAGTTTTTTTTATTTAAAAAATCCATTTTAGGTTTTTTTAGGTGATAAAAATGTTTTAATAGGTTCAAAAAATAAGTGAAACCTATTATAATTTATCGTTAATAATTTTAATTAATTTATCATTGATAAATCAATATGTATATAAATAGTGACATCAAAATAAACAACAAATAACATTATTTTATACAATAATATATTGAGAAGGGCGAAAAATAGATGAGCAAACATACATTATGTTTCAAGGTAGGGATAGTCGGGGTTCGGTCACAGCTATTTAATAAAACTACATTTTATCATAAAAATGGTTTTATTGTGCCGACGTTTCGGCTTGAACTTCAAGCCTTCATCAGGGCTGTAAAAACCAAGTAGGACGGATGTAATACTGAAATATACATATATATATATATATATATATATATATATATTATGTTTGTGTGTATATGTCAAACTTTTTACATCTCTAAATGTCTGGAAGCATTAATTATGAAATTTCAACCTTACTGTCTACAATGGATTACAGCACTATATTATCTGATAAGTTGCGGAGCAGTGATTACATAAATAAGAACCTAAAACGAAACAATTATAACAAATATGTAAAGGACATTTTTAAGTTTCTCTGCTGAAGAGTTACAACTTCTAAAGAACATCAGGAAGAATTTCACTACCTATAGAAAGATACTTAACTATGTTAAAAACCAAATAATTAAATCTTGGAAAAATTTAAAAAAAAATATCCAAACAAATATTTTTATTTTTCCCCAGCGTGTTAAAATGGTTTCTGGTGGAAGCGAAACTCCAAGTAAAATTTCCCTGAACGTCTGGACCCGGGAAGATGCTTTTAAGAAAAGTTGTTTGATCGAGGAAATGAGTTTATTGAATTGTATTTTCTATTTTTAAGATTAGGTCTGTCTAGGTCATTCCATCGTTATTTAGGCCATTTTAGGCGAAATCATCCTGAATAGGTTTTTTTAGGTTCTTTCAAATTTGCATGAATGATACTACAAGACGCGAATCATATGAAAACCCGATCATTATAATGTTTAGGAGAAAGGAAGCAAATAGGTGGAAACCTAAGAATCCGGTCCCTAGTGACTAGTATAGGAGTAGAAGCAGTTATTGGTAGGTTTTGATTTTTCGTAAAAATAAAAAATTACATCCCAAAGAGAAAGAAGATTTAAGGCACTAAAACAGGAAACTGTTAGTATTCTAAGCGAAAATGACTCCCAACACGTTCTCAACATTCGCCATGAGAATACACTATTATACATTTCTCATTTCCATCTCTTCTTTTATTAAAATACTAATTTTACTACTAAATGACTCCCAACACGTTCTCAACGTTCGCCATGAGAATACACTATTATACATTTCTCATTTCCATCTCTTCTTTTATTAAAATACTAATTTTACTACTAAATGACTCCCAACACGTTCTCAACGTTCGCCATGAGAATACACTATTATACATTTCTCATTTCCATCTCTTCTTTTATTAAAATACTAATTTTACTACTAAATGACTCCCAACACGTTCTCAACGTTCGCCATGAGAATACACTATTATACATTTCTCATTTCCATCTCTTCTTTTATTAAAATACTAATTTTACTACTAAATGACTCCCAACACGTTCTCAACGTTCGCCATGAGAATACACTATTATACATTTTTCATTTCCATCTCTTCTTTTATTAAAATACTAATTTTACTACTAAATGAGATTAAAAAACAATAAACAATTAAAACGTTAGGTAAACAGGGACAAAACCCCGTCGAAAAAAAAAATACAAACCTAACACTTTTGAAGTTTTAAGCACTTATTTCTCGGATTGACATCGCTCCATCGAAAATTATATCATAACCTTCTTTGTACGGAATTTAGTAAGCTTTCGAATTGTTTCCTTCCACTTACCACGATTTCCCAACCGTTTTAGTGTTCTTTTAGAAAATCCCAAAACATTTCAAGCCTGCTAATGAAATATTTTATTTCTAGTATTTCCTTAACTCCAAACGGAACCAAAATTAATCTAAGTAAAGATGGAATGGTTGGGATTCGGCTAAATATTGGTATGTAGTATCTTATTTCTTTGTAAAATTAATTAATGTTACTATTAGCTACTATATTTGTCATTGGTATGTAGCCTCTTATTTCTTTGTAAAATCAATTAACGTTACTAATTACTATTAAAATCAATTATTGTACCTATTCACTTTTTTATTCTAAGAATTTAAGACGATATGTTCTTTTATAAGTTAATTGTATCTATAGCTCTGTTACCTATCACAATCATAATTTTTTTCTGTTTTTGTATTAATTTCTTTTTTTTGTGTCTTTTTAGCTGACGAAGGCTACCAATGAGTAGCCGAAACGTCCGAAATATAGATTTTTTAAAACAAAATCATATTGAGGTTTATTTAGCCGAATCCCAACCATTCCATCTTTACTTATCACCTTGACGGCTAACTATCTAATCATCATGACAAAATTAATCTATATTAGACTAGATGAATATTAAACGTCTGGATAAATTTTCAACTGAATTAATCGTTCCTGAATACCCAAACTGAAAATTAGTTTTGAAGAGTAGGTGTTTCAATGTTTCACGAAAACGGCTACAGATATCGCTTAAAAAAGGGTTTCATTCGTTTTTCTGCGTTAAGAAACTTATAAAACGAGTACCCGTAAGCATATGAACTCGATAACGTAAGCGTTACGATTTTCTTCCTGCCAAACACCATCTTCCGGTAGACGATTTCTGTTGGTTTGTCAAAAAATGTGGTTTGCCTTGATTTGTGAATTGCTATGTATGAATGAACCCACAGAGTTAATGAAAATATTTAAATTTTATTCCAATAATGCTACTTAAAAATGTCCGGTAAATACTAAAATTTATTAACTGCCTTTGATTCTGTCGTTCTAATGAGTTCTTCGCCTCCGTTGCGATACTCACAATAAAACAAAATATACTAAAAAAATACTAAAATTTATATTTTTGTTTTATACTATAAATGTTGAGTTCCCACGAAATGTAAACTCAGACAGTGAGTTCATAACTGGTGAAATACATAATTGTTTTGTTTATAATAATTTATTGATATAATGAAGTATACATCCTGAGTGTTAGTCAAATATATTTTAGACAGAATCTGGATCTCGGCCAATTCTAGCTTAGACAAATGTCCCTTTTTAGACTTGGTCAATGAACTCAGCAGTGACATGAAAGTTGATTAAATTTCTTTGGTTGTTTTGGCAATAGTTTTTTTTTTGTTTATAATTATTCTGTATTACTTCTTAGATTGAATTGATTAGATTGGAGTTTTATTATTTTGTACGGGAACAGGTGCATTCCCTGTGGGCCTTTGGCTCCAGTGATAGTATTATGTACGGGAACTGGTGCATTCCTTGTGGGCCTTTGGCTCCAGTGATAGTATTTTGTACGGGAACAGGTGCATTCCCTGTGGGCCTTTGGCTCCAGTGATAGTATTTTGTACGGGAACAGGTGCATTCCTTGTGGGCCTTTGGCTCCAGTGATAGTATTTTGTACGGGAACAGGTGCATTCCCTGTGGGCCTTTGGCTCCAGTGATAGTATTTTGTACGGGAACAGGTGCATTCCCTGTGGGCCTTTGGCTCCAGTGATAGTATTTTGTACGGGAACAGGTGCATTCCCTGTGGGCCTTTGGCTCCAGTGATAGTATTTTTAGTTTAAACAAATTAATAATTTTTCAGTGTTTGTTTTTGTAGTCTTGCTGAAAACGTTTGTTAATCAGCAGAATCCACCCACCGGGACACAGGTTTATAGGCGAAATTTTTGGGCTTTCAGGTACAATTCTTTTAGATTCATTAATTTAGGAAAACGAATGAAACCATTTTCAAGGCGATATATGTAACCCTTTTCGAGACAAACAGAAAAACTAGTATTTGCAACTAATTTTCGGTTTGGAAACTTTAAACCGGTTAAAATATTTTCTACTTGTAACAAATTCATCCAAACGAAGATGTTTAAATTTTATTTACATTTGGAGTAACAAACAACAAATTATTAACAGACAAAGTTCCCAAAGTTTTTAAATTTTTTGTACATTTTCCTTAATATCTCGAAAACGGTTGGAAAATTGTGGTAGTTAACGGAGACCATTCGAAATCTTACTAATTTTCCCAGAAATAAGGTTCTGATTTTCGATGGGGTGATGTCAGTCGGAGTAATAAGTGCTTAAATTCGCAAAAGTGTTAATTTTGTTCTTGTGAACGGGTTTTAATCTGTTTACCTCATTTTTTGATGATTTTTTTCTTTCAGTTCATTTAACAGTAAAATGAGTATTTTAGTAAAGGTTAGAAAATGAAAAACATACTAAAGCGAACGTTGAGAAATAGGATGTGGTACTTTCCGCTTAGGATACAATCAGTTTACCGCTGAGTTGCCTAAAATCACTTTATATTTTTCACGAAATATGAAAACTTATTATTAACTGCTTCGATTCCCTTACTAATGAATCTTTTTCGGACTTTTTATATGTTTAATGTATTCTCCTGAAGAGGCACCAACAGGACACGAAATATCTAAGGAATATAGTGAAACTATTTAGTGGTGTTTTTTTATTTCTCGACCTTTCCCCCTGAAACGAGAATTCCAAGATTAGAGCATAGGTTCGGTTAAATCACATAGGTAGGTCTTAATACGGGGAATAAGGCTAGGTCAAAATAGTCACATTTCAAAATTTGGTCAAAACATTTCTTTCTTTGGTAAGAGCTATATTACTCGCAGGCAGTGGTTCTGGCCTCTTTTGGCTGCTTCACAAATTATTTCGAATTTTGTTTCAACAGCCACTGTCTATCTAAGGAGCGCTGGCCTTTCTTTGATAAGAGCTATTTACTCGCAGGCTGTGGTGCTGGCCTCTGTCGGCTGCTTCACGAATTACTTCAAATTCACACCGTTTGACCGATTTTGACGTAACTTGGTACGCAAGTAGATCTGAGGGTAGATAGGGGAGTGTCATAGGCAGAAAGTAGGTGTAGCATGGCACGCCGGAGAACAGCTTGTTAACTATAAGTATCATGGGCTGCAGCCCTCCCCAAATTGGTAAATATGTATCATAAAAATAAATTAAATAAGATAACTGGCCGACTATTCCAAGTTCTAGATACACCCAAATCATCTCAGCCCCCCCCCCGAAATTATTTTCTATATACGTCCATGATAAGTATTTATAAATTTAATCCCTTCCCAAGAGAGTTTTTTTCATTTGACCGTAAGTGACTTACCCCATTACATACTCACCGCACGGTGAAAGTGTGTACCTAATCTAAATTTCCACTAAATAAATTATCGGATTGAAAAATGAACTGGCGTGAATTTTCCCTATTTATCAGTGAGGATTTACGATCGTCGGCCATGACGCTGTGCTCAAGGCTGCCAAACAACTCATTAACATAACAATTCTACTAGATGGAAAGGGGGGGGGGGGTAGAGATAGCGCTCCCAGTATCTACACGTTATGGCAACACTGATTTCTCGTAGAGAGCATATAACACTGGGTAGAGGCAACACTGAATAATTCATATTGTCTTGTTTGATTTGATGCAGTGCTCTATTTTGAGCCTAGTTTATTTTTAGCTTTTTTTTTTTTTAACCTCTATTATATTGATCTGTGTATAAATAGGTGTCTGGAAGAGCCTTGCTCTTTGTAATTAGGGTGACAATTACAAAATTCTTGAGGTTCGCAATATTGGCGACCAACTCATTTCATGTTACGTCAAAAAATCAACAACAAAAAAAGAAAGAAAGAAACATCAAACAAATGGTAAATAAATAAATTAGGAACATAAAGCTTAACAAAAACGTGAAAAAGAAGAAATTAAGATAGAAAAAAAATAATGAACAAAATAAAAAATAAAACTAAAGTAATAATTATATTAAAAGATGAAAGACAGTAATTAAAGAAAATCTCAAATTTCTTTGTCAATTTTATTAAATTGGACGATAGTTTTAGCGCGTTACTAACCTCCCTCTGTAGGGACGAAACCCGCTTGTGATGTAGGCCTGGTGACGCAATTGTGAAGTGACGACTTAAAATGTTAACGTTTCAGAACCTAAAACTCACATACTTATTTTAAGGATAGAACTTCAATCATGTTCTCGACGCCTGAGTTCAAAACTCGTGTACAATATTTGAATCGATCCATGCAAAAAGAGCTTCAGTCCATAATCAGTAGTTTTGAGAAAACGAGAAAAAACTCTCTACACCCTTCATTTGTTTTATTATTGTGCTATTTTTTTTTTGTCTGAGTAACCCACACTGACACAAATTATATATGAAACATTGGTTATTACTAACAAATGCATTATATTATTAAAATATAATAATAGTGCTTGGACTGAAGCTCTTCTTGCATGGAACAGCCTAAGGAGTACCTCCTTGCAAAATATAAGGTCTAATATAATGTAAAACACATTGTAGGATATATTGAGTAACAGTTTATTATCAATGGTACAATATGTAGGAAATATTTGCATGATATAAAGTTCATACAATGAGTAATGTAATGCATAATCGCCTTGAACTTCTTCATCTATGTTTATAGTTGTTGGCCAACCCAATATTTCATAGTAAAAATCCTTGTGCTCTTCTGAAGCGTATGGCATCAACTTCTTAATGTCTTCAATGTTTTTCTGCTTGATGGGGACCTTCCCTCCTGGGTAGGCAGGATTGGGAGGGAATACTGGAGCCTGAAGACTTTGGCGTAAACGAAACTTATGTGCTACAATGCCGTTAATGAATTTTTCTACAACATGTGTTTCTATGGTAACAATGTATTGGACTGAAGTCCTCTTAACATAGAAATGTATAGTGACCGTCAGAGACAACGAATCCATCACTAACTCATATTTGGAAACAAATGGACTGAAGCTCTTTTTGCATGGATCGATTCATTTATTTAATGGCCGCCGGTTTTTCTCCTACTGTCGTCGTTTGGGGTTTGGACCCGGGATTCCAGATCACCGCTAAGCTGTTCCAGATTTAATGAGTACCTGCAAAGGGTAATCTGCCTTTAACAGATACCTTTACAGTAATTGTCGCTCTTTCCTTTCTTCAAACGTCGACCGAGAAAAAAGGGCAATTTATGAAAAATGCATACCTTACCTAAAGGAGAAGTTCCTGGAAACTTACGGAGAAAGAGATTTCGAAGTAAGAGGGCTTTGGTTCGGGGCAAGAGGTGCCATTCCTAGAAGTACAACGGCATTCTTCGAGGAGTACGACATAGAATTGGAACATTTGCCCAAACTAGCTGAGTCCATCATTGTATACTCGCTAGGAATCCTGCATCACCACCTATACAGTCAATGAAATGGAGGATAGATATGAAGGACCGTCAGAGGAAAACAAACTTGCGGAGTTACCGATCTATGTTTTGTTTTTTCTTTTGTGTTTTTTTTTTAATCACCAATTTTCGGACTCTGTGGAAGACTGATGAATCTCCTACTAGGAGTGATGGAGTATGCTGTGTAATAGCAACCCATTAAAAATGGGCAGCATATCATGAATAAAATGATTTCTCTCTCTATAGAGAACTAATTATATGCAAATAAGAGTATATATATTTTTAACGTTGTTTTTTGTTTACAAGTTGAAGAAAACTTGCTACTGACACCAAAAAGACAGTATTTCAAATTGTATATGAAGGGGTCTTTACGAAAACCAGACAAGTCCAACTACTAACATTTTCAGAAATTTAAAAAAAATACATAGCTTCATTTCTACTGGATGAAATGAAAATGGCTTTTATACCTACTATTTTCCCACTAACAGCTTTGCATTCTACATAAAACAAATATATTTTTTAAGAGGATAGTCTGGTTTTTTCAAAAATGTTAGTTAAATGAATCATGAAATAATTTAATCCTCAAATAAGATTATTTATTATAAAACCTTGACAAATTACAAATCATTTTTGAAAGATAAACATTTTGAAAATAGCAGACAGCTCCAAGGACTGCTCTGGATTTTACTGGAAAGGCGTTGTTTTACTGGACTTGTCTTATTTTTGAGATATATTGTCTAATTTTTGTATATATAATGTGACCAATCTGCTTTTTGGGGAGAGCAATAATATCAATATATTCATCTGTGGCAGAAGGTCAATTTTATAAAAACACACTTTCTTTCTTCTGTACTCTTTTATTTGGCTCTACATGTTTCACGTCGCTGTGACGCCTCTTCAGGAGCACTTAATCTAAATAAAATAAAATATGGTTACAGCCTATTCCTTAGAGAACCTTCCGCAGGTAGGGCCACGTCTGGACTGATAAGATTAATCATGTCTACTGGGTATCAGCTGTTTCAAATCGATAGTTTTAGGGTAAATGTCGATTTTCCAATGAAGTTTTTGTCATTTTATAAAATGTTTTAAGTCATCTTGTTTATTAAATTAAAAAATATTTTATCCAGGTATTTAATATCTGTTTTTTTGTTGACGGTCTTTTTCCTATTTTTAATTATGTGTATATTTTCCTTAATTTTTCTTTTTATAGGGTTTTTCTCCTTATCTAATATCTTTACCGTGTCAAAATTAAATGTGTGGCTATATTGTATCCCATGATCCACCAATGCAGTCTTGTTGTCTTTCTCATCAAGGTTTTTGGCATGTTGTTTGATTCTCTTTTTTAAAAGTTGTCCCGATTCTCCTACATACACCTTATCACACATTGCACAATCAATTTGATATATGTTATATTTGGTTTCCCTTTCTTTTAAATCATCTTTAATTCGGCTATAGCTTTTTATGATTTTGTCGTGATATATCCAGGAGATTCTTCCTAGGTCTTTACATTTATGTTTTATCTCATTGGCAAATATTGGATTATAACGAAAGGTAATATAATTAACCAGCTCTAAAGTTTTCATATCTTTACTGTCGTTATCCAATTTCTGTTTATAAATATGTTCATTGTGTATGAGTTTATCTGCTACAACTCTGTTTGTATTTAAAAAGTTTGTTTTCCTATCGTCAAAAAAATCATAAATTTTACTTTGTATTAATTTTCTTCTTTTTTCCTGGTTGCCTTTTATGTCGTCTATTGTTTGTGTATCCTGAAGTTTACGTTTCAGAGTATGGTTGGTGTTGTCTGTTGCAACAGTCATTTTTGTTAATTTAACTCTTTTGTTCCTATTAGAATTGTCAGTACCTATATGTTCAGTGTCATCCCTTTTCCGTTTACTATCAGAGTCTTCATAAAAATAGTCGTCCGTAAAGTTAAAAACATTCAAGTCAAAATTGATTAAATTTAAATTTTCCTTCACATCCAATTTCTTTTTGTAAAAAACATTTCTTTCAGCTCTTTTAATTTCTTTATTTATAATTTCCTCAGGGTAATTATTATCTCTAAATATAGTTCTGAGTTTATTTGTTATTTCATTTAAATATTTTGGTGATGTTCGCAGAAGCGCCGTCAGTGCCCTATTATAAAGCAAATTCTTTTTAAAATTTAAAGGGTGACTAGAATAAAAATTAATCATACGACCGGAAAATGTATTTTTAGTCTGCCATTTAAACTCAAGTCTATTGTCATTAGTTCTAATTATTTCCATATCTAAAAACATAATTTTGTTTTCATTTTCAATTTCTAAAGTGAACCCTAAATTCGTCTTATTATTAAAAAACTGGAAGAGTCTGTCTATATCGTTTTCATGTACACAAATTAATAAATCATCCACATATTTATAAAGAAATTGGATATGAATGTTACAGTCATTTATGATTTCTTCTAATATGTGGTTCATTACAATTCCACTAATAGAAACAGATAAGTGGTTGCCCATTTGTACTCCAAATTTTTGTTTATAAATTTTATTGTTAAACTTGAAATAGCCATCCTTTGTACATAATTTAATACCATCTATAAACAGATTTTTGTCTTTTATTTTAGTTAGTTCTACAATTTTATCCCAATTTTTGCCAATAAGTTTGATAGCCAAGTCCACCGGAATATTTGGGAACATATTAACAACATCGAAGGAAACCAACTTATAACCAGAGATTACTGTCATCTTTTCTAATTTATGTTTTAAATCTATAGCATTTTTTACGTCAAATGGATTATTATTAACAAAATGTTTTAATTCCATGTTCAATGATTTAGATAATTTGTGTGTAGGGGATTCTGTTGCGCTGACTATTGGTCTCAGTGGTTGCCCTTCCTTGTGTAATTTTATCAAGCCATAAATCAGAGGAATATTACTGTTATAGTTTATATATTTTAAACGATCATTCTTTTCAATGAAATTCATTTTAACTAATTTGTCCGTAAATTTTATTATTCTATTTGTCAGTCCATTGGTGGGATCATAGTCGATTTGTTTAAAATTATTCGAATCATTAACTATGTCATTCATTTTCTTGTTGTAATCATCTTTAGTTATTATGACTGCTTTACTAGTTTTATCAGCTCTTATTACCAATAATTCAGGATTATCTTTTAGAAATTTCTTTGTTTTATACTCTGCCTTTCTCAATTTTTCTGCAACAGATATATTAATATGTTCTGGGATTTTATTGTAATTTACATTTCTCTTGGTCTTGTTTAAACTATGGAAAAATGATGTTCTAATTTTGTTTTTTGTTTCTAAATCAATCTCGGTTTTGTTCAGCATATACTCAACGTCGACTATATAATTATTTACCATATGATCATCAATAGGCTTAAAAATATTAAAATTGTCACTTAATGATAAAAATTGTAATACTTCATCTGGAATATCTACATTCGTCAAATTTACAACCCAGTCCATGTTAAAAGTCATAGGGGAGTTTTTCTTTCCGCAACAGCTTTGGATTTTCTTCAAATAAATGTTTTTAAAGTATTTTTGTATTCTAGAAGAATATAATTTTAAATATGTGTCAATTACTTGTGAAATTTTCGGCTCAAAACATTTATCCTGCAGAAGGTTTTTACATCCGTTTTCTCTATTTGTTAAATTATGTATAAGTTGATAATTCCTACTGATTTCTAAATTCAATAATTTATATTTGAAAGATGACAAACTATTTAAAAAATTGTTGTACTTACAGAAACGATGGTCAAAGATACAGTAAAATTTTTTAGTTCTATTTTCAATAAATTTAGGAAATACATGGTTCATCTTGCACATTTTCAGAAATTCGATTCGTTCCGTAGACATGATCTTTTCCTTCAGAATCCGCTGTAACTCGATGCACTTTTTCATTGCGTCGGTGTCAACATTCATTGCAATAATCTCGAGATAGTTTCGTTCGTCACTCCGCAGATTTGCCATGGAGTATTCCATATTATAAGACAGTGACCCTATTTTTCCAATATATTCATCTGTGGCAGAAGGTCAATTTTATAAAAACACACTTTCTTTCTTCTGTACTCTTTTATTTGGCTCTACATGTTTCACGTCGCTGTGACGCCTCTTCAGGAGCACTTAATCTAAATAAAATAAAATATGGTTACAGCCTATTCATTAGAGAACCTTCCGCAGGTAGGGCCACGTCTGGACTGATAAGATTAATCATGTCTACTGGGTATCAGCTGTTTCAAATCGATAGTTTTAGGGTAAATGTCGATTTTCCAATGAAGTTTTTGTCATTTTATAAAATGTTTTAAGTCATCTTGTTTATTAAATTAAAAAATATTTTATCCAGGTATTTAATATCTGTTTTTTTGTTGACGGTCTTTTTCCTATTTTTAATTATGTGTATATTTTCCTTAATTTTTCTTTTTATAGGGTTTTTCTCCTTATCTAATATCTTTACCGTGTCAAAATTAAATGTGTGGCTATATTGTATCCCATGATCCACCAATGCAGTCTTGTTGTCTTTCTAAAAGAAAAATTAAGGAAAATATACACATAATTAAAAATAGGAAAAAGACCGTCAACAAAAAAACAGATATTAAATACCTGGATAAAATATTTTTTAATTTAATAAACAAGATGACTTAAAACATTTTATAAAATGACAAAAACTTCATTGGAAAATCGACATTTACCCTAAAACTATCGATTTGAAACAGCTGATACCCAGTAGACATGATTAATCTTATCAGTCCAGACGTGGCCCTACCTGCGGAAGGTTCTCTAAGGAATAGGCTGTAACCATATTTTATTTTATTTAGATTAAGTGCTCCTGAAGAGGCGTCACAGCGACGTGAAACATGTAGAGCCAAATAAAAGAGTACAGAAGAAAGAAAGTGTGTTTTTATAAAATTGACCTTCTGCCACAGATGAATATATTGGAAAAATAGGGTCACTGTCTTATAATAATATCAATATGTAGAGCCTTTGGAGAGGATGGAGATGTATTTATATCAATTTTTGGACACTCTGGTTTTTGTAATGAACCCTTCATATTATTATAAGATATGAACCGTTTTCGCTTATAGTTAATATATGTAGAAAGGTAACATATATCTACACAGGTAAATGTTTAAACCCTTGTGGTATGACATAATTACTGTCAGGCATACTGATATACCACTATTAATTACCCGACCATGTTGTGGGTTAAACCAAACTAATATAGAGTTCGATAATTTGTGTTTGCTTCTACAAAGCAAAGATTTAAGTTATATTACTCTAAAATTAATTAACTAATATATTACACATTGAAAACAAATTACTCCGCCCTGACTTCTTCATGAGCGTTCTTTTTATTCTAAAAATTAAACTAATACAATATGCGAAAAAGCGGTTTTTGTACAATATATATTTTAATTAAACATACACTTAGCAGAATGTATAATTACATTAATTAGTTTTAATTTAGATAAAGTTTACTAATTATTATGCAGTAACTAAACGAAAGATTTAAAAAAAAAAACCTTTAAATTTTTTGATTAATTGCTGCCTATTGATTTTGTGAGTAATGCTGAATAATTGGGCCTTCCTATGTTCTCATATCAGTTGTTAAATGCCTATTTCAGTTGAAACTTCAGTTCTTACCACTGTTATTTTTGTGATGCTGTTCTTTTACCTCGCACTGTTAATATCGTATTGTATCGTATCAAAATGTGCTCCACAGATAGGTCCTCATTGTGGATAATAAAAGTTGTATTTATTTAGTTACCGAGCTCCAAAACGGCAAGGTGATTTGCTTACATGATTCGTTAATAAAACAAAATTAACAAATAACATTATAAAATAAGAGTACAAATAAAATGTACACAAAATAAAATAAATTTATATATATATATATATATATATATATATATATTTACATCATCATTTTTACTAGCCCCCCCCCCAATTTCTCCTAAACAATCGTGAAGGAAAATAGAAACATTTGAAGAACCAATCACTACCTTCAAGACAAACCAGAACAGCACAAGACTTTAAAGTTTCACCATCAAAAACCATTTTGAAAATGTTTTCTTCGTCAATTTGACAGTTTTTGAGTCGATTTAGCTGTCGAATGATTTACGAATTAAGTAAAGATGGAATGGTTGGGATTCGGTTAAATAAACCTCAATATGATTTTGTTTTAAAAAATCTATATTTTTCTATATATTAAAAAATCTATATATTTTTTTCGGACGTTTCGGCCACTCATTGGTAGCCTTCGTCAGCTAAAATGACAAAAAAAAAAAAAAAAAAAAATCAACTATAAAAAAAATAACAAAAATGTCATAAACATGCCTTTTGATCCTTTCCGACATGTCATAAACTTGCTTTTTGATCCTTACCGACATTTCCCCCACCACCTGCTGTTTCCACTTACTTACACCCCAGCAGATTTCTTTTTCTCCTTAGACACTCTACAATGGTTACTTAATTGCCAACCTTGGTCTTCCTCTGCCGCTCGGCATTTCTATTGATATGTAGTATCTTATTTCTTTGTAAAATTAATTAATGTTACTATTAGCTACTATATTTGTCATTGGTATGTAGCTTCTTATTTCTTTGTAAAATCAATTAACGTTACTAATAACTATTAAAATCAATTATTCTACCTATTCACTTTTTCATTCTAATAATTTAAGACGATATGTTCTTTTATAAGTTAATTGTATCTATAGCTATGTTACCTATCACAATCACAATCATAATTTTTTTTTTTTTTTTTTTTTTTTTTTTTTTTTTTTTGTCATTTTAGCTGACGAAGTCTACCAATGAGTAGCCGAAACGTCCGAAATATAGATTTTTTAAAACAAAATCATATTGAGGTTTATTTAGCCGAATCCCAACCATTCCATCTTTACTTATCACCTCGACGGCTAACTATCTAATCATCATTATATATATGTAAAGTTGGATTGGTTCCAACTTGAGATAGCTACATAATAATAGGGTAAGAATTGTTTCATCTCCCGCCGACAGTGCAATGCCTGTCTCCTTCCCTTACCTCTTCCTGTCCGTGTTTCCTTTAATCAGTAGACGTTTGACTCCTCACCTAGATGGATCTATATTATCAGATTCCTACTCCAATGATCATGTAATTTTGATTTCTTCTTTACAGGTATGTTCAGTTATTGTTATTGCTCTTGTACATACCGTAATACTGTATTGTCATTATTCTGTAATCATCTTATATCCTTTATAAAAATAAACCTTCTTTACAGATGCAATCATTGTGATTCTTATCCCGAGTACGAATCTTCAATCAAAATCAAAATCAAAATTACATGATCATTGGAGTAGGAATCTGATAATATAGATCCATCTAGGTGAGGAGTCAAACGTCTACTGATTAAAGGAAACACGGACAGGAAGAGGTAAGGGAAGGAGACAGGCATTGCACTGTCGGCGGGAGATGAAACAATTCTTACCCTATTATTATGTAGCTATCTCAAGTTGGAACCAATCCAACTTTACATATATATATATATATATATATATATATATATATATATAAAATATATATAAAAGAAAATGTTTCACAAATAACGATTATAAAAAATAAGAAAATTGTAACAATACTTTATTCCAAGATAAAAATCATTATTGTTCCAGGGAGTTATGTCAGGATGATAGAAGTGACGGATGATGATTTTTTTTTTTCAATATGGGTGTTATGTCAAATCAAAGGATATTATAAACATGTATAGTTACCAAATCACCTAACTCACGTTTTTCAAACGAAAAAAGTTCTAGTAAAAAAACATTTTTGAGTTTTCCAATTATTCTAGTTTTTGAAATTGCTTAGCTAGTTTCATTACGAGAAAAAAATTACAATCGCCTCATATTTTATTTCCTTCGTGCGGGGGGAGGTGGTAACTTAACGATTAAACCGTTAACAATTAATTAGTAATTATTTGGCAAATAATATTTTTTATCTTTAATCCAGCTTCGATTGCCTGCAGGTTTTGTTGTCCGTTTGTTTTAGGTAATACTCTTTTAATTAATGGGCCTGTTTTGGCTTGAGTAGTTCGTTAATTTTCGTTTTTGTTATTTACCGTTTCCAGGGTTTCAATCTGGCCCTTAAAGCTAACACCGTGGCCAAGTTATCTACACTTCTTGAACAATAACTTTCAGGTATAGTGGTCGTTTTTCTACGTATATTAGTAGAGATTATTCTACGTTATTACGTAGAGATACATCGAATCTGAAAAGATGGTGGGACGCATGGGCGTATATAAGGGTGGGCTGAGGGGGTTGCAGCCCCCCCCCGAAATTTTATTTAATCGGTAACAATTCCTCCGGAATATGTCTTTTTTGGGACATTCACGCCAAAGAAACATTGTAATGCATGCGCTTTGGCTTTACTAGGCTTCCAGATAAACGTTTTCTAAGTAATTAGGCGCATGAAATTTATTGAAACCATTTCCAAGGTCATATCTATAATCCTTGTCGAGGAAAATGGAAATAAGTAGGTTTTTCCTGGGATTTTTTAATATATTCTTATATATCTCGAACCGGTTGGGAAATTGTAGTAAATATAAAGCGTATGTGATGTTTAGCGCGGTTACTCCCTCCCCGCTTATGAGGTTGACCTCATCCGGAAGTGCCGACTAGAAAATTTTACGTTTCAGAACCCCTAGAGAACGAAAATAACGGTGGTTCAAATTTATATATATACACATATTATCGTTTATTTAAATTTTAACGTCCATTATTATTAACTAAAACTTGTTGGACGGGTTATCTACAGGTTACCACCCATTTCTAGCCAGGATAGGGCTGGTGCCTTTCCTTTTTTCTAAAGAAAAGCCACAACCCCTTAGTGCGAATCGAACCCACGAACTTTGGAACGGAGTGTTAAGTGCTCACGCCTCAACACTCACGACCACCGGGTCTCCATATTTATATATTTGTCTGTTCGCGCTCTAGCACACTACCCATAACTTGAGGAAAGTGCTTAGTTATGCATCTTCTGAGATGACGCAGCTCAAGTCGGTATTTTAATAAAATTCCCCATGAATGCGGTGTGCACTATCTTGCTTAGGAATGTTGTTCGTTATGCAGCTCCTGCGAGACAGACGTTTTACTAAAGTGAAGTGAGGTTGTGAAGAATGTGCAACTGAATGCAGCAGAGTGGTAAAGGGATTTAGTGCAATTAAAAAGGTTTATATCATATTACAGGATTAGCGCGTGGATTAAGTTAAAATGCTCGGAATCGTGATGGCTTATCGAAAATGAGTGGTGTTTAAAAATAAAGTGTGGTTGAGGACATACCTAATACTAAAGAAGAATGCTGGTAAAATGTTTGATTAACGTAGACTAAATTAGCAGCATTAGCTAACACACCTGTTGACATTTCTTGATGTATACATTAATACAAGTAGCAAATAATCTTGAAACTTGCTCTGCAATATGAGAATACGGTTGTCCTTCTCGTTCCGGATGGGTGACCGCCCGAGGGCAATCAACATTCTTTCTATAAACAACACACACTAACCTAGCAACTTTATTACACAATACTAAAGTCAAAAGACAGCGCAATATCCTCCGTCCTTGACCAAGCTAGTCGCCAAAATGAAACCACATTTACTAAGAAGTAATTTCGAATCATGGGAAAAATCTTAATTTAAGAAGTAGCAAGGTTGGCTATTGACGCAATCGGTGGATTATATAATTTCTTTATTCATTACTATATATACATACATATATATATGTATATATATATATATATTTATACCACATACATCTATATTGTTGTATTAATTTAATTCTTTTTTGTGCCCAGCGTTTTTAAGAGATGGCTTTGAACACTAAGGACCCGATCACGCCTTGAAATAAATCTTCATTTCCAATTTTCGCCCGGGGTTGAGGTTAGCCCACTCGACTAATGAACTGGAGGACCCAGGTTCTAAACACTAATGATTGTATCTTCTAGTGCTATCGTTTGAGGGTTGGATTTGGGGTCCCTGCAAAGGGAAAAATCAAGCGGCTGGAGCATAGTACTGACCACACTATCTCTCCCTAGTGTGCCGTATAGTCTAGAATCAGATACCCCTACAGCATTTGTCCCTCTGGGCCATTAGTGGCCTGTTACGGTACTGATTTTTTTATTTCTTTAAATTTTGGCCTCAATGAAAATGAGCCTACATGAGGAGTTTTGGGATTTTTTTCATATATTTTTAAATATCTCGAAAACGGTCGGGAAATCGTGGCGAGCAGAAGGTAACCATAGCTTACTATATTCCCTACAAAAATAGTCCTCAAATAATTTTTGATGAGACATGTTAATCGTTCTCTGTGTCCGTTTTCTTCATTGCTTGGTGTTCTTATAATTGCTTTTAGGAGTAGAATGAATTTGTATAAGAAGGTGGCGCTGGAGTGATAATCTTACAACCTAAGTTGTTTTGGTTTTTTAAGAAGAAACTTTTTTTTCTTCTCACTGGCGAGGTCAATTCTTCTATCCTCCATTCTGGGAGGGACTCAAGGACTGGCTGGTTCATGAAATTCATACATGACCTGTGAAATCCTTAATGAGTAATTACTGTGATTGGATGAAAGCTTATGGCAAAGAGCTCTTGATAAGCTTCGAGGATAACCTCATGAATGCATTCCTGTCATTTGTAAAATATGAGTTATATTCCTCTAATTAATGCTGCTGAGTCTTGTTTTTCAATATACTTATAATTTTTTATGCTAGAAGATGCATTTAAAAAAAATTGAAACGAGGCATTTTTGTGTAAGGCAATGTTAGTAGAACAAGTAAAAAAAAAATGATCAAAATCGGCCACCATTTGTCGATTGGATTGGAATGGCCCACGTATACGCTGTTAATGGTCATGTTGATCATAAGGAGTCATTTCTCACCTATGGTGCCGTTGAATTTTTTCTTCCTCATGACTCGTAGATTCAAAATATGCAATAAAAAAAGTTGACCTTGAATAACATTTCAAGGTCAATTTTGCGGGGGTTATTTTTCCGATCTCCCATTGGAGAATCATCTGGCTAACGGATGGCCATTATTTTTGTTACATCTTGTACGACGAGGTAGGTTTAAAAACGTTATGGAATCGCGCTACAATGACGGAGGTCCTGCGAGTTGGTATTTTAAGTTAGATAATCCTTATTAATGATTACATATGATTAAATATTATTTATTAATTAGAATTTTAGCATCCATTATAATTAACTCATAATTTTAGGACGGGTTGTATATATAGGTCACCACCCATTTCCAGCCAGAATAGTGATGATGCCTTTTCTTTTTTCCGAAGAAAAGTCGCCAACCGTAGTGGGAATCGAACCCACGACCTAACCTAAGTGCTCACGCCTTAACCCTCACGGCCACCGTGCGTCCTGATTAAAGATAAAGGTAGATTAAATGAACATGAAATATTATTATGTTAATCTCTTTCGCAGTAGGTATGTAGACCAGTAGGCCAGCTGAGTGCCTACTTTGAATACTAAGCAGGCCTAAATGGTTGAATGATCAGTGGATTAGGCCACCAGTATGGTTCTTTAGGCCAGTATGTCCCCTTCAGTGTGTCACTGGCCTTTATTTGGATGCAATTGGTAGTTTCTTTCTCTTTTTGGGGGAACATTAGGGAATTTTAGACATATTGGGAAGTTTATTGGCTATTTAATGTTTTGTCTTTTGAAGAAGAGGCTTTGAAAGTTAAATGTTGATTTTTCATTCTAATGCGCTGAGATATAATCTGACCGAACTCTCTAAAATGATAATACGTTTGTGCCCCATAGCAGAACTACGGGCGACAGTGCGACATTGTCGCAGAAAGACAACAAGGACTGAAGAAAGATCAGCCTGACCGACCGGTTGTTTTAGCGCGGTTCCTCCCTCCCCCATAGGGAGGAACCCCGCTTATAAGGTTGATACAATGAAACAATCCGGAAGTGCCGACTAGAAAATTTTGCGTTTCAGAACCCCTAGAAACCGAAAATAACGGTGGTTCAAATTTGTATATATATATATATGTATATATTTATATATATATATATATATATATATATATATATATATATATATATATTTGTCTGTTCGCTCTCTAAATAGAAGACGAATGGTCCGATTTTGATGAAATTTGGTACAAAAATCTGTCGTCCAATTTGAAAGGTCAAGTTCGTTAACCAGCAAAATCCGCCCACTGGAAGATGGCGTTTGGGGCGAAATTCGCGCAGAAAAAATCGTAACGCTTACGTTTTTGAGTTCATAAGCTTGTAAGTACTCGTTTTATAGGCTTCTTGGGCTAGAAAAACGAATGAAACCATTTTCAAGGCGATAGCTTTAACCGTTGTCGAGAAAATTGGAAAAATAATTTTTGAATACCGTTTTTGGTTTGGGTACTTAGAATAACGGGATTCAGTTGAAACATTATCTGCATGTTCTACTTTCATTAAAACTAATATGTTGAAAGTTATGTTACGTTTGGAGTTAAGGAAGGGTTAGAATAAAATATTTTATGAACAGATATGAAAAGTTTTGGAAACTTCGTATACTTTCATTAATATCTCGAACACGGTTGGGAAATCGTGGTAAGTGGATTGAAACTATATGAAAGCTTACTAAATTCTCTACAAAAATGATTCTAAAACTATTTTTGATTAGGTTATGTCAATCGGAGAAATAAATGCTTAAAACTTCAAACACGTCTGTTTTGTTCTTATGAACGGGTTTTTGTCGTTCTTTTTGTAATTTTTGTCTCTTTTCCTTGGTTTTTTATTGCTTTTTATTTTTTTATGAAATGGGAAGACTTGTCCCTTGTCCTTCTGTATCAATTAGATAGGCTTTATTAGCCGTATTATTCTATATAGGCTTTATTAGGCAGGGGAATCTAGTCGATCGTGAAGAATTGTTCTTGGTCCTTCAGTATCGACTAGATAGGCTTTATTAGGCTTTCTATCCTATAAGGCCATAAGTGGGAAGGGGATTCTACTTAAACTTGAATACTTGTTCTTGGTCCCTTTGTTTTGGGAACTTTGTATAAAATAAAATATTTTATTAACAGACAAGAAAAGTTTTGGTAACCTTTTATACTTTCGTTAGTATCTCGAAAACCGTTGAGAATCTTGGTAAACGGATGGTTTCCATTCGAAAGCTTACTAAATGCTCTGGAAAACAGGTTCTGAAGAAAGTTTTGATTAGGCGATGTCAAACGGAGAAATAAGTACATATAACTTAGAAGTTTGATAAACGATAATTGATTTCGGTAATTTATACGGTTCTTTTTGTCTGTTTTTATTTCTTGTTATTTTGTTATTGCTTCTAGGAGGAGGATGTATTTCTCAATAAAACAGGGGAATAAATACAAATTCTTTGAACCTGTAACAGAACTAAAAACGTAAATATTCTCTGTGTAGAGTCAGTCCGGGTCGAGATAGTAGGCCGGTTCAGGTAGGCTGTTATTGCACTTCATAAATCAAGATTCATTGTTCTCATCAAGCATTCTAGGACAGCTGACAGTTACCTTTACCTGTAGGAAGTCATGCAGCCAAATTCTATACTAGAAATATAATTATATTTTGTGGTTGAATGTGGCCGTAGTTCAATAAAAAATAACACTACTTTCTCATTTTCATGTACAATTTTATTTTGTTTAATTGCATTTAAAAGTAAAATGGATATGTTTGCACTGCAAGTTAAGTAAATTAGAAATATATTCGTAGAAGAGTCTTCGTAGACCGAAACTTGGGACGGCAGAAAGAGTAATTTCTGCTTAGGTTAGTTTCATCCCTAGCCGAAAGTCTTGTTTTTTTTTTTGTTTTTTTTTTTCATATTTGTTTACATTAGGAATGATGCAAACAAAGTAATAACTGTTTCTATTCTAAGTCTACAAAATAACACTAGGGATATGAATGGAACCGCGCT
This sequence comes from Gonocerus acuteangulatus, assembly GCA_946811695.1. Classification (NCBI taxonomy): domain Eukaryota; kingdom Metazoa; phylum Arthropoda; class Insecta; order Hemiptera; family Coreidae; genus Gonocerus; species Gonocerus acuteangulatus. The sequence goes on from OX328128.1 coordinate 16,379,312, forward strand.
AAGATGACGCAGTTCCTGCGAGTCGGACTTTTTTTTAAATAGTGGCTGCAGAAAAAGTCAATAAAATTATTTTTTGTAGAAAGATTTTTTTTCTGCAGAATATTTTTGGGTTTTTAAAACTCCATTGCAGAAAGATTAAAAAGGTTCTGCTTTGGGGGGTTTGTGATTATGTATAGTTAATTTATTTTTTTTAAAGAAGTCACGGAATAGTTGGGATTCGGCTAAGAGAAAACGTCAGATTTTCTGAGAAATCTGTTTTTTTTTTTAACGTTTCGGCATGCTCTTGGGTAGCCTTCTTTAGTAACAAATGTCTAGGTTATGGAGGAAGAAAACGATAACGTTAAGGTGACCATGGATAAGTGTCAGTAAGTTTGACACTTATCCATGGTCAGCGGAACATTCATCGTTTGTTTGTTGTTGTATAATGTTGCTAAGAGCGTACTGAAACGTCCGTAATACAACTACTTCTAAACGTTCGTAATACAACAACTTCTGCCTGTCTTTTACTTACAAGTTGTATATTTATTTTTTTACTTATAAGTTGTATTTTTTAGCTGAAGAAGGCTGCCAATGTGCAGCCGAAACGTCCAAATACAGATCTCTTCCTGAAAGTCTGACGCTTTTCTCCTAGCCGAATCCCAACTATACCTTGTCTTCGTTCGTAATACAGTTTTTTTCTGAAAATCTGGTGTTTTCTCTTAGTCGAATTCAAACTATTACTAGACTTCTTAGAAATTCTCTATGTTTTTATTGTTGTTTCGGAGTTTTCATCGTATTTTTTTTCTGAGCATCCGATGCACGTGCAGTAATGTTTTTTATTTTGTATAAGCATAGAGGTCTGGTGGGAGGTTTAGACCATTAAATTGGCAATGGTTTTGCTAAGACCATGTGTCTTCAAAAGAAAAAGTTTATTGACATAGAAAAGTGAATTAACTTCGTTTACTTCTTCTCCTTCTTTAATTGAGTGTGAATAATTGGTCAGCGGTCACACAATTATATTTTTTGTGTTATTTATACGTCCAGTACTATGTTTACATAATGGAGGCAATACGTTGACTGCAAATGTTGAGTAATAAAAGGATTCTATTAGGCGACAATTGTCGCCAAATTTCAGATTCACGATGAACACCAGATTATGTTTCCGATATAGGTCTATAAACAAACAAGTTTGAACGGACGTGAATCCGGGAGTCATCGGATAGAGTCGGGACCAATGTAGACACTCACGTCGGCCGCTGTCGGGAAACCGATATCTAATCGGATCGAGTCGGGAGAAATACGGGTCCAATGTATTCACGATGAACATTGAAATTGTTTTAACGTTTGAAGAAAAATACACAGCCTGCATTTTTTTATTTTTTTTTTGGGTGCATTGTTAAAGAGTTATTCGTTCAAAAAGGGCCCAAAATATGTGGCAAAGGGTTTTTTTTCCTCAAAATTACAAACTTTCCAGAGCGTATATCTCGAAAACTACAGATTTCTCGGAAAACTTGATTGAATGGATCATGTAGAAATTTTAACCAGCTTTTATTTGTTTTGGAGTGGTCATGTCGCCAGGACGCATGGGTTACGAGATATAAGTGAAAACCCGAAAAATGGGAACATCTAACCCCCCTCTCCTCATCACAAAGGCTACGGACGGGGACTTTTGATATGTTCACCTCCTAACCAGTCTAAAGAAAGTTATGCAGTAAAAAATTGTGTTTCCGACAAGTATTGTCTGGAATTTAATACAAAATTGTTTTAGAATTCTGGCCACTATTTATTTTAATATCTCTGTTGTCGGTTTCAAGTATTTTATTGAGACCTATAGAGGATGCCATGAAAACACGTTTTATTCAGATACACCTCGTTCGACGCCAGTGTTATCATAAAGATCATATTTATAAATCACACTCGAAAGGACGTAAGATAAATTATGGAAACTGGACCTTTATAGATAAGAAACGAGATGGCATTTACCCTGACATGGTCATTTATATGCAGTATTTCAGAGGATAACATCCGTATGCCCGATTTCCATTCTTACGGCTGGCTATGTTGAGGTTTGTGTATGTTCTCTACGTCCCGGTGTAGAAGGCAGTTCCAGCAATCTTCAAAACCTTCTTTCTATATTATAAAATAACTTTTTTGAATTAAAAAAAAAAAAAAAATCCCAATCTGGTTGATTCTAAGTAAAATGAGTTGTTCTTTTTATTTTTATTTTTTCAACCAGCTAAAGGGAATTCCAGGAACAGTTTTAAAGGGCGTATTGTCTTCTATAATTCAATGAAACCACTTTCAGGGTGAAATATTTAACCGTTTTCGTGAAGAGTGGAACACAAAGTACATTCTGGTTTAGGTTACTCCAAAAGAATTCTTTAAATAAAAAAAAAAATGGAGATAAATTTTAATTCTTCTAAATCAAAATGGCGGCACTACGTCTGACAAAATAAACCCTCTTTTTTTACGCTCGATAGTCTGCTTAATAATTTAGGACAAAAAATTAAAATTATTTTGAGTGAAGAAGGTAAAATCTAGTACAGTATGTGGGATTTTTAAGAAATATTAATTTTTTTGGAAAATGGTAAAAATTAATTCTCTATTAACAAATCCGTCTAAAATCGTTTTAATTTAATGAAACGTAAAGGTCCTACGCACATTTCTAACAAGTATCATTAGGAAGATGCAGTTAAAATTTGAAGGTGGTCGGGAGAAAATTAAAAGCAATAGCGTATTGGCCGATTTGAAAAACATACTGCAATGTTTATTAGTTTCTTTTATTTAAATTTATTTAATAATTTCTGTAATAAAGATTTTAAAAAAATGGCATTTAATTTTTAAATTTATCGTGACCTAAGTTGAAAATTCGGATTTTTGTGACATTTAAAAACTGCTACACCTAATAAATTCTTCTGTATAATATTTTTTAGCATAAAAAAAGCATTTAAATGCATAAAAAAGAAATGTTAAACTAAATAGTTACAAGATATTATTAGGTTGCTCTTAAGACCTCTTGGCTAACTACAAGGATACACAAAAAGTGTTCCAAGAGTGCCAAAACTCTCCTAAACACTTTAGCGTTATAAATAGCCCCAGCATCTTTCTTGTTGTTTGTGTTACGGCTGGGTCTTCTTAATGCTCCTACAAATTTCTCCTTCTCCACTTGTGCCTAGTTATTTACGGTGAAATATATTTACGCCTCTCGTCACTTGTGGCGTTTTATGTAAGCGTAGGCGGGCATTGACTGAAGGAAGCGTGGCTCGGGACGTACTCTCATCTGTGGTATTTTGAGAAAATATCGCAACAGTCCACGGATTTTGGATATATATATATATATATATATATATATATATATGGCTTCAAGCCTAAATAACGAGGGTGAAGGAGATGCCCAATTTGTTAAGTTGACCATGTATGTGTCTTTTACACAGTGTATTATTAATCGTGTAAGTGGATTGTATCTCCTAATAAAGAAAAATAAAAAATAAAAACATACATCAAGCTGTTCTCCGGTGTGCCATGCTACACCTACTTTCTACCTATGACACTCCCCGTATCAAGGTCTACCTGTGTACCATGTTAGGTCTCAATCGGTCAAACGGTGTGTATTTGAAGTAATTCGTGAAGCAGCCGACAGCAGGCCAGCAGCACAGCCTGCGAGTAGATAGCTCTTATCAAAGAAAGGCCAGCGCTCCTTAGTTAGACTGTGACTGATGAAATAAACTGCATTACATGATTATATAATGATGTAAAGTCATCAATGAGATTGAGTTATTCTAATTATCAAAAATATAAAAAAATAAATTGTTAGACATTATTCAAAATGGCCGAAGTAATTCGTGTAGCAGCCAACAGAGGCCAGCGCCACAGCTTGCGAGTAAGATAGCTCTTATCAAAGAAAGACATCTTTTAACCAAATTTTGAAATTTGACTATTTTGACCTAACCTAAGAGATTCCCCGTATCAAGTCCTACCTGTGTGCCAAGTTTGGTCAAAAAGTGTGTATTTGTATATGAAACAAACAGACGGACAAGTACGCTCTCTTGTAAAAATCTCTGGAACTTATATAATATTTATTAAACAGCTGTTTTTCTGTAATGAGCCAATTTTCTACAGTCTTTTGAATTTTTTTTCTTTCTTCTAAAAGTAAGTCACATTTGTATACAAGGTGGTGTATTGTTTCTGGAGTCCTGTTGTCGCAAGGGCAAGCCGAGCTGTTAGTTACATTTGTATACAAGGTGGTGTATTGTTTCTGGAGTCCTGTTGTCGCAAGGGCAAGCCGAGCTGTTAGTTACATTTGTAAACAAGGTGGTGTATTGTTTCTGGAGTCCTGTTGTCGCAAGGGCAAGCCGAGCTGTTAGTTACATTTGTAAACAAGGTGGTGTATTGTTTCTGGAGTCCTGTTGTCGCAAGGGCAAGCCGAGCTGTTAGTTACATTTGTATACAAGGTGGTGTATTGTTTCTGGAGTCCTGTTGTCGCAAGGGCAAGCCGAGCTGTTAGTTACATTTGTAAACAAGGTGGTGTATTGTTTCTGGAGTCCTGTTGTCGCAAGGGCAAGCCGAGCTGTTAGTTATATTTGTATAGAAGGTGGTGTATTGTTTCTGGAGTCCTGTTGTCGCAAGGGCAAGCCGAGCTGTTTGTTATATTTGTATATAAGGTGGTGTATTGTTTCTGGAGTCCTGTTGTCGCAAGGGCAAGCCGAGCTGTTAGTTACATTTGTAAACAAGGTGGTGTATTGTTTCTGGAGTCCTGTTGTCGCAAGGGCAAGCCGAGCTGTTAGTTATATTTGTATAGAAGGTGGTGTATTGTTTTTGGAATCATGTTGTCGCAAGGGCAAGCCGAGCTGTTAGTTATATTTGTATAGAAGGTGGTGTATTGTTTTTGGAATCATGTTGTCGCAAGGGCAAGCCGAGCTGTTAGTTATATTTGTATAGAAGGTGGTGTATTGTTTTTGGAATCATGTTGTCGCAAGGGCAAGCCGAGCTGTTAGTTATATTTGTATAGAAGGTGGTGTATTGTTTCTGGAGTCCTGTTGTCGCAAGGGCAAGCCGAGCTGTTAGTTACATTTGTATACAAGGTGGTGTATTGTTTCTGGAGTCCTGTTGTCGCAAGGGCAAGCCGAGCTGTTAGTTATATTTGTATAGAAGGTGGTGTATTGTTTTTGGAATCATGTTGTCGCAAGGGCAAGCCGAGCTGTTAGTTATATTTGTATAGAAGGTGGTGTATTGTTTCTGGAGTCCTGTTGTCGCAAGGGCAAGCCGAGCTGTTAGTTACATTTGTAAACAAGGTGGTGTATTGTTTCTGGAGTCCTGTTGTCGCAAGGGCAAGCCGAGCTGTTAGTTACGTTTGTATACAAGGTGGTGTATTGTTTCTGGAGTCCTGTTGTCGCAAGGGCAAGCCGAGCTGTTAGTTACATTTGTATACAAGGTGGTGTATTGTTTCTGGAGTCCTGTTGTCGCAAGGGCAAGCCGAGCTGTTAGTTACATTTAGCTTGTGTTAGTTACGTATTTATCGTTCCGTGTCCAGTTAATAATTGTATTTTATATATATATATATATATATATATATATATATATATATATATATATATATTAATTCTGGTGAATGATGACCCGATATATATTTTTTCACTTTTTCTTGTTTCTTTTTCTGGCAGGGGGTCGATAAAGTAGTACACACTTTAACTACTTTATTTTGTATGTTTCGCCTTTTTTTTTTTTTTTTTTTGACATGTTTCGTGCCTTTTCGCACCTCTTCAGGGGCTTTCCTATTCAACAATAATTTTTGTAAATCTTAAACTTATAATTTTTGTATACTAATATATATCTATCCTTTCCTTAAATAAATTTACATATGAACATATAATATTTTATCTTAATCTTAATCCTACCTTATCAGGAAGTCCTCTCGTCCTGTAAAATAAATTTACATATATACGGCGAAACATACAAAATAAAGTAGTTAAAGTGAAAAAAGTGTGTACTACTTTTTCGACCCCCTGCCAGAAAAAGAAACAAGAAAAAGTGAAAAAAAAATATATATGTATATCCATGCCGCGATCTGTAATCAGTGAAATCAGGTATATATTTATTTATTCAAGAAAATCTGTTGTGTTGGTCATTTTTGCAAAGTTTACACCTTTGGGCCAACTGACCAGGAATACTTTTTTTAATTTCGCATTTTTTGTAGGGCCGTTGACATCAGCTCTCGAGTTATGTCGAGGAAAGTTAATCTGTACAGAAAGTTAGGGATTCCGGTAAATGCATCGTGTTCTGAATACGGACAATTGCAGTGAAATGCACCTGACCTGCATTCCTTGCAGGGTTTCCACCGATGGACTTGCAACATTCCTAGCAATTCAAGCGTGACGTGAAGTTACAACTCGCGCTAGCCGGTTGTTCGGCTAAGATAGTATTGAATTGTTCGAATTCGAACCACGCCTTCAACGAGTTTTCTCGAAAGAAGAAGCAAAAAACGTAATAGCAGTCAACAAAAAATTGTAATAATTTATTAGAATAACCTACAAAAATATAAGTATTCATAATTTTGTTATTTTTTGTGCTATAAATGAGTATCTTCCATCTCGCTAAGCAAGACGTCTTAGCACAAAATGCAGAAAACTAAACTAAATAAGTCTGTACCCCGGAGGTAATGGACACCATGTCACATACTTGTAATTATGATGATTAGATAGATAGCCGTCGAGGTGATAAGTAAAGATGGAATGGTTGGGATTCGGCTAAAAAAAACCTCAATATGATTTCTGAAAAAAAAAATCTATATTTTGGACGTTTCGGCTACTCATTGGTAGCCTTCGTCAGCTAAAATGACAAGAAAAAGAGAAATTAATACAGAAACAAAAAAAAAAGTTTATAATTTTGATAAGTAACAGAACTATAAATACAATTAACTTATTATAAAAGAACAATTTCGTCTTAAATTCATAGAATGAGTAGAATGAAAATCAATAGAAACATAACAGAAAAAGAAGAAAAAAATGGGGGTATTTTACTGAAGTTTATATAAGTAAATAGGTTCAATAATTGATTTTAATAGTAATTAGTAACATTAATTGATTTTACAAAGAAATAAGAAACTACATACCAATGAAAACTAGAGTAGCTAATAGTAACATTAATTAATTTTACAAAGAAATAAGATACTACATACCAATGAAAACTATAGTAGCTAATAGTAACATTAATTAATTTTACATAGAAATAAGAAACTACATACCAATGAAAACTGTAGTAGCTAATAGTAACATTAATTAATTTTACATAGAAATAAGATACTACATACCAATGAAAACTATAGTAGCTAATAGTAACATTAATTAATTTTACAAAGAAATAAGATACTACATACCAATGAAAACTATAGTAGCTAATAGTAACATTAATTAATTTTACAAAGAAATAAGATACTACATACCAATGAAAACTATAGTAGCTAAGAGTAACATTAATTAATTTTACATAGAAATAAGAAACTACATACCAACGAAAACTATAGTAGCTAATAGTAACATTAATTAATTTTACAAAGAAATAAGATACTACATACCAAGAAAACTATAGTAGCTAATAGTAACATTAATTAATTTTACAAAGAAATAAGATACTACATACCAATGAAAACTATAGTAGCTAAGAGTAACATTAATTAATTTTACATAGAAATAAGAAACTACATACCAACGAAAACTATAGTAGCTAATAGTAACATTAATTAATTTTACAAAGAAATAAGATACTACATACCAATGAAAACTATAGTAGCTAATAGTAACATTAATTAATTTTACAAAGAAATAAGATACTACATACCAATGAAAACTATAGTAGCTAATAGTAACATTAATTAATTTTACATAGAAATAAGAAACTACATACCAACGAAAACTATAGTAGCTAATAGTAACATTAATTAATTTTACAAAGAAATAAGATACTACATACCAACGAAAACTATAGTAGCTAATAGTAACATTAATTAATTTTACAAAGAAATAAGATACTACATACCAATGAAAACTATAGTAGCTAATAGTAACATTAATTAATTTTACATAGAAATAAGAAACTACATACCAACGAAAACTATAGTAGCTAATAGTAACATTAATTAATTTTACAAAGAAATAAGATACTACATACCAATGAAAACTATAGTAGCTAATAGTAACATTAATTAATTTTACAAAGAAATAAGATACTACATACCAATGAAAACTATAGTAGCTAATAGTAACATTAATTAATTTTACAAAGAAATAAGATACTACATACCAATGAAAACTATAGTAGCTAAGAGTAACATTAATTAATTTGACATAGAAATAAGAAACTACATACCAACGAAAACTATAGTAGCTAATAGTAACATTAATTAATTTTACAAAGAAATAAGATACTACATACCAATGAAAACTATAGTAGCTAATAGTAACATTAATTAATTTTACAAAGAAATAAGATACTACATACCAATGAAAACTATAGTAGCTAAGAGTAACATTAATTAATTTTACATAGAAATAAGAAACTACATACCAACGAAAACTATAGTAGCTAATAGTAACATTAATTAATTTTACAAAGAAATAAGATACTACATACCAATGAAAACTATAGTAGCTAATAGTAACATTAATTAATTTTACAAAGAAATAAGATACTACATACCAATGAAAACTATAGTAGCTAATAGTAACATTAATTAATTTTACAAAGAAATAAGATACTACATACCAATGAAAACTATAGTAGCTAATAGTAACATTAATTAATTTTACATAGAAATAAGAAACTACATACCAACGAAAACTATAGTAGCTAATAGTAACATTAATTAATTTTACAAAGAAATAAGATACTACATACCAACGAAAACTATAGTAGCTAATAGTAACATTAATTAATTTTACAAAGAAATAAGATACTACATACCAATGAAAACTATAGTAGCTAATAGTAACACTAATTAATTTTACAAAGAAATAAGATACTACATACCAATGAAAACTATAGTAGCTAATAGTAACACTAATTAATTTACAAAGAAATAAGAAACTACATACCAATGAAAACTATAGTAGCTAAGAGTAACATTAATTAATTTTACAAAGAAATAAGATACTACATACCAATGAAAACTATAGTAGCTAATAGTAACACTAATTAATTTTACAAAGAAATAAGAAACTACATACCAATGAAAACTATAGTAGCTAATAGTAACATTAATTAATTTTACAAAGAATTAAGATACTACATACCAATGAAAACTATAGTAGCTAATAGTAACATTAATTAATTTTAAAAATAAATAAGATACTACATACCAATGAAAACTATAGTAGCTAATAGTAACATTAATTGATTTTACAAAGAAATAAGATACTACATACCAATGAAAACTATAGTAGCTAATAGTAACATTAATTAATTTTAAAAAAAAATAAGATACTGCATACCAATGAAAACTATAGTAGCTAATAGTAACATTAATTAATTTTACAAAGAAATAAGATACTACATACCAATGAAAACTATAGTAGCTAATAGTAACATTAATTAATTTTACATAAAAATAAGAAACTACATACCAACGAAAACTATAGTAGCTAATAGTAACATTAATTAATTTTACAAAGAAATAAGATACTACATACCAATGAAAACTATAGTAGCTAATAGTAACATTAATTAATTTGACATAGAAATAAGAAACTACATACCAACGAAAACTATAGTAGCTAATAGTAACATTAATTAATTTTACAAAGAAATAAGATACTACATACCAATGAAAACTATAGTAGCTAATAGTAACATTAATTAATTTTACAAAGAAATAAGATACTACATACCAATGAAAACTATAGTAGCTAAGAGTAACATTAATTAATTTTACATAGAAATAAGAAACTACATACCAACGAAAACTATAGTAGCTAATAGTAACATTAATTAATTTTACAAAGAAATAAGATACTACATACCAATGAAAACTATAGTAGCTAATAGTAACATTAATTAATTTTACAAAGAAATAAGATACTACATACCAATGAAAACTATAGTAGCTAATAGTAACATTAATTAATTTTACAAAGAAATAAGATACTACATACCAATGAAAACTATAGTAGCTAATAGTAACATTAATTAATTTTACATAGAAATAAGAAACTACATACCAACGAAAACTATAGTAGCTAATAGTAACATTAATTAATTTTACAAAGAAATAAGATACTACATACCAACGAAAACTATAGTAGCTAATAGTAACATTAATTAATTTTACAAAGAAATAAGATACTACATACCAATGAAAACTATAGTAGCTAAGAGTAACATTAATTAATTTGACATAGAAATAAGAAACTACATACCAACGAAAACTATAGTAGCTAATAGTAACATTAATTAATTTTACAAAGAAATAAGATACTACATACCAATGAAAACTATAGTAGCTAATAGTAACATTAATTAATTTTACAAAGAAATAAGATACTACATACCAATGAAAACTATAGTAGCTAAGAGTAACATTAATTAATTTTACATAGAAATAAGAAACTACATACCAACGAAAACTATAGTAGCTAATAGTAACATTAATTAATTTTACAAAGAAATAAGATACTACATACCAATGAAAACTATAGTAGCTAATAGTAACATTAATTAATTTTACAAAGAAATAAGATACTACATACCAATGAAAACTATAGTAGCTAATAGTAACATTAATTAATTTTACAAAGAAATAAGATACTACATACCAATGAAAACTATAGTAGCTAATAGTAACATTAATTAATTTTACATAGAAATAAGAAACTACATACCAACGAAAACTATAGTAGCTAATAGTAACATTAATTAATTTTACAAAGAAATAAGATACTACATACCAACGAAAACTATAGTAGCTAATAGTAACATTAATTAATTTTACAAAGAAATAAGATACTACATACCAATGAAAACTATAGTAGCTAATAGTAACACTAATTAATTTTACAAAGAAATAAGATACTACATACCAATGAAAACTATAGTAGCTAATAGTAACACTAATTAATTTTACAAAGAAATAAGAAACTACATACCAATGAAAACTATAGTAGCTAAGAGTAACATTAATTAATTTTACAAAGAAATAAGATACTACATACCAATGAAAACTATAGTAGCTAATAGTAACACTAATTAATTTTACAAAGAAATAAGAAACTACATACCAATGAAAACTATAGTAGCTAATAGTAACATTAATTAATTTTACAAAGAATTAAGATACTACATACCAATGAAAACTATAGTAGCTAATAGTAACATTAATTAATTTTAAAAATAAATAAGATACTACATACCAATGAAAACTATAGTAGCTAATAGTAACATTAATTGATTTTACAAAGAAATAAGATACTACATACCAATGAAAACTATAGTAGCTAATAGTAACATTAATTAATTTTAAAAAGAAATAAGATACTACATACCAATGAAAACTATAGTAGCTAATAGTAACATTAATTGATTTTACATAGAAATAAGATACTACATACCAATGAAAACTATAGTAGCTAATAGTAACATTAATTAATTTTAAAAAGAAATAAGATACTACATACCAATGAAAACTGTAGTAGCTAATAGTAACATTAATTGATTTTACATAGAAATAAGATACTACATACCAATGAAAACTATAGTAGCTAATAGTAACATTAATTAATTTTAAAAAGAAATAAGATACTACATACCAATGAAAACTATAGTAGCTAATAGTAACATTAATTGATTTTACAAAGAAATAAGATACTACATACCAATGAAAACTGTAGTAGCTAATAGTAACATTAATTAATTTTACATAGAAATAAGAAACTACATACCAATGAAAACTATAGTAGCTAATAGTAACATTAATTAATTTTACATAGAAATAAGAAACTACATACCAATGAAAACTGTAGTAGCTAATAGTAACATTAATTAATTTTACATAGAAATAAGATACTACATACCAATGAAAACTGTAGTAGCTAATAGTAACATTAATTAATTTTACATAGAAATAAGAAACTACATACCAATGAAAACTATAGTAGCTAATAGTAACATTAATTAATTTTACATAGAAATAAGATACTACATACCAATGAAAACTGTAGTAGCTAATAGTAACATTAATTAATTTTACATAGAAATAAGAAACTACATACCAATGAAAACTATAGTAGCTAATAGTAACATTAATTAATTTTACATAGAAATAAGAAACTACATACCAATGAAAACTGTAGTAGCTAATAGTAACATTAATTAATTTTACATAGAAATAAGATACTACATACCAATGGAAATGCCGGGAGGCATACTTTCTCATTCTAAGAATTTAAGACGAAATTGTTCTGTTATAATAAGTTAATTGTGTTTATAGTTCTGTTACTTATCACAATTATAAACTTTTTTTTTTTGTTTCTGTATTAATTTCTGTTTTTCTTGTCATTTTAGCTGACGATGGCTACCAATGAGTAGCCGAAACGTCCTAAATATAGATTTTTTTTAACAAAAATCATATTAAGGTTTCTTTAGCCGAATCCCAACCATTCCATCTTTACTTATACCTACTTGTAATTGTGTAGGAAGGGAAATTTTCCATAACTTTCAACTATTAAAACTTGTTTCTTTGTTACATATAGAAACAGTTTATAGAAAACATTTCACATTGTTATTGGTATTGATAGGTAATTGTAAGTATTGATCATAGTTAAAAACAACCAAGTTTTTCACATGGTGTCTTCTACCTCTAATGAAAACGGACATGATTTTATTTATCATTGCCTTGTATTGTGTTATTTATGGGGCGTATACAATTATATGGATCGAAAAACCACAAAAAGAACATGTTGTAAAGTCAATTTTTTTTTTAAAAAAATGGACATGGTGTCCTTTACGTCCGGGGTACAGATATTGTCGACACAAAGGCAAAGTATCGAATTTGAAAATCACCAGTTTCCAGAGTGAAAATACTTTTATTCATTACTTAATATTCGGCAGATTCGACCTTTTGACAGTGGTTACCTTCTCCATTCACTGAGAATTTCAAAATGAGATTCGGGAGTTTGTCATCCATTAGTCCAACAGCAATCAGTAAAGATTGAAAATGAAAAATGCTTTTTTTCACATTCGATACTTTTCATTTGCAATATTAGGTTGAAAAATGGTTCGATTTTTATGAAATTTGTCAAAAATATCCCTCGCCTATTGTTAAAAGTCGAGTTTGTTAACCAGCAGAATCCGAGAAAATTGTTTTTTGAGCAAAATTCGCTCTGTAAATAGCGTACATGGGCGTATATAGAAAATAATTTCGGAGATGGCCTGGGAAAATTTGGGGGGGGGGGCGGGGGGCTGAGACCATTTCGGGTGTATGGATTACTAACTATTTAGATCTTGGAAGAGTTTTAGCCAACTTAAACGCTATTACACCCAAAATGGAATTTGTTTTATGAACTAAATGATCTTATTTTATTTATTTTTAAGGGTTTTATGAAATTTTTATTTGATCGGTAAAAATTTGCAAAGTGTCGAATGTGAAAATCAACACTTTTCAGAGTGGATAAGCGTTTATCCATAACTTTTTTTTTTGGACAGTCAAATATTTGACCTTTTGACAGTGGAATACTTTCCCTTTCATAAAGTAAAATTAAGATTCAAGAATTTGCCGTACATAAGTCCAGCAGAAATTAGTAAAAATTGAAAATGAAAGATGCATTTTTTCACATTCGATACTTTGCATTTGTATCGACGATATATATTTTTCTATTCGCTCGAATTATAGATATATTAGGCTGAAAAATGGTCCGATTTTTATGAAATTTGGCGAAAAAATCCCTCGCCTAATGGTAAAAGTCAAGTTTGTTAACCTGCAGAATCCGAGAACATGTTTTTTTGAGCGAAATTCGCTCTGAAATAAGCGTGCATTGGCGTATATAGAAAATAATTTCAGAGATGGCTTGGGAAAATTTCGGGGGGGGGGGGCTGAGACCATTTCCGGTGTATGGAATACTAACAATTTAGATCTTGGAAGAGTTTTAGCCAACTTAAACGCTATTACACCCAAAATAGAATATGTTTTATGAACTAAATGATCTTATTTAATTTATTTTTAAGGGTTTTATGAAATTTTTACCGATCAAATCAAAATTTCGGGAGCGGGGCCGCAGCCCCCTTAGCCCCCTCCTTATATACGCCCATGAAAGCGTAAGGCTTACGTTTTCGAGTATATATGCTTGCATATTTTCATTTTTTAAGTTCTCTGACGTATTATATGGATTGTAGCCTATTTCAAACCTGTAACAGTTTATGAGAAAGGTAGATACTGCTACTTTTTTGAACTAATTTTCAGTTTGGGTATTCAGAAATGATTGATTTAGTTTAAACGTGTTCCATACTTTTTTACATTCATCTAAACTAAGGTATTTCAATTTTGGTTGTTCTTGGAGGTAAGGAAGTATTAAAATTATTTTATTAACACACGCGAAACATTTTCGGATCTTGGTATAATTTTAAATCAAATAATTAAACAGATATACGAATAATTACACAGACTCACGAATCACACACTTACACTATTATGGCTACCCGGACACGGGTAAGCACATCAGTAGACAAACATGCAAAAGACGCAACAAATAAACAGATCGTAGACATTGAAAACATAACGTTAGATGATTTAGTTCACACATTACGCACACATACATTAAACGACTGGTTGCATCACTGGCTACAAACAAACAACAAATTATCACAAATTAAGAACACAGTAAAAGCATGGAGTAACGAACAACATACCTTGACAAGAAGAGACCAAGTAGTACTTACCAGACTTCGCATTGGACACTCGTTGCTCACACATGATTACCTAATGGAGAAAAAAGACAAACCGATATGCAGACTTTGTAACATAACATTGAAAATTAAACATATACTCACTGAATGTAAAAGACGCGACAAACTTAACATTCCACACGACCTACAAGAACTTCTCACAGAGGGTAGTCCATACATACACTCTATACTCCAATATTTAAAAGACATAAACATTCACACTTTTGTATTGTGTAATTATTATTATTATTTTTATTTTCTATTATGTAGTTATTACTCAATTTTACTTGGTCATTAATGGAAAACCACAACATGTAGCACCCATCATGACCTAATAAAAAATTGTAGTTAGTTTTAGTGATAAGTTATGTAAATATATTAACTATATTTCAAAAAGCAAGGCTCTAAATAATGTTTAGCACATAATTCTTAACACAAACCTACTAACTTTTGTCGTATACTCTTTTCAAACTTTTGTTGTATTTAGTACAACAAGTTACTGATAATTGTGAACATATAAATTTGTATTTTTTACTGTATCTTAAAAAAAAAGAGCATTATAAATCATTTTCCGTTCGGGTACTTAAAGTCGTGGTATTCATTTGAAATATTTCATGAAGGATTGAAATGTATCCAAACTAGAATAAAGTTTTAAATTTTAGTTACATTTGGAGTTAACGAAGAATTCGAAAATAAACAATCGGTCCAGTAGAAGTTGGAGTTTAATCTTGATTAAAATTATGTACAAAAAAAACTATCATTGAGTCAGCTTTTTATTGTGAACTAGCTGTTACCCAGTGTGCCATGCTACACCTAATTTCTGTCTATGACTCTCCCCGTATCAATATCTACTTGATACCTAGTTGTCTATACCCAGTTACGAAAATCGGTCAAAAGATGTGAATTTGTTTTAGTTCATAATGATACCGGCAGAGGCCAGCACAACAGCACTTCATCTAACAGCCGACAGAGGCCAGTAGTAGTAGACTCAAAATGGCCGTCACAATCTGAATGGTTCAGTGTAGCCAATTTTTCTTAAACAAAACTTTTGACCTTTTGACCAAATTTTGAAATTTTATTATTTTGACCTAGCCTAGGAGATTTCTCATATCAAGATCTACCTGTGTGCCAAGTTCGATCAAAATCGGTCAAACGGTGTAGATTTGTATAAGGAACAAAAACAAATAAACAGAAAAACAGACAGACACGTGATTTATATATATATATATATATATATATATATATATATATATATATATATATATATATATATAGATGTATAAGAGCAAATCTATTTGTTTATTTCGTAATAATTTGGGTTATTTTCAGCAGATTCTTCTGGAATACGGCTTTCACTTTCCGCCATGTTTAGTTATGCAGCGCCGGCGTGTCGTTAAATCAGTTTGATTACTGTAAATTAATACACGTACAATTCGTAATGGCTATGCACCTAATACAAGACTATTAATAGCTTCCTATACCTGCAGTGCATACTTCGCCAATCTCATTTCTTCGCGTGCAATCCGAGCGAAGACGTGCACGCACGCCGTGTCTGTAGTAATTTGACGAAACAATTCATAATCAATGGAAAGTCATTACGAGTCACGGAAATGTTTTCTCAGGCGTTGCAACAACTTTTTTTTTATCCGCTCATAAATATTTTTGCTTGTTCATAATTAGGTGATCGTTTGGATGTAATCAAATAAAGATTTGATTAATACAGATAATTAATACAGACTTCACGGTAAAACACCTACTTACGGAGTGCAGAAGACGACAAAACCTAAATATCCCACATGACATTTACGAATTGTTGAGGGACAGCAGCCAGTATATAAACACAATACTTTCTCACTTGCAGGACACTAAGAAGCGCTTTCTAGTGGTAGAAAGCGCTCCTTGCGGCGGCTTTGTGAACCTACGTCTGGCGGGCGTTTCTTTTGAAATATATTACAAAGTAAACCCCCCTTTCCTATTGACCGATTCAGCTCATTTTTACGAGACTTCTTTCTCATGAGTTACCCACGACGTATACCGCGTTTCGTTACAATACAGCAGAAATTACGATCAGTATATTAGTAATTTGGGTCCGGAGTAAACCCCCCCTCCTAATGAACCGATTTAGTTTATTTTTACAACACATATTTACCTGTAGATTACCACTACGAATGCCGAGTTTCGTCGAAATATACTAAAAATCACGGCTGGTAGTGGCAAATTGGTATTGTGGGTCCGGAGTAAACCCCTCCTCCTTATGAACCGATTTAGTTCATTTTTATATCTCACTTTTCTCTCTATATTACCACTACGAATACCAAGTTTCGTTGAAATATAACAAATATTACGGCTGACATTGTCAAATTAGTGTTTTGGGTTCGGGGTAAACCCCCCCTTCCGGTGGACCGATTTTGGTGGTTAACGAACTCGTTCAATCGTTTGCTAATTGAATCCTATATACCAAGTTTCGTGACGAAAAAACAAAAACTCTGGCCGCTATCGTGACAGACGATAAAATAAGACCTAGGAAAAGTGTACCTAGAAGCTTCACGATTTATTTTGTTCAAATTGCGTCCAAAAAACAATACTCCGGTGCGCGGATTCTGCTGGTTAATCAACTTTATCTTTAAAATGAAGAATGCTGCTGAAAAGGAATTTAACGTGCCCGGAACTTTAAGAGAACTGTTTTAGAGCGATCAGAACTCAGAAAAATCGTTCGGCGCCTCACCTGTAATCGTACATGGGTACATATCGGAGGGATCTCGATGCCTTTTTTTTTTTTTTTTTTTTTTTTTTTTTTTTTAAATTAATTAATTTTAAAACGTATAACTATCTTTAGAACTCTAGTAGAACTATTTTTTTTTTAATTCTGACAATTGATGATAAGAATACATATATTAAAATCACATCAAAATTATATTAATCAAGTTTACGAAAAGATTGTAATTAGTCTAACTTTATTATAATTCTCTTAATTTAAATTATAATTGTCATAGTCTTAGTTTAAATTATATAGTCTTAGTTTAAGTTATAATAGTCTTGATTTAAATTATAATTGCCATATTGGATTTTAAGATAATGACTGTAATGGTGTTTAACTAATAAATGATATAATCTGTAACTAATTATTTTTAACAATTTGTAACTAAACAAAGCATAACACCATTACACACAGGCAAAGAACTACACCTATCTCACAAACTCACAGACGTCTCAACATTTAATTAAATACCTAAAGCAAATATTTATAAAAGAACCCAAACCTTTTCGAACCAACATACTGGAAGGCGCAAATAACCTAGTTGTAGAGCGCCAAATTCCATATCTATCTATCTGATGATAAGAAAAATGTCGTAGGACAAAGTGAGACGCTGTGTGAAATTGGCGTCTTGTTTTTTTTTTTGTTTTGTTTATGCTTTAAAGGCCAGAATTATTAATTTAATTCATCAAGGAAATAAAACCAGAACTCAACAAAAAATTATGGGTTTCCTCGAAATGAGACGCTAGCTTCACACATCCCATACATTTTACGAGCTTCATATAGGAACACAATTTGCATAAGCTACAAGTCGTGTGCAATTCGACACTTAAAATAGGATCAAACGTTCTCTTTTCAGTATTTATTTGGGATATTAGAAAAATCACTCGAAGAAGAAGGAGTTCCTGATAAAGTAGAATGTTCTTGCTGTATTTAGCAAATGAAAGAATGGAGTAACTTGTAGAATGTTTCTTGAATTCACAATTATAGGGAATGATTTCATTCTTGAAGAAATCGTCATTCTTTCGTTTAGTTGCTTGATTATGCGTGGTCATGAGTCATTTCTATTCTATAGTTCTGTATCTCATTCTTAAGGTGGATGAAATTGCTAAATGGAATTGTGTGTTCTTCAATAAATTGTGTGAAATGTCATTATTATGAGAAGAATACCTCCTAGCATATCTCATAAAAAAAAAAAAAAAAAAAAAAAAATTGGGTCTGTTTGCGAAGAGCTCATCAAGTTACTTCTCCAGTTACTTGTGAAGCATCTGTAGTGATTACAACAGTGATTCAGCGCATGCGCGTAACTCATTCGCATTTCTATTGGTTGTTGCTGGTTGTAAAGTAACCTTCAACACTCAAGTCAATCCAACTCGCAGAAATTAATAGAATTCTATTAATATTAGGGAGTTGGATTGACTAGAGTTTTGATATCTTATTGAGCGATCGTAGCGAGTACGGGTAGCACGTTTGCCCATAATGCGAAATAAATAAATATGTTATGGAACCACAGGACAAAAAAATTGGAGAGGAGGCACCTGAAATTCACAATTACCATCGATTTGTATAATATTAACCTTTTTATTAATGTATATTGCTTGCTGAAATATATTCTGCTTATTTTCATTTATGCTTTACAAGCCTAAAAGTATTACTTACAAATACAAGTTATCTAACGGTTAGTCACATACAGTGTTGTAAAATACCCGGGTATTTATTCTTAAGGGTAAATACCCAATTTCATAAATACCCGGGTATTTAACTAAACCGCGACTTAGTAATCGAATATTGTAAAATGTCATGGATCTTGCCAGTTTAGAGCTATTGCAACAATGAGAAACTATTAAAACAATAATAAATTATAAAATAGGATCACTGAGAGGTTAATAAATAATAAATTATTACCTGAAAATTTGCCATGGACCTTCTGACTACCAATAAAACAAGTTGTTTGACTAAATTTGATACTACTGTACTGCATTCACAAAAATGTAGCCTCAGCAAAAACTTTGGACTAGGATTATCCCAATTTCTCAAAACTCAAATTAAGTTACCTATTCATTGATCAAAACACATGTACTTTTCAAGCCTCTCCACCATAAAATGGGACTTATTTTATTATTTTCTTTTTCATTGTCTTCAAGACCTTCCCAAACAAAGGATCTTTGCCATAATCCCTCTTGGTCCCTATAGTCAGCTATGTCTTTCCGAAGATCAACTGATTTCAATCCCATGCTTCTGCCTAACTCACACACAAAACAAATGGAAGAGTTCAACAAGTCCGCAGCAAGATGTGCGTTTCCAACACCAAACTGAATGCGTTTCTCTTATTTAGTTAACACAAGTTTTTCCTCCGTTTTTTTGAAGAGAAGATTTTGGGATTTCTTGTTGGAGAGTTTTCAGTAATTCTTAAATCTCTTATGAACTGTGTGGATCAAAGGGGCATTTAACTGAATGGTAGTGATAAGTTCAACAATTGGATCAAGGATGTTAACTAGTTTCCCAACTCGGACTCAAAACACTCTGTCATCAAGAAGCTACCATTTCATTTCTGGTTGTTACTACTGAAAGAGCATAATTTCAAATAATATTAACAAGGATCACAAACTTAAACTTAACTTAAAATGGTTTTGAAATATTATAATAAACATTGAAAATGTTTTTGGCCCTTTTTTAAAATTTAAATAAGTCCTTAATAATTGAATAGGCTTCATTAAAACGTTTTTAAAACTAATTAACCTTCCCCCACTGTAAAAGTAATCATGAAAATTCATAGATATACATTAAGTTGTAAATACCCATAAATACCCGGACCGACTTTTAACTTTCTTTAAAATATTACTGGGTAAGTATTAAAGTTCATTAAGCTTTTATGATCAAATGGTTAAGTTTCAGTCCTCCTTTGCACCAAAAAATATTCAAAGAAGTTGTATCAAGCTCAAAAACTGAAAATACCCACTTTTTGGGTATTTACCTTCCCTGAGGGTAAATACCCGGGTAAATACCCAATTTATATTTACCTACCCACTGGGTATTTACCCACCCGACATCACTGGTCATATATAGTAGTAAAAAAAAGTGACCTTTAGTAGTGATTGCAGAGATTTTAAATACTTTTCATTACTATATTAACTTTTGATTACTATATTTATATAATATGGTTTCTAGCCTTAGATAACCTGTAAAGAAGGAATAGATAACCTGCAGAGCACCTGTAAGCGAATCAGTACGTACCAAAATCACGACAGATACTTAAAAGTAACTGGATGTGCTTTTCGCAAGAAGACCCAAAAAATTGTATCATTCTTATGCCTTGCCTTATTCTTTATACTTGAAAAATAAATTTTGAAAGTAGAATTTGGTACAAGGGTCCCTCAATCCCACTATACCGACTTCTCTGGTTTCCGTGATATATATTTATTACTTAGAATTTAATTATTTTAACAAAATATTTTGATATCTTTCGCCATTTCTTAAATTTTATTTTTACAAAATGGAGCGAAAAAACCGCATTTTTAGTTTCTTGGAAATAATTTATTAACTTTATCACATTCTTGTTTTTAATTTTATACTTGACCTAATTTTATATCTTTGTTCTTTTGTTTTCTTTTTTTGTTCTTTTTTTTCTTGAATATTATAAGTTCATTAATTGCAGTTCTAGATGTTGATTTAAATGTTTTAATATTTGGATTGTTTATAGAGTAACGTTTATAGAGCAAATCGCACAGTTTAGGGCTCTAAAATCGAATATATAAATAATTATCTTAGGCAAAAGGACGTTTAAACTGCACGAAATACTGTTAGGACTGCTTAAGTTGTTTTCTTTTCTTACAAAATACACATCCAATTATCATTAAAATATTCTCACAATACTACATAATAAAAAATACCAATAAACATGTTACACATTAATTTGTGGTTACTTGGACAAGAAGTTATCAAACTCAGTTCGGTCTTAGACTAACAAGCAAAACTAGACATATTCCTATACTTCTCTGTAATAATGTGACTTCATCGGACTCTATGAAAAAAAAACTTTTCAAACTAAATTACTATACGAAAGGGCAAGTGAGTGGTATAAAAATAGAACGCAAATTGCAGACTATTCAAAAATACAATATATATATATATGTTTGTTGTTATTTTTCGTCGCTGGGATAGTATTTTTAGATGGAACGGCATTTTTCTCCAGCGGTGGTACTCCTCCTTACTTCTTCCCGGAATATTTCGATGGATTCATCTCCATCTTCTTCAGCCAGGTACTTGTTTCTTCCTCGGTGGTAGCCAAGGGAATGACATTTTTCTCGATCTGGGCTCCTTTTCTCCCCTCTAGCCACAGTATCGGCGGACGAATGGTGTCATTCCCTTGGCTACCACCGAGGAAGAAACAAGTACCTGGCTGAAGAAGATGGAGATGAATCCATCGAAATATTCCGGGAAGAAGTAAGGAGGAGTACCACCGCTGGAGAAAAATGCCGTTCCATCTAAAAATACTATCCCAGCGACGAAAAATAACAACAAACATATAAAACCTTACGGCGAGGAAAATAGAAGCAGGAGGAGAGGGGGAAAAAAGACGCAATTCCATCAGCGCTGCCAACGGACAGAATCCCAACTACACCCGGGAGCTTCAACACCATTCGTCCGCCGATACTGTGGCTAGAGGGGAGAAAAGGAGCCCAGATCGAGAAAAATGTCATTCCCTTGGCTACCACCGAGGAAGAAACAAGTACCTGGCTGAAGAAGATGGAGATGAATCCATCGAAATATTCCGGGAAGAAGTAAGGAGGAGTACTACCGCTGGAGAAAAATTCCGTTCCATCTAAAAATACTATCCCAGCGACGAAAAATAACAACAAACATATAAAACCTTACGGCGAGGAAAATAGAAGCAGGAAGAGAGGGGAAAAAAAAGACGCACTACCATCAGCGCTGCCAACGGACAGAATCCCAACTACACCAGGGAGCTTCAACACCATTCGTCCTCCGATACTGTGGCTAGAGGGGAGAAAAGGAGCCCAGATCGAGAAAAATGTCATTCCCTTGGCTACCACCGAGGAAGAAATAAGTACCTGGCTGAAGAAGATGGTGATGAATCCATCGAAATATTCCGGGAAGAAGTAAGGAGGAGTACCACCGCTGGAGAAAAATGCCGTTCCATCTAAATATATATATATATATATATATATATATATATATATATATATATACATATATGTTTGGAACGGCTTCTTTCTGCAGCGGTGTCGCTCCTCTCTCCATCGCAATATTTCGTCTCCGACTTCTTCAGGCTGCTATGTGTCGTCCTCGGTGGTTAACAAGGGAATGAATTTTTCCCGGATTTTCCCTCCTTTATAGCCCTGCTTCGTAGACTGTTCGGGCCAATGGTGTAGGGGGTCCGTGGGCCAATAGGGCTCGAGGGCTGTCTTCGTCGTTCGTCCGTCGTCTGTAGTTCGTCGGTGGTCCGGGTGGGGCGCTGGTCGTCTTGAGTCCCTGTTTTCTCCTCTATCTTCTTAAGGATGGGCCGCCAAATGTCCGGGAGGATGAGGCTATCTTCCCTATTGAAGGTTACCGGATGCTTATGTATTTCGATGGCTTCTCTAATTAGTCTCCTTGTCAAGCAAGTTGAATACAATATATATACGTATATATGTATATATATATGTGTATATATATATATATATATATATACACACAATTGTTGTATATTGTATATATACAATATATATTACAATATATTGTACATATTGTATATATATTCTACAACTTATTGTTATATGTATATATATATATACATATATATATACATATATATATATATATATATATATATATATATATATATATATATATATATATATATACCCGTTTCCAAGTTGTCTCACCATCCTAATCCAATGCCATCCAGACAACCCCCCCCCCAGGCGGCTAATGAGACAGTGGCCCCGAGATAATTTACTTTTCTGATCTTATGGGGATCATTAAAATATTTGTTTAGACAGCTCTGGAAGTGCCAACAATGTTTGGCTTCTTTCAAATTTTGTATTGTTTTTATTTTATTTTTCCCATTTTTGCCAGATATCAGTATCAACATACTTATGTAGAATATATATATATATATATATATATATATATATATATATATATATATATATATTCTAGCATCCTGGACTATTCGGTTTGTAATGTTAGCAGTGAGAAGTAAGGTAGTTGTACGCCGATATAACAGGCTGAGGTCGGGGTATGAGGATAGTAACCACAAAACGCAAAGGCACGAGTTACACAAGCCCATCTTTTATTTACTCCAAAACCACCATGAAACCTCCTCCCAGCCTTTTACCTAACGCTACTTCATCTAGTTAAATGTTCAATTTATCAAAAATGTGCTTAAATGGTTATTAAGAACTCTTGAGGAAGTTTTGTAAGAACAGGGTGTCAACGATTTAAATCAATTGATTTAAATCAGTGATTTAAATCATGATTAAAATCATTTGATTTTTTTTAAAAAAACCTTGATTTAAATCAATTTATTTCATAAAAAAAATATTGATTTAAACCAATTGGTTTTATTAAAAAAATTATTATTATATATTTTTTTTAACTTTAGTTTATTTTTGTAACTTAGATCTAACTAGTTCTGCCTTTTTTTCAGCCATTTCGACATTTCGTCTTTATTTATGTCCCTAGGGCCTACCCTCACTTGACCGTTCTTATCTATTCAAAGTCTGTTTCTTTTATGACCCTTTCTTTGTTTTTAATTCTGCAAATAAATCTCCTTTTAAGATTAAGATAAAAGACATTGGCAGGTAGTGGGCGAAGTGAATGCTTTAAATTGTTGGAAGTCTTCGTCGGCCTTAAAATATTGTATTTACTCAAAAAAAAACTGTTAATAATAGAGCAGCTTATGACAGGAAAGGCAACTTCTGCAAGGGTTGAAAGAATGTTTTCAAACCTTGTTTTTGTTCACAGTCAAATGAGAAACTACCTAATTAGAAGTGAAAAGGCTGACAAACTGGGTTTTTTGTTCAAAGCTTTAAATAAATAATATTACTGTTAGTGTACGTGATTAATAGGGAACGGATGTTCATGTAATATAAAATTTAAAATATGAACATATATATTTAACTACTTATAATAAAATATTCAATAAAAAATTGAAAATATTTAGTAAACAAATACCTTAAACACTATAAAATATTGAAAAGAAAAGCATAAATAATAAGTAGGAACTCTGTTATTATTAATGGAAAGAACAAAAGTATAGAACAAAATGACTAAAACTGTTTAAAATATTGAAAAATAAAGCATAAATAAAAATTAGGAACTCATTATAAAAGGTGGAAAAGTTGAAAATTTCTAAAGATGAACATTATTTTGGAAGATTGTTTGCTACATCTTGAATTTTAAAATTTTCAAACGTGAAATAATGCCGATCTGATCTGAGTAAACTTTTGAAGTGACTGAATTATCTTTCAACATCTACTAAAGCCTCTGGTGTGTATTTTAAGGCTACAATCAACTTCTCTGAAGAGTGGGATTCAACTAAACTGTTAATCGTTTTGCCACTATGGATATCTCCAGTAATGTGGATATTTTTCCATCCAGGGGTTTATTCTAGACTGTCGTTTCACTTTATTTTTAATTTATTCCCAGTATCTCCTTCTAAAACCTGGATTTTCTCTATTACTCTCGTATGATTCTAATGCTATCCACTAACATGCCTTTTGTACAGGGTATCACAAAAATAATGGTCATCCGTTGGCCAGATGATTCTCCAATGCGAGATCATAAAAAATAACCCCCATATAAACCCCTGCAAAATTGACCTTGAAATGTTATTCAAGGTCAAATTTTTTTATTGCATATTTCGAAACTGCGAGTCATGAGGAAGAAAAAAGTCAACGGCACCATAGGTCAGAAATGGCTCCTTATGGTCAAAATTACCATTTACAGCGTATACGTGGGCCTTTCTATTACAATCGACAAATGGTGGCCAATTTTGATAATTTTTTTTCTTTAGTATTATCTGACATTGCCTTACACAAAAATACCTCGTTTGATTTTTTTAAAAAAGCATCTTCCAGCATAAAAAAATGTAAGTATATTGAACAACAAACCTCACAGCGGCAAACATTGGAGGACCAGAACGCATATTTTACAATTGACAGAAATGTCTTCATGACGTTATTCTCGAAGCTTATCAAGAGCTCCTGGCCATAAGCTTTCAACCAATCGCTGAAATTAATCATTAAGGATTTCACAGGTCGTGTATGAATTTCTTGAACCAGCCAGTCCTCGAGTCGCTCTTAGAATGGAGGATAGAATAATTGTCCTTGCCTGTGTGCAGAAAAAAAAGTTTCTTCCTAAAAAAAAAATCAAAAACAAAACTTAATAAGTAAGATTATCACTCCAGCGCCCGTAGCAATTGTGCCCGTTCACCAGCTTAAATACTTCAGCCTTCATTTCTAAAGCAAGCTACCAGACTTTCTCCAAATTCTTTTAAATGCCCAATTTATTCTCGTCCATTTTGCCTGCTGTGGACGGTAACGTTGGAAAACAAACTTTTTTCCGTCCACAATACACGCTGGAGGAAGTCTGGATGACGTTCCAACATGTCCAGTACCCACCTGCAAAACAATGCTCTCTGCTCCTGATCCCCGGGCCTCAACTCCTGAACTGTCAAAATATAGGTCAACTTCAACCCCTGTATATATGATCCGTCATTTCTACTATGCTCCCAAAATTATCCACTTAAGACCCACCACTTTAGAATAGTTATTTTATTATTTGCATTGTAAATAAACAAATATTTTAGTTACAGGTTTATATAATGAACAACTAGGTAATAACCAGCTCTCTATATAGAGTCTGATTTCAGGGTGTCTACTGCACGAAAAAGTCACGAAAGTCACGAAAATGTCACGAAATGAAAAATAGGGCACGAAAATCACGAAAAAGTCACGAATTTGGAAGCCATGTCACGAAATTTTTTTTATTCCACGATTTCCCATCAAAGAACTAAATTCAGCCAAGTTTCTGAAATTAATCTTTTCCCACTAAAACTGTGTACAATCCGGTGGAGTGAAAACTCGCAGTCATTAGATAGGGCTCTTGCGATGATACCTGCCTTAAAGTTATGTATAGAAAATAGTATTGATGATGTTCTAGTTGGTAGGAATTCCACAGTTGTGCAGAACCATGTTCGAGTTAACGAACTTACCTATCAAATTAGACGAACATTCTTCAAAATTTTGTATGACATTTCATCAAAATCAGACCATTTTTGAGCCGGTGGGAGAGCGAATATATATATATATATATATATATATATATATATATATATATATATATATATATATATATATATACACAGGGTGATTCAGGTCTAAGTAGCCAAACTCTAGGAGGTGATTGTAGACATAATTTCCAACAAAAAAGTTCATTTGAAGTATGGTCCGATTCCGGAAGGAAAAGGAGCTATGTCCAATTTTCTGTTGTTTTTTTTAACGCAGTCACGTTTTTTAATGAGTAAGAAAGAATTGCTCAAACACTATTCAAGATAATTCAATTCGAGTTATGCCATCATAATATAGATAAAATTTCCTTTAAAAAACAGTAATTTAATTCACTTTTATTAGCGCGGTTCCTCCCTCCCCCATAGGGAGGAACCCCGCTTATAAGGTTGTTACAATGAAACAATCCGGAAGTGCCGACAAGAAAATTTTGCGTTTCAGAACCCCTAGAGACCGAAAATAACGGTGGTTCAAATTTGTATATATATATATATATATATATGTATATATTTATTTATATATATATATATATATATATATATATATATATATTTGTCTGTTCGCTCATTTCTGGCTTCCCTGATGGTCCGATTTTGATGAAATTTGGTACAAAAATCCCTCGTCCAATTTGAAAGGTCAAGTTCGTTAACCAGCAAGATGCGCCCACTGGAAGATGGCGTTTGGGGCGAAATTCGCGCAGAAAAAATCGTAACGCTTACGTTTTTGAGTTCATAAGCTTGTAAGTACTCTTTTTATAGGCTTCTTGGGCTAGGAAAACGAATGAGACCATTTTCAAAGCGATAGCTTTAACCGTTTTCGAGAAAATTGGAAAAATAGTTTTTGAATACCGTTTTCGGTTTGGGTACTTAGAATCACGGGATTCAGTTGAAACATTATCTGCATGTTCTACTTTCATTAAAACTAATATGTTAAAAGTTATGTTACGTTTGGAGTTAAGGAAGGGTTAGAATAAAATATTTTATGAACAGACATGAAAAGTTTTGGGAACTTCGTATACTTTCATTAATATCTCGAACACGGTTGGGAAATCGTGGTAGGTGGATAGAAACTATTTGAAAGCTTACTAAATTCTCTACAACGATTCTAAAACTATTTTTGATTAGGTCATGTCAATCGGAGAAATAAGTGCATAAAACTTCAAATACGTCTGTTTTGTTCTTATGAACGGGTTTTTGTCGTTCTTTTTGTAATTTTTGTCTCTTTCCCTTGTTTTTTTATTGCTTTTTATTTTTTTAATTTCTTATGTTGGGAAAAGTTTGTGTGTAAAACAGGATATGAAAAATGAGACCAATTTTCTGTTGCTAGAAATAATTTAAATTTTGGAAACTTTCATTAATATCTCGAAAACGGTTGAAAATCTTGGTAAACGGAAGAATACCATTAGAAAGCTTATTAAATGCTCTACATAAAAGGTTCTAATGAAAGTTTTGATTAGGCGATGTCAATCGGAGAAATAAGCCTGGTGGAACCAA
Organism: Gonocerus acuteangulatus; assembly: GCA_946811695.1. Taxonomy (NCBI): domain Eukaryota; kingdom Metazoa; phylum Arthropoda; class Insecta; order Hemiptera; family Coreidae; genus Gonocerus; species Gonocerus acuteangulatus. The sequence goes on from OX328128.1 coordinate 16,407,754, forward strand.
AATAATAACTGTCGGGGTTCGGTCACTGCTACTTAATAAAACTACATTTTATCGTAAAAATGGTTTTATTATTGTGCCGACGTTTCGGCTTGAACTTCAAGCCTTCATCAGGGCTGTAAATACAAGTAGGACATATTTAACACTAATATATGCACATATCTATGTAAATATACCTAACATATATATATATATATATATATATATATATACATATATTTATATATAAGCATATACACATACACATATACACGCACACATATGTACATATATATGCCCACATACATGCACATATGGGGTATATATTATTAAGTAGCAGTGACCGAAACCCGACAATCCCTACCTTGCATCATCAACGGTCAACGATCTCCTCTCAACAAAATAATAACTGCTTCTATTTTAATCTTTCGAAATTAGACTAGGGATAAGAACGGAACCGCGCTAAGATGAGGCAGTTCCTGCGAGTCGGACTTTTATTATTAAAAGATACTTTCTGGACGTCCAATAACGCACTTCTGTTTTTATCAATGAATCAGAGTTTCTTCGCGATTTTTTTCCTCAGCCCCCTAACGGACTACGGATTCAATACTTACACAAAAACTTCTAAGTTTAGGAAGCATAAAATCCATGCAAATGAAGTGGAGGTTTATTGAGGCATAAATTGAATGATTGGCTCCCTTTTGTAAAAAAAATGTGGAATGTAGTTTAGTTACTTACAAATACCTTGTGTGAAAAAATTAAAAATTATTCATTTTTTATTGAACAAACTGTGGGTATCCATTGCCTAGAATCAATAAAAGTAACTGAAAGAAACGATTAGAAAAGGTCAACCTCATAAGCGCGTTCCTGCTTCCGTAGGGAGGAACCCCGCTTATGAGGTTACACTCTTTACGTCTTGGATCACTGAAATTTCTGAGAAAAAGTCCATTTTTTTTTTTTTTTTTTGCCGTTAACACTCTACCCCCAGCATCGGTGTCTTCATCGAGAAAGTAAGTTGTAATAAAATTTACACTTTCGCTCTCGAACCGTAATGTTTAACACCACGCAAGTCAGTGGGACGGAATGCCTCGAAAAAAAAAAAGTTTCTAGTTTCTAGGGGTTTTCATCATTGGGTTGACATTTTTTTGCATCACAGACCCTAATAATCAGAAGACAATAAGTTTAAGGTCAATGGCTAAATTTTTATTTGAGTTTTACCAAGTTTTTTTCGTATTACACGACGCCATATTGAATTTCGTAATTTCGATTTTTTATTTTTTTGATAAATTTGTAATCACAGACCCTAATAATCACAAAACAGTAAGTTTAAAATCAATGGCTAAATTATTATTTCATTTTTACCAAGATTTGTTTTTATAATACGACGCCATATTAGATCTGCCTTTTTGATTTTTTGAATTCTGATAACGGATTCGTAATCGGCGACCCCAAAAACCCCTGAATACGTAATTATACATCGTTCCCTTAACTATGCAACCATCTCGATAAGCAAGTACGACTGGCAAGTCTGGGGTCAGGTGAACTTGCAAATCTACAAGTATTTACTCGCCACGGAAGTATTTACTTTCACTTATTCACACCAATTTAGGCGTTTGCTTGGGACATACTTGCCTCCCAAGTATTTACTTGCAAGTAATCTACTATACAAGGTGTCCCACATTGAGATGACATAACTTTAAGGGTTTCTTCTGCACTTCATTTGTAGTTCGGGGACGCAGAAATGAGCGTTCTATCTCAACATGCAGAGGAGCTACTCAAACTTTTGTCTTTTTCAAAAACTACTGGCTTTTCTAAAGAAAAACTGCGTTTTCGGAATTTGTGATCAATGCATCATAAATAAAGACCACATTTTTATAATCTACATTAAATGTCCAATAAGAAACACCCGTTATTGAAATATTACCATGTAAATTAAGAGCTATATTCAAAGGCATATACATGAGAACGTTTAATATTAGTTTTTTATTAAATTATTAAATATATTTTTAATCAGCTATTTTTAGACTTAGAGTTTTGCCTCCACCACAAAAGTTGCATTATTTTATAAGCTTTAAAATGGTACATCGTAGTTTAAGATAAAAATCTATTTCAATACATTTTTTTCTGATTTTCTAGTCAAAACCAATAAATATGCTTCAGCGTGAAGGAGAAATTCTTTAATTTCACACGATTATGGCGATGTCCCATCCTTCCCAAACTACATGACGTTTATTACACAAGCCCATCTATCAAATATTAACGCATTCTGCTTTTAAATGGATGGTTGATCAACTGATAATGGACGAGTGGTGACGGAATGGATGAACAGTGAATTTCAGAAACATTCCCACACTGCGTACACACATTTTTTGCTCTGAATAAGGATAGGTGGACAATTCGGAATCAAGGGTGAAAGAATTTAGATAGAAGGACATATTGATAATAAATACCATTATTGTAAATACAATAAATACATGTACATATTAAATGGTTATGCCTTGAGGGTCTTGGTAATATCGATTATATTCTATTTAATTAAATATCTGCTTTTAAGTGAACTGGGTTATACATTACAATCATTTGAAATTGTATACCGAAAACACTCTCCTGTAGATAAAAAGTGAAAAAAAATCCATTTAAATGAAAGGCACCCTGAAAAGTTGCTTAAAATGTTACCTCATTTTCCTAGGAAAAATCTATAGAAATATATAGGGACAAAAATGGTTATTACTGTGGACTAATGACTATTTTTCCAGTAGATTTTCCATATGTCTACAAATATAAGCTTAACATCTAACTGAATCCATGGCATTAGGGAGGACGTCTTGTCTTTTAGATCTCATGAGCTGGCAATGCTCCTGGATCCTGTTGATGAGTTCCTCCTTCGTCGTCACTGGCGCTGAGTACACTCTGCTCTTCAATGTTCCCAATACATGGAAATCTAGAGGGTTGAGATCAGGAGGTAAACGAACTGGTCCAAAGTGGCCGATACAATGATTAGGGAATTCAGTGTTCAAACTAGAGTGAGTTGTTAATTGGTAGACGAGCTTGTGTAATAATCCTCATGTAGTTTGGGAAGGATGGGACATCAACATCATCGTATAAAATTAAAGAATTTGTTAAGAATGGCTCGTTCACGCTAAAGCACCTTAATGGGTTTTGACTTAGAAATCAGAAAAAAATAGATTGAAATAGATTTGTTTTTAAAACTATGAGGTACCATTTTGAAGCTTATTAAATAATGCAACTTTTGAGAGGGAGGCAAACCTCTAAGTCAAAAATAGCTGATTAAGATAATATTGAATAATTTAATAAAAAACTAATATTAAAAGTTCTCATCTATATGCCTTTGTATATAGCTCTTAATTTACGTGGTATTATTTCAATAACGGGTGTTTCTTATTGGAAATTTAATGTAGATTCCAAAAATGTGGTCTTTATTTACGACGCATTGATCAGAAATTCCGAACACTCAGTTTTTCTTTAGAAAAGCCAGTAGTTTTTAAAAAAGACAAAAGTTTGAGTAGCTCCTCTGCATGTTGAGATAGAACGCTCATTTCTGCGTCCCTGAACTACAAATGAGATGTAGAATAAACCCCTAAAGTTATGACATCTCAATGTGGGACACCCTGTATATTTGTCAAATACCACTCACTCAATCACTGACCTATCATCCGCCAGCCCAAACCACTCGACAAAAAAATTTGAAATTTTGCATGGACACTCTTCTTTAGCATGTAGACACTCGCTAAGAAAGGATTTTTGATAGTTATTCAATATTTAAGTATTTTTTGAGGGGTTTAAAGTTTTATTTAGTTGGTTAGAGCAAGCAAGCCTAGGCAGCATGCTTTGCCAGGATGATAATAGAACAGCTGTTACGGTACAGTATCTATTTCATAGTATTTTTTTTTTTTAATTCAGGTTAATTTCAGCTACGATGGCAGTCCTAGAAATTAACTGTCCCTCAAAGAGTTACGCTATGAGGGACAAAATCACCATCTCCGGGATATGGAATACTAACAATTTAGAACTTGGAATAGTTTTAGACAAATAAAACGGTATTACAACTAAAATTATATGATCTTATTTGATTTATTTTTAAAGGGTTTAAGACACATTTTTACCATAAAATCAAAATTTCGGGAGGGGGGGGGCTGCAGACCCCTCAGCCCCCTCTTATATACGCCCATGCTGGTAACCTATAGATAACGGGTTATCGCTAGATTATCTGTTTCTTGACACTGATCCGGAGCGCCCCAGTGTCAAGAAACATTATACTGTGATTACTTATCAATTTATGTATAACATATAGTATGATGGGATCCAAGCTATAATGAACTGCAAAAAATTATGAAGTAGCGTTAATTTTGCTGATAAATTAATTAACGCATTAAAATAACTATTTACCTTCCGTGACGAAGCACAGGTATTCGGCTAGTAGTTTTATTTATTTATTGGTTCTTTGTTGTAGGGCAATGCCCTTTAACTTTTTCAATTTTTTAAGTAGTCTGGTTCAATTGCCCCGTGTCTCAAAGACACCCCTCTCCCCCTAATCTCTGATGCTGCGAAGAAAAAAATAAGACTTCCAAAAATGATTGCTTTGAAGACATTCATTATTTACATATATTTTTATTGTTCTTAATTCATATTAAAAAATAAAATTTCTTGTTCTATGTTCCGGAGGCCCAGTGGTCGTGATTAAGGCGTGAGCACTTAACACTCCGTGCCAAGGGTCGTGGGTTCGATTCCCACTATGAGGTAGCGGCTTTTCTTTAGGAAAAAGAAAAGGCATCACACCTATCCTGGCTAGAAAAGGGTGGTAACCTATAGATAACCCATCCTAAACTTCTTAGTTAATAATAATAGACGTTAAAATTTAAATTTATTAATATTCAGAGGTTCTCATGGAGATTTAAATATTGAAATTGAGTACTATTTAGGCCCAGGGCACACGGTGAGACTGTAACTCCAGTTGCAAACCAGTTGAACGCGCAACTTCGACCTCGGCTATGTATTTGAATGGGCAGACGCATACGACGCAACTCGTTTTTGACGATTTCAAACCAGTCCCTTGAAACTGTGGGCCCGCGGTTGGAGTTACGTTGTACGAGACCGAGTGATGGTTAGCCGGTGTTTTAACAGCCATATAGTGCCAATGGTTAAAATAATTTAAAACTTAAGGCCGCTTTGGACTAATTTTACGTATTTATATATACACTGCCGGACAAAAAAACCGGCGCACCTTGAATTTCGTCTTTTCAAGGCTAATAAAATTTGTAAATTTTTAACTCAATTGTAGTGTACATATTCAGCTTGTAGAACACCATAAGTGAAGACAAAAAAAATATCTAAAAAATACAGTAAAATATACAGCCGTATCGCCCGCAATCCAAGAGCAAATTCCGGAATCTAAAAACGAGATTTTGCATATTCGATAGTTTGACATGGCAGGAACGATATGATGTACATTTTATACAGTTTTATTAATTGTTTTAAATGTATGTAAAATTGCGAATTTATAGATATCATGGTAATCCGTTTAAGTTACAAATAAGTTTAAGCTAAAACTTAAGGCGCTTTAAGTGAAATTATTTTATTTTTAATGGGCACGAAATTTGCACTTCAAGTCACGAAAATGTCACGAAAAAGTCACGAAATTGGCTTTCACGAAAGTAGTAGACACCCTGGATTTCTTTTTTAAAACCGGGTTTAGTAAAAAAATTCAATTTAAATCAAAAAAATCCGATTTAAATAAAAAAAATCTGATTTAAATCAAATAAATCCGATTTTTTTGATTTTTTTACACCCTGTGTAAGAATATTGCTTTTATTGACTCCGTGAGTCGACGGGTTAACCGCCTGCAGTAAGAAGCTAGAAGCACTGATGATGGGGCTGTAGACTCCAAAAACATGCTATGACAATAAAATAAATCATTTTTGGTGGAGGCCTAATAATATTCTTGGATTTTGCGCGGAAGGCCCGGTGCACACTGAAGAAACTGGTTTCATGAAACCTATTTCATTAAAGCGTGCACACAGAATGAACTGTTTTCCATCGGTTTCGCTATGGATTCATACGACAATGCACTTGTGTTGTGGTGGGGGCTAAAAAATAAAAATAACATAACGCAAGTTCTGGGTTCACCCGATGATTAGGGATTGGGAACACACCTGTTTTGTTGAAGCCCGCCAAATAAAACAGAGATCCTGATAAATTTATTAAAACATGTTTTAGGATATCGAAGCCAGTTTTTGATTGTTTATCAGAGCTAGTAGACCCACTGATGAAACGTGAAACTGAAGCAATAGGAAACCGATTTAACGAAACTCTGTGTGTACCAACCCATGGTTTTCTATCTATCGGTTGCATGAAACTAAAGTTTCATGATACCAGTTTCTTCGGAGTGTACCGGACCTAAGTGTGTACAAACCTAATTTTACAAATCCTTTATTTTATTTTACGTTTTTAAATTTATAAACATGGTTTTAATAATTAATAAATTTGTTTCAGGTAATTGTTGGGGAATTAAAGTACTTTCTATTATTAAAAAATAAATTAAAAGTTTTTATTTTTTTATAAAAAAAAAAACAACTTTTAATTTATTTTTTGTTTGTTTTGGACTAAGATGTTAGATGACGACTGCTATGTATAAGGTATTTTATTTGTAATTTATACTATTAAATATTTTAAGAATTCAAAATTGTTTTTAAAAAAATAATTTTAGAAAAGTTTGTCTGTGAAGAGTGGCCATGTTTGCCAGAAACTAGTCGACTTAAATAAAATGTAATGAAGTTTGAGGCAAGTTTGTGACCTATAAGGCCTTTATTAAAAGAATATGAAAAATACATGTGGAAGAGATCAAGTTACGAGAGTATATATATATATATATATATATATATATATAATAACAAAAACTTTTTTTTATTTTGGTTTTTATTACTTTTTATTTTGGTTATTTTTTATTTATTTATTGGCTTTATTTATTTATATATATATATATATGCTGTAGGGGGTATCAGCTTATTATGTCTTCAATAGTTTTGTATTTTAATTACATTTTTGTCGTGGAAACGTTTCGGCTATAAGGCATTTTCAATCCAATTGTCTTTATGATTTTGCATTTTTTTATATATACATTATATCTTCAGGTTATGTGTTTGTAAATTTTTTATAAAATTGTATGGTTCATGTCTCATTTTTTATAAAATTGTATGGTTCATGTCTCTATTATTTCATGGATGATATTATTATTACCTCAATTATTACATATTATTTTATATATTTGAGTGTGCTTCTGTAACGGAGGACTAGATGTGCAAGAGTATATTTATATATATATATATATATATATATATATATATATATATATATATATATATATATATATATATATATATATAAAAATCACGTGTCTGTCTGTTTTTCTGTTTGTTTGTTCCTTATACAAATCTACACCGTTTGACCGATTTTGACCAAACTTGGAATAATGGTAGGTCTTGATACGAGAAATCTCCTAGGCTAGGTCATAAAAAACTACCAGCTGTCTGTCTGTATGTTTGTCCCTTATACAAATCCACACCGTTCGTCCGAATTCGACTAAACTCGGTACACATGTAGATCTTAATCTGAGGAGTGTAGTAGGCTAAGTCAAAAACGTCTTATAGCTGTCTGTCTGTATGTTTGTCCCTTATACAAATCCACACCGTTCGTCCGAATTCGACTAAACTCGGTACACATGTAGATCTTAATCTGAGGAGTGTCGTAGGCTAAGTCAAAAACGTCTACCAGCTGTCTGTCTGTATGTTTGTCCCTTATACAAATCCACACTGTTCGTCCGATTTTGACTAAACTTGGAATAATGGTAGGTCTTCATACGAGAAATCTCCTAGGCTAGGTCAAAAAAATCTACCAGCTGTCTGTCTGTATGTTTGTCCCTTATTCAAATCCACATCGTTAGACCAATTTTTACGAAACTTGGTATACATATATGTCTTGATACGAGGGGTGTTATAGGTTAGGTCAAAGTCGTCTAGGACTCACAGTTGGGAGGCCACGGGTTCATAACAGTTACAAATTCGTGTTATTAGATTTTAATAATACTTATTTGGCGTCTAATTTATTTAGGCTTTTCTATACGCAGAAAGTTGGCGTAGCATGGCGCGCTGGGTAACGGCTAGTATATATATATATATATATATATATATATATATATATATATATATATACATACATATACATACATACATTTGTACATTCATACGTATATACATTGCGATCCATTGGATAGGATAATAAAGAGAAAGTAGGTTAGTTTTATGTCGGTGAACTAATATGATGAATAATAGAATGCATTTATTGCACGTGACATGGTTAATAGTCACGAGAATACATTAAGTGAATATTTAATGTATTGCTTTAGGTATGTATTATTTGCTGAGCATTCCTCCTATGGTAACTTAGGTTTTGAGATTATTTATATATATATATATATATATATATATATATATATATATATATATATATATACATATACATACACATACACATGGTGTCCCAAATAAGACGGCTCAAACTTATTTTGCTTCCGAACGGTTGGTCTGAGAAAAAAATGTCAGAGGAATAAGTTGTAGGGCTTGACTTAAGCTTTCTAGGTATGTCGACTATTTAACATATTTACTGCGCATGTGCGCTCGGCGCTAGATGAAATGTTGGGGTTTGCAGGTGACCCCTAACACTATGCACATCATTTTGAAGGAAATTAAGGCCATATTTTTTTTCAGAAAGTTAAGGAATACCTCAAAGCCATGTATCACACATTCAGAACCGACCTCTTTGAGTGCTTAGAAAAAATCGTTTTAATTGAAAACAGTAAATTTTGAATCGCATGAAACTCATTTGATTTTAAAGATATCGCTGTGCGGTTTGCAAGAAAGGTTTTGTTTTTTAATTTCCTTCAAAATGATGTGCATAGTATTAGGGGTTATCTGCAAACCCCAACATTTCATCTAGCGCCGAGCGCACATGCGCGATAAATATGTTAAATGATTGATATATCTAGAAAGCTTAGGTCAAGCCCTACAACTTTTTCCTCTGACATTTTTGTCTCAGACCAACCGTTTGGCCGCAAAATAAGTTTGAGCCGTCTTATTTGGGACACCCAGTGTATATATATATATATATATATATATATATATATATATATATATATATATATATATATAATCTCGTAACGTGACCTCTTCAACATATATTTTCTCTTCTTCTAATAAAGGCCTTATAGGTCACAAACTTCATTACATTTTATTTAAACTTTTTTAATAATAAATAATTTATGGCTTATTTTACGCCAGGAAAAAAAGTTTTTATAAACTTAAATGGGTAACATAGAAACAAATATAATATTAATAAATACAGCTTATAATATTAATAATTACAGAAAAGGACAGGGGCCTGTAGAGTAGTTTTTTTTTTTTTTTTTTTTTTTTTTTTTTTTTTTAACGGCGCATCTACATCTTGGCCATTAGCGCCGGCTGTAGAGTAGTGTTGTAAAAGAGCGCGCCTTTAAGGCTAGAAGGCGCGGCTCCTAAAAGCTCGAGCTCTCAGAGCTTGTACAGGGCTCGATAGAAGGCGCGAGCCTTGAAGGCTCGGCTTGGTAGAAGGCGCGAGCCTTGAAGGCTCGGCTCGGGAGAAGGCGCATGCTTTGAAGCCTTTTACTTTTCATTTCCAAAATGGCGGATGGCGGGCAAACAGCTGTTTCATGAAATATACTTTATTAGATTCGTCCTAATCTTTCCGCCACATTGAAATTATCCGCTGACAATTAAATTTACCATTTCATTGATAAACTAATTATATGGATCACTAATTGGGTAAAAATAGTAACTTTTCCTAAAAAATAAACTCTTCTGTATGACGGTGAAGGCAACACTGTTGTACTTGTTCACAATTGCCATTCTCAACTTTCAAAATATTACCGTTTGTACGCAGTGTGAAAAAATAGTATTACATTAAAATAAAAAGTCATCATAATACATACATAAATTGTCTCTGAAAAATCCAGTAGTATCTAATCCACACATACCAACAAAATTAAAACCAAAATGTTTTATATCTCTTCTAAATAATACAAGCCCATCCAATTTTTCATGAAGATTTGAGTCCATAAGAATATAGAATTGAAGAAATCAACTGAATGAGTCACTTTATTCAGCTTAATCATTAATTTAATAAACTGAACTTTGTCGAATTTTCATAAACTACAACTGAAGCAAAATAAGAATTATCAGAGATAACAGCTAAATTACCTCCCTTTGTAAATAAAGATGCCGCTAAAAGTTTATGTTTATTATAGTGAAATAAATGGTGAGAAATGTCACAAAAAAATCTAAATGAATAAAATGTAATGATTATAGAGTAAGTAATTATTGTATATAGATAATCTAGTGAAGCACTAGAAAGGCTTCGACTATAACCGTGCTTGCCGAAGCTCTACCTTCCCAGGGCTCCAAGGCGGAGCCTTCAAGGCTCGAGGGAGAACCTTGCCGAACCTTCAGGGCTTGATAAGGTCAGGCTGAAGCCTCACTCCCGAGCCTTCTGGAGCCCTCAGAGCTCGGGCTGTGGAGGTTAGGTTCAAAGTTGAGGCCTGAAGCCTCTAGTCAGGGCTCGCTTTTAACAACACTACTGTAGAGTGGTCCCATAAAAGTGTTCTCCTTGCTTTACATTTCTGATGAAACCTTTAATATCAACGCAAAAGTCAGCAAATAATAAAAAAAAATTATAAAAATTTAGTTTTATTAAGATACCACAACCAAACCCTGACAAATCTTCCTACAATAATAGTTCCTTTTTTTTTTCCTTTTCTTTTGGTGCATCTACTGCTAAGGTCATTAGCACCATTATATAATAGTTCTTATTTAAATTTCGGTATGTCAACCTCTTGTCGGAAATAACGGTGCCTTAGGGGGCACCTACATTGGTCCCGATCCGATATCCACAGACTGCCGGAAGAAAAACAAACGCATTCATCTCAATGGAGATGCCTACTTTCGTCCCGACCCGATCGACACCGACTGTCGGAAGAAAAACAAATACATCCATCTCAATGGAGCTGCCTACATTAGTCCCGACCCGATCCGATCCGATATCCACAGACTGTCGGAAGAAAAACAAACGCATTCATCTCAATGGAGGTGCCTACTTTCGTCCCGACCCGATCGCCACCGACTGTCGGAAGAAAAACAAACACATCCATCTAAATGGAGCTGCCTACATTAGTCCCGATCAGATCCGATCCGATAGCCATCGACTGTCGGGAAAAAACAAACACTTGCATATCAATGGAGGTGCCTACTTTGGTCCCGACTTGAACCTATACGATCCACCGATTCTCGTCCATTCAAACCTTGTTTGATTTTAGACCGATTTCGGACCGACGAAGCAAAATGGCGCTAAACCACATATTGTTTTTCAAAAAGTCTACAGCCTATACATCTTAACCGATTAAAATGTGTGTTGTTTTTTTAAATGAAAGCTGATAACATTTTTTTACAACTTTGTGAATTCACATTTTTGTCTTTTGTTTCCCTTGTTTATTGAATTACGTGGAAAGATGTTTATAACCATCCAATGTCTATAACCTTCCAATGCTTATAACCTTCTAGTTACCGTTCTTATTTTAAAATATGAATACTAATGGTCCTCTTATCGTAGTGTAACAGTTAAAAATTAACTGCACACTAAGATTTATTTTTTCGGTACTGATATACTTCCGGAAGATTGATTGGCCTCTCATCTCCCCCTTCATACCTCCAACATTCAACCAAATCGAAGGTCTCTATGGTTATTAGGTGGTATTTCTTAATTTAATCACTCATTTTCACTTCACTAAGAGCTCATTACTGACGAGCTGTGACTAAATCGGATCGGACTCTCGTCGGCCGCTGTTGGTCAAAGGAAATCGGATTGGGCCGGTTCTAATCGGATCGGGAGTAATAGGAGTCCAACGTAGCTGAAGCCTAAAGCGGGGATATTAGGATCATCTGTCCAAGCGAATGTAATTTGGTATCTGTTAAGCGGAAAAGCGCTAAAATTACGCAGTTCCAATCGGTTGAATTCGTCCATTTCCTTTAGTCCGAAGAACCCCGGACTATCATCGACATCTCCCCCTGGGAACTGCTTCTTTTGATGGATTTATTATCTCTAATTGCTGTTCCCAGATGGTTTCTTGAACCTCCGCCTCCATTGCACTACATAGATGCACGGGCTATGGGAAACTATTTATCCATACAATTAGGCGGGATTTCCGGAGCATTTTATTCAATTATGGGAGTTTTTACTGCATTTATTGAATGTATGAATGAATAATTTCATTCATTGACGATAATCCCATGTGAAGAAAAAGTTGAACTCAAAAGGAAACGATGAATACACGAAAGTCCGACTCATTCATATCCCCAGTACCATTAATACAGGAATAGAAACAGTTATTGGTAAGGCTTGAGCTTTCTTTAAAAACATAGAAAAAAAAAAAATCTCAAATAGAAGAAAGATTTAAGTTACCACAACAGAAAACTGATGATATATTAAGCTGAAATAACTTCCCCCACCTTCGCAACGTTGGCTCTAGGAAAACAGTACTACCGATACGTTTCTCATTTTCTTATCTGGTTTTTACTAAAATACTCACTTTGCTTTTAAATGAAAAAAAGAAAAAAAAGAAAAAAAGGTTAGTTTAGAGTTGGTATTACTATAAATTTTGTATGTAGTATAGTTTTAGTATTAATATTGCTTACATTAGTATTAGTTTTAGTACAAATAGTTGCATTAGTTATGTTTAGTTTGTATTAGCTCGTTAGTGTATTAGTAAAAAAAAAAAAAAAAATGGATTTATAAAAAATTACACATAAAAAAAGAGGAAAAAAATAGATATATACATATAAAAAGAAATATATATGTATTACTAAAAATAACAAATAAAATTATACACCGAGAAAATAAAATAAATAAATAAAGTAAAAAAAAAAAAAAAAAAAAAAAAAAAAAAAAAAAAAAAAAAAAAAAAAAAAAAAAAAAAAACTATACAAGAGGGAAAATAAATAAGTAAATATCATTTTTATTTTATTTTAATTATTCTGCCTCTACCCTAAGGCAGTAAGTAAATATTAATATTGTTATGTAGTTTATTATCTGTATTAATATTGCTATACAGTATATAAGTATTAGTTTTAGTACAAATAGTTCTATTAGTAACATGTTAGTAGTAAGCAATGACGTTAATAAAAAAAAAAATAGAATACAAGTTATCAAAATAACAGTTCATTGTCATGCACTGTCCTAAACACAAAATTACAAACCCTTTCACGACATATACACGACTCTCTAACATTACACTTCAGGGCGGTGAGGACCTAGACGTTTTCTACCCTTAAAGACCCAATCCATCCATCCATCTAACAAGCTTTCATGTCTATTAATAAACTTTTTTTTTTCTTTTTTTTTTTCATATTTCAACTCCATATTATCCATTTTTCTGTAATACGGTTACGATATCACCTTGAAAATGGCTTCAAAGGTTTTCCTATGTTAAAGAACCTAAAAAACGAGTACCTGCAAGCATTTAAGCTCGAAAACGTAAGCGTTACGATTTTATTCGCGCGAATTTGAAAACCCTGTTCCGGTGGACGGGTTATGCTGGTTAACGATACTGATTTTTTAAAACAGTCGAAAGATTTTCGTACAAAATTTCATCAAAATCGGACATCAATATTGTAGCTAGAGCTTAAATTGTGGGCCATTGATACAGATTTGAAACTTAAAATATGGGTAACATAAGGATAAATATAAAGTGATTAAACCCATCAAAATATGCTACTGACGAGAAGAGGGAGTACTATGCCTCACGCATGTGCAATCATTTAGGAACCTTGGGGATCGCGCGGTAAGTCTGAGTAAAAGAGCTGGGAGAGGAGAGAATTTTGACTGCTTATTAAGGTTTATAAGGTTAGGCTGGCCGAAGGTGACAGGGGTGGAATAATCGTGAGATGATAATGCAAGGTCGGCAGGTATCAGTGAAGTGGCAGAATGGTTTTAATAAATGGAAAATGCTGGGTATTTTTTACTTCTGAAAATTTAAAACTATAAACTGCATGTGTACTGTTAGATTTAAAAGTCTGTAAAAAGAAGGAATGACGGATCAAATGGAGATGGAAGAACAAGGAAGAACTGTAAAAAGAAGGAGTGATGGAAGAGCAAGGACGATCTGTAAAAAGAAGGAATGATGGATCAAAAGGAGATGGAAGAACAAGAACGAACTGTAAAAAGAAGGAGTGATGGAAGAACAAGGACGATCTGTAAAAAGAAAAAATGACGAATCAAATGGAGATGGAAGAACAAGGACGAACTGTAAAAAGAAGGAGTGATGGGAGAACAAGGACGATCTGTAAAAAGAAGGAATGACGGATCAAATGGAGATGGAAAGGACGAAATGGCACGAAATCGGAAGGAACTGTTGACGAAGAAAGTTATACGGCGGGAGCGGATACTTGGAGATAGGATCGAGGGCTTAAGTCGAAGTAGATTGTAGATATTGGGAGGATGTTTGGTGAAAGTAATTTGATAGAGGAAGGATACAAGGAAATGCTGAAGACGATTAGACGGAAATAGAGACAGTTCAGTTTGAATTGTTGGCGTCAAATGTATGCGCCTGTGGTGAGAACATTGTGAATTAAGGATGGGGCACATAGGACGCGATCTGTCGCCGCGGCAGCGATCGAACGCTCGTCGTGGCGGTCTGCGATATGGGGACATCAAGTAGGACGCGATATCGTTTGTGAGCGATACCGTAAACTGGTTCCTTTATAGAGGTCGTGTTAGTTTTCATAGTTCTGTTATTATTATTGTTGCAATACACTAGTTTTATTTGGAAATGATACGTTTGACGAGAAATAAGTGCTTCTTCTACTATCGTTGCGAAATAGAAAGAAGATACGACGTTGGATACATAATATCAATACAAGAAGAGAATATTTTAGGAAATGAATAATTCATTTTCTTCAATCATTTTATCAAACTAATCTGTTCTGATCGCGCGACAACTGTATCGCTCTTTTTGACTACTGTATCGCCCGGCAAAGCGATAAAGACTAGCAATACTGTATAATACAACTAGATCACCTTCCATCCACGGTCAGATATCGCTGGCCACCACGGTACAGTTGGCGTCCTGTATGCCCGAACCTTAAACATTTAACGCATCTTATAAAGCTTACACGATGGGTATGCTAAGGTTTCATTAGATACGTACCGTATAGTCAAGTTAGAGGTAAATGATGATGGACACCAGAACTTATTGGTGGAGGTTGGGGGTTAAAGGGTACAAAACTAGTAGGTCATTTCCGCTCTGAAATAAAATGTTAGAATGTCGGATATAGTGAAATCTTGTATAGTACGATGTTGGTTGAAAAAGTTTGTAATTTTGCGTTTAGGGCAGTGATATTTTTCCAATATACCATGTTTTTGGTTAGGTCAAATTCTAAACTGTGTAATATGAAAAATCTGGCTTTTCAGATTCGAGACTTTACTCTTGGATTGTGGCTTGTCGCAAATCGTCAGAACTCTAACTCCTTTAGAATAGCCATTATTGCCTTAAATAAAGTACCAGACAATGTATCGAATATGTTCGTTCGACAGTTTGCATATTCGATAGTTTGACGCGGTAGGGAGGATTTGAAAGCCACATATGTGCTTCCAAACAAAATCAAATATTTTTTATTTCAAATCGTTTCCTTGTTATTTTGGTATTTTATATGTGTTATTTGATTTATTTATTTTGGTTTTAATTTAGTTATTTATTTTTTCAATTTTTTTTTAATACTAGTGATTATACTACAATTTTTTTAGAATGTCAATTTTGCTACTGGTCTTATTGATAGGAAAGATACGTTTGAACATTTGAAGCATGTTGACCGGCGGATGATAGAATATATGTGATGATTCCAGAAGAGAGTTAGGTCAAAGGTGAGGCAGAGATATTTAGAACTGGAATCGGAACATATCGGGTTGGCGGGGAATCAATAGAGAGAAGGAATGGGACTCGAAAAAGGAGCTGAGCCCGACACCATCGCATCAGTTTTATCAGCTAACGGTCGGGTTTTATGGTGGTATTTATTGGTGCTCGTTCCGAGGTGCTATCCTTCTGGATCAGAGAACCATCTTCCTTGAGACACCAAGGGAGGACACTTGAAAGAATTCAAACATTAATGGCTGTACAAACAATTAAAGGTTATCGAACTGATAGACAAAAAACAAAAACAAATTCAGGTGGGTCAAGGCACACGCATGAATATTGGGTAATGAAATAGTACATAACCTTACATAAACCGCTTCTCGCATCGCCGAGGAACTATACTAGATAGCCCGGCGTTAATAGCCCATATCTTCGTACGCCATTACACACACACACACAAAAAAAAAGAAGTAAAATTGTTGCAATATGGGATGGAAATTAATTACAGTTTTAATTTTAACTGGGGATGAGGTTAGCTCAGTGGTAGAGCACTCGACTAATGAACTGGACGACCAGGTTCAAAACCCGAGCGCGCACTAAAGATTTTTTCTTCTAGTGCTGCCGTTCGAGGGTTGGATTTGGTGTCCCAGATCGTCCCTAGACTCACCCAGCCTTTAATTAATTTAATTAATAATGGGTACCTTGGGTGCTAATGACTCTAGCAGTCGAAGCAGACAAGGGGAAAATCAGGCGGCCGGAGCATAGTGTTGACCACACTATCTCCCTAGTGTGCCGTATGGTCAAGAATCAGATACCTCTACAGTATCTGCCCCTCTGGGCCCTTGTGGCCTGTTACGGAACTGATTTTTTTTTTTTTTTTTTTTTTTAATTTTAACTTCTTTGCAAGGAAACTCATGATAAAATTTCATGCAGCAAAATTAGTCCATTTTTAGTGGTTGCTTATAGAGGAACTAAATAATTTTTTGTTAATAATTGAGAGGATTTTTTTGTAGTTGTTTTCTTTACGCGGCATCTGAAAATAGGGCATTAGAGCCGTCGAGTCAGCTGTCCTTCGCCTGAAACGATACAAGCAAATCAGCTCTCAAAAATAAGAGGCAAAAGATTGAATTCGCCTGAACAAAACTTTTTTGCATTCTTCTTTATTTCTTGGCTATTATTTTTAAGCAGATTCCTCATTTCCAGTTTTGCAGCTCCTGTGAGATGGACTTTTACATTTAAAGTGGTTTTTTTTCATGCCTCACACTGGGAATTATATTCCAATTTTATATTCCAAAAAGAAAAGGAAACCATTTTTTAGCAGCTCATAATTTTATTTCAACGATTGTCTTTGTCACTATTAATTATCATCGATTTTAAAATCGGTATCAATTCGTTAAAATTTAGGCCTTAATCTATTATTGCAGGGAACATTTGATGGATATTTTTAAGATCACTTCTTTTATTGAATATTTAAGAATATAAATATTTTTATTGATGTTTCTTTTTAGCGTATTTCTCTCTTTGTTTAAAATGTTTACTTCCTTGAAATGAAAACTGTGCTTTTTTGATATTGCATGCTCTGTTTATGCTGTGCATGAATTGTACAACACGTTAAAACCAATAAACGCAGTACAGAATTTTAAAAGAAGTAACAAGAAAGCTCTAAATAAAGGGGGGTCCCTCTCTTGAAACTTGGAAATATATTTATTTTACATATATATATATATATATATATATATATATATATATATATATATATATATATATAAAATGTCTGTCTGTTTGTTCCTTATACAAATCCACACTATTTGACCGATTTTGACTAGATTTAGAACTCTGGTAGGTCTTGATCCGGGAAGTCTCGTATGCTAGGTCAAATCGTCGACCAGCTGTCAGTCTGTATGTTCGTTCCTTATACAAAAATACGATGAATGTTAAACAAATTTGCATCGTTTGACAGATTTGCATAACACTACGCACACAGGTAGGTCTTGATAAGGTGTGTATCATAGGCTAGGTCAAGAACGACTACCGGCTGTCTGTCTGTATGTTCGCTCTTTGTACAAATTCACACCTTTTGACCGATTTTGACGTAACTTGGTACACAGGTAGCTATGTTTGTTGTTTCTTTACAAATCTACACTGGTGTAGCATAACACCAGCTCTTTCCAGGCAGCTAGTCATAAATAGTAATAAATAAAAAAATAAAATTAATCATTTCCGCGAATGTTAACTAATTACAAGTAGATATTTAAGTATTACATTACCCTTTCTGATATAAATGTTCTCTGAAGCATGATTATAGACTTGACATTAGTGTTAATTGTCCTAATCAGTGATAAGAGATAGTAATAAATAAAAAAATAAAATTAATCATTTCCGCGAATGTTAACTAATTACAAGTAGATATTTAAGTATTACATTACCCTTTCTGATATAAATGTTCTCTGAAGCATGATTAAAGACTTGACATTAGTGTTAATTGTCCTAATCAGTGATAAGAGATAGTGATAAATAGTAATAAATAAAAAAATAAAATTAATCATTTCCGCGAATGTTAACTAATTACAAGTAGATATTTAAGTATTACATTACCCTTTCTGATATAAATGTTCTCTGAAGCATGATTATAGACTTGACATTAGTGTTAATTGTCCTAATCAGTGATAAGAAATAGTGATAAATAGTAATAAATAAAAAAATAAAATTAATCATTTCCGCGAATGTTAACTTATTACAAGTAGATATTTAAGTATTACATTACCCTTTCTGATATAAATGTTCTCTGAAGCATGATTAAAGACTTGACATTAGTATTAATTGTCCTAATCAGTGTGAAGAGATAGTGACCAATGGAATTCGTGACTCCTAAGAACGGGTCCTGGTAGTTCTATTTTGGTCGGTGACTGGTCGGGCATGACCGAAATTTTAACTGGGTTTTCTAAGCCAAGGTCTTCTATAAATAATGGAGTGTTTGTACAACCGGCTTCTCAAGGAACCGTTTCTAGATTTTTAATTTTTTTTAGGCGACGTTGCATTTTAGTTTTTATTACTCTATCTTTACCACCTGAATTATTTGAAATTTTAATTGTACTTATTATTTTGGTAGAATATAATATCGTTTAATTATTTTTACTGTTTTCGGTAGCCAGGAATAACGTCCGTCTAATGATGAAAATGTGTCGTTAAAATAGACGAAATCGGTTTACTAGGAGTGGGATTCACTCATGAATCAATTATTCTATTTTAGTAATAACTAACATAAGATATGTATTTTTTTTTTCTTTCTTTCTTTTTTTTTAGCACTTCCCTCCGAAGGAAAGTAGCTATTGAGGTTGCACTCATGACGGAATTTTAGAAAAATTTCTTCGAATCTTTATCGATCCTACCAAGTAGACACCGAAAATGACCCCAGTTAAAATTTATAAATATATATATATATATATATATATATATATATATATATATATATATGTTTATATACTTGGTATGTAGTATTCCCCAATCAAACGATTGATCGAGTTCGTTAACCAACAAAATCAGTCCATCCGGAGGGGGGGTTACTCCGGAGCCAAAGAAGTTATTTGCCAAAACCAGTGGTAATTTTTGTTATATTTCAACGAAACTCGGTATTCGTTCTGTTTAACTAAAGAGAAAAATGTGTTGTAAAAATAAACTAAATCGGTTCATTAGGAGGGGGGGTTTACTCCGGACCCAAAGTACTAATTTCCTTATACCGGTCGTAATTTCTACTGTATTGTAACGAAACGCGGTATACTTCCTGGCTATCTAATAAGGAAGAAGTGTTGTAAAAATGAACTAAATCGGTCTATTGGAAGGGGGGGATTTACTTTGTACTATGTTTGAATTGAATTGAAACAGGTGTTCCTAACCAATTCAGAACTATTAATGTTTTTATTTTATTTATCTATATAGGTTATTTTAAGCAAATTGTTTAGGAATGCACTCGACACTACCCAATTCTGAGGAAAGTGCTTAGTTATGCAGCTCCTGCGTGGCGGACTTTTTTGTTTTGTGTTCGATAATAAAAAAAGAAAATAGGTATTTACCAGAAAACAAAGTTTACTTTTCACATTGAGTTGGTTATAAAAAATTGGAAGAGGTATTTTTCTTCTAGTTCGTTGTAGTTCCTCTGCCATTTTGTTTAAATTAACGAACTTTCGCAGGTATATTCTTAGTTATGAAGCTCCTGCGTGAAGGAACTTCTTTTTTTTTCATTGATCGAGATCTATGTTAGAGCACGTAATATATGGTAGAATTTTATGTAGATAGATGATAGAGCTTTACATATGATAGTATTTTACACAGATATATTATAAATATTTTCATTTGATGGATCATGGAGGTGGCAGTAGTTTGGTATAGTTACACTGCCAGATGATAAATTACATATTTTTTAATGTTGACTTAGATGATTTTCGTATTTTCAACGTTAACAATTTTTAACGAAGAATATAAAAAAGGATAAAAAGCTTCGGGGGGATTGAAGGGTTAATTACAAAAACCAGACAAGTCCAAAAACTGATATTTTTGAGATAAATACATCTTCTTCCTCTCCAAAGTCAGCTCTACATATTGATATTAATGCTGTCCACCCTCCAAAAAAATAATAGATAGGCCAAATTATATATGGGGGTGAATTATTAACGATTCTACAAAAAGAAGACAAGTGCTAAAATCCAGACTAGTCCTTAGAACTGTCTGCTATTTTCAGAACGTTTATCATTCAAAAATGATTTATAATTTGTCCGGATTATATAATAATTGATCTTATTTGAGGATTAGATTATTTCATGTTTCATTTAACTAATGTTTCTGCAAAAAACTGACAAGTTCATAGGTTTTTGTGTTTTCTCAACTATCCTCTTAAAAAATATATTTGTTTTATGTATATTGCAAAGCTGTTAGTGGGAGAATAGTAGGTATAATAGCAATTTTCAATTCATGCAGCACAAATGAAGCTACGCATTTTTAACGTTACTGAATGTTTTAGTTTTTGTAATGACTCCTTCAATTAAATAAATAATTCAATACAAAAAAAAAACAAATACAGAAAACTATTTATGATAATTCTTTGGAAATTTTGCACTATATCGTATTTTGATGCACTGAACACGAGTCCGTTAAAAAAACTCGCTCTCAACTAGGAAAGAAGTTATGAATTTGCAATCAAACATTAGAAAAGTTGATGAGCCATTTATAGCCTCCATAAAATCGTAATTCTATCCATAACAGCGAGTTGGATTGACTAGAGTTTTGATATCTTCTTGAGTGAGCGGAAACGCATAGCAAGTCTTCTTAAAAGTCGCCCTAGATATTCTTCTTAATAAATATGATCATTAATACGCTGTTTACGCCAACTTTTATAACCTTCATAACAGTGAAGTTTAATGCTTAATAACTTCTTTCCTAGTTGAGAGCGAGTTTTTTTTTTTTTTTTTTTTTTTTTTTTTTTTTTTTTTTTTTTTTTTTTTTTTTTTTTTTAACAGATTCATGTTCAGTGCATTAAAATACGATATAATGCAAAAATTCAAAATAATCGGAGCCTAGAGCCCTCGTCTTCACATTTACCAAAAATTTATAGAAAGTATTTAGAGGTGAAGTGACGTAGTCAATCAGCGGTATACGTATCAGTTTTCTCATCAGTATATTAAAAAAGAAAAAAATCTAAGTCTAGAAAATGTCCCCTATGATTAGGTCATGGTCGACTGACTATAGTGATGTTTAATGTGACTGACCTGTCAAGAATGAACGGATGTTCCTGGTTAAGTGTTCTGTCCTCTCACGGCGCCTCCATCATGCTATCACCTTCAGTGGTAATATCTTCATAGGTCAGGTACTTATTATCACATATCAGATAAAATATGTCTATTTATTTATTTTTAAAGAAATAAAATGTATTTTTCCCTCAAAATTGACTATTCAACGTTTAGCACATCTAGAAAGCATATTTATTGTAATCTACTATATTTTTGTCAAATACTACTCACTCGCTAACCTATCTTCGCCCAGCCCAAAACACAGGACAGGAAATTTTTAAATTTTTCATGGGCACTCCCTTTAGCATCTTAACACTCGCCTAGAAAGCATTTTTTGGTTTTCAAATTTCTGAGTGTTTTTAGAGGGGTTGGAAGTATTAGTTTGTTAGAGAGCAGGCACGCCTAGGCAGCAAGCGTTGCTAGGACGATAACAGGTCAGCTGTTATCTTATTATATTTATTTCTTAATAATATTTCTATTTGAGCTTGATTTCAACTAAGATGATCTAATTTCTCGTGGAAAGTCATTTATGGTTTATACGGCGAACTAATACCGATAAGCTTATTATGGAATGAATGTGCTAAGATAACGCACTCAGGTACTTGCCTTACACTGTCCCACCTTAATCGTATAATCCCCGACTGAACTAGGAAGTCTGTAGGATTACTTGAAGAAAGGAGTACTAAGTGGCACATGAACTGCATCTGGGTCACTAGTCAATTTACTGAGTCGAGACGGTCTGGTCAGTGATTCAGCTTTTCTAATGGGAATGTCGTCGGTCAATAGTCCACAGTTGTCTGGACTTTTCTTTTATATTGGAATTCTTCCAGCAACATAAAACACTTTATTTATTATTCTAGCGTTTCTGAAGTATACTATATTGTTGGCAGAGTATGGGATATATTCACAATTACAAATAAAGAGTACGGCTCTTCGAAATTGTTTGCATATATGGACTACAAATGAATATTTCTATTTACGTTTACAAATATGAACGCCCTGTTACAATCGCACCCACAGGCTAAGGCTTGAAAGCAAACTCATAAAAAATGTTTCTCGTCCTAAATGTTCTTTCAAGATCGAAAATATTCCTAGCTCTAATAAAGTTGATTAGTACGAACTAAGTCATCAGGGCTTGTGTCCATGTTATGCCTACTTCTGATATGAATTGGAAAGCTTAGAATACAAACCCTTCATATATCGCTTCCAATTGGATGGAAACTTTAAGTCCTATTTCCTGTGACTGAAGTGTTCCTATCAGAATTTACGTCCAAATCGATTCTGTAGTAAAGTTGCAGACTTTCGAATGATCAGTACGCACTTACCGCGATTTCCCTACAGTTTCAGTGTTATTGAAGAATATACACAAAAAAAATCCTTTACTGATCCCCCGCAGATATTATTATTATTTTTTGTATAGGACTTCCTGTAATCCAAAAATAACGAAAATGTGTTTATTTTATTTGGATACTAAACACATGTTCTAAATCGAGTACGGAGACCCGATGGCCGAGAGGGTTAAGGCGTGAGGACTTAGCACTTCTTGCCAAAGGTCGTGGGTTCGATTCCCACTAGGGGTGATGTCTTTTCTTTCGAAAGAAGAAAAATCATCACCCCTATCCTGGTTAGAAAAGGGTGGTAACCTATAGATAACCCGTCCTAAAGTTCGTAGTTAATAATAAATAGACCTTAAAATTTAAATAAATAAATCGAGTACCTCAAACAAAAATGCATTTATTCAATCCAGCTGTATATGTTTCACACCATATCAGGTGCCTCCTCAGGATTGAAAAACTCAATTCAGTGAAAACATAGCCTGACTGTACACAAATGAAGTTTTCTCTGATGCTTCACGTATTGTAGCCATTGCCTTGGAAGGTTCGCCTTTGCATGATCAGATTGTATTTTACTGTAGTGAGTTTTTGACTACCGAAAAGACATGTAGTATGATGGGAAACACGTAGAACCTAACTGACTTTGTTAATTAATTTTAATTGACCTTCCTGTCTGGCATATATTATATAATTTTTTTTCTTGTTTTTCCAGAAGGGGGTAAAGAAATGCGCCCTGGAAGGATAGTGGCCTTGGAAGTGGTTTAATAATTCACTTATTACGAAACCACTCATCGGAAATGAATAGCATACACTCCGCTGTAAACATTCAAAAATACTTACGTGACCATAGTTACTAGTAGTTTTTGGTATTCAAACTTGTCAGTTAAAATAAAAAAGAAACATTGCGTCAGTCATCTATCCTTAGTGATTTATGTATTGTTTATTATACACACACATATATTTTATTGATCTCATTTTATACATACAGACTAATATAATGCCTGAGTACTAATGAAATAATTCTTTGAACGTTAACGGTTGACGTGGTCCTTACCCTGGGCTATGCTCTGAATACAAGTTGAATAAGAGAGGTCCCAGTGTTATGCCTTGTGCAACACCTTCTCCCCTGTGCTCTCTGCGTGGGTGCCCACGAGTGAAAGGTGCTCTCCACTCTGATCCTATCTCCGACTAGATACAGAAGAGGCTGGCTGTTATCGGAATCTATTAGTAAGAGTAATGCTTTTCATCTTCCTCCTAGAGAGATATCTACCATCTACCTGTATGGATCCTTAGAATGTCTTCCGAGTTTTATGGCTGGACTCAAAAAACTACTCTTTAGATAAGGTCTTAGATTATCAGAATCTATATTCGATTTGAACTCATTTTAAAATACAAGAGACTAAAATTTATTAGTAAAAATAAAAATTGTATGTTATTGCTGAATGAGATATACCAATATACATGGGATTTAAACTTCGAGTGTTTATATCCCGAAAAGAAGTACCGCTTGGCCTATTAAAACTTCTGTCAGCACGATTAGGTTTGCTATTATGTATCATATAGTAGTTTTCCAGAACAATGGTAAGCAAACTCTCTTTTAGCGCGGTTCCTCCCTCCCACATAGGGAGGAACCCCGCTTATAAGGTTGATACAATGAAACAATCCGGAAGTGCCGACTAGAAAATTTCGCGTTTCAGAACCCCTAGAGACCGAAAATAACGGTGGTACAAATTTGTATATATATATATATATATATATATATATATATATATATATATATATATATATTTGTCTGTTCGCTCATTTCTGGCTTCCCTGATGGTCCGATTGTGATGAAATTTGGTACAAAAATCCGTCGTCCAATTTAAAAGGTTAAGTTCGTTAACCAGCAGAATCCGCCCACTAGAAGACGGCGTTTGGGGCGAAATTCGCGCAAAAAAAATCGTAACGCTTACGTTTTTGAGTTCATAAGCTTTTAGAGGCTTCGTGGGCTAGGAAAACGAATGAAACCAGTTTCAAGGCGATAGCTTTAACCGTTTTCGAGAAAATTGAAAAAATAGTTTTTGAATACCGTTTTTGGTTTGGGTACTTAGAATCATGGAATTCAGTTGAAACATTTTCTGCATGTTCTACTTTCATTAAAACTAATATGTTGACATTTTTGTTACGTTTGGAGTTTAGGAAGGGTTAGAAAAAAATATTTTATTAACAGACATAAAAAGTTTTGGAAACTTTGTATACTTTGCTTAATTTTTTTTTTTTTTTTTTTTTTTTTTTTTTTAACGGCGCATCGACAAATCTTGGCCATTAGCGCCGGGCCTCCAGGGTACAACCAGGAATTTTCCCAGCGAGCCCTGAGATGAGAAAATTCCTGTCGCCGGTGGGGATCGAACCCACCATCTCCCGCTTATGAATCCAGCGCGCTAGCCACTAGACCACGGGAGACCCACTTTGCTTAATATCTCGAAAAAGGTTGAGAATCATGGGGAACGGAAGATGACCATTAGAAAGCTCACTAAATGCTCTACAAAAATGGTTCTGATGAAAGTTTTGATTAGGCGATGTCAATCGGAGAAGTAAGTGCTTAAAACTTTAAAGTAATTGATTTCGCTTATTCGAACTGTTCTTTTTGTCTTTGATTTTGGTACTTAGAATTATGGGATACAGTTGAAACATTTTCTGCATGTTCTACATTCATTAAAACTAATATGTTGAAATTTTTGTTACGTTTGGAGTTTAGGAAGGGTTAGAATAAAATATTTTATTAACAGACATAAAAAGTTTTGGTAACTATGTATACTTTCCTTAATATCTCGAAAAAGGTTGAGAATCATGGGGAACGGAAGATGACCATTAGAAAGCTCACTAAATGCTCTACAAAAATGGTTCTGATGAAAGTTTTGATTAGGTGATGTCAATCGGAGAAATAAGTGCTTAAAACTTTAATGTAATTGCGAAGACAGGTATAGTTGGGATTCGGCTAGGAGAAAAACGTCAGACTTTCAAAAAAAATCTGTATTTTGGACGTTTCGACTGCAACAATGGCAGCCTTCTTCAGCTAAAAAATATATACAACTAATAAGTAAAGAAAATGTACAAGTAGTAAGTAAAAGACAGGAAGAAATGAGCGGAGTATATATATCAATACAATAAATTTTAACCAATCTTATTTTTAAAAAACAACGAAAATAAGGTAGTTGGAAAGAAAACAGCATGTAGAACTTGTTAGTAAAAACAGTACAAAAAAAAATTAAACAGTAAAAACAACGCATGTTTATTATGTAGGTTTACCTCATAAACCGGCTTATAAAACAAATAAAATCCCAATCCTTCAATGCCACCTCCCCCGAATCCTCCCTCCAGATATTTCGTTCCCTGACATACACACCAGGACTGACCGAAAAACTCACAAAGACTTTAAAAAAAGCCCTCCCGTCACTAAACTTTGGGTTAAAAACCACTAACAAACTTACTACATTGTACACCAAACTCAAAGATCCCCTTCCCTATGACTACGCCACCCACGTTGTTTACCAAATGCCCTGCCAAACCCCCTCTTGTAATGCTGTATACATACGTGAAACCAAAAATTATATTCACTCCCGCATAACACAACACAAACGGACAATAAAAAACAAAGAAATCCAAAAATCCGCCCTCGCAAAACACGCCATAACAAAAAAACACACTTTCAACTTTGACGACACTAAAATACTTTCCACAGAACGAAACACCAAAAAACGACAGATTTCCGAATGCGTCCACATTAACTTAAACCCCAATAACATTAATTACAAAACCGACAAACAAAACATCTCCCCTGCTTACTCCTCCGTCTTTCGTAAATTGTCCTGACCTCCTTTTTATCTTTGTTCCCAGGCTCCAGACAATTTCTCTACTTGTGTGTCCCAAAGCTCTTAACACCTTTTACAACCTCCTTTTACAACCCGCCTTTACAACCCAGCAATTGTACCTCTTTCATCTGCACCGATTTGCCGCCCCCCACCCCTTTTTCATAACTATAAAGACCACCGGTGTTGTTGCTGTCGTTCATACTTCTACCATGGTTACCTAAGTTGTCCTCGAGGTCTTCCTCCCTCCCCCCTAGGCATTCTCTAGTGGTATGTATCTATATATTAATTGTTATAAATTGTATTCCCTTATAAAATAGATTTTGTTTTTACTACATAAAAAATGTGCGTTGTTTTTATTGTTTAATTTTTTTTTGTACTGTTTTTACTAACAAGTTCTATATGCTGTTTTCTTTCCAACTACCTTATTTTCATTGTTTTTTAAAAATAAGATTGGTTAAAATTTATTGTATATATATATATACTCCGCTCATTTCTTCCTGTCTTTTACTTACTACTTGTACATTTTCTTTACTTATAAGTTGTATATATTTTTTAGCTGAAGAAGGCTGCCATTGTTGCAGTCGAAACGTCCAAAATACAGATTTTTTTTGAAAGCCTGACGTTTTTCTCCTAGCCGAATCCCAACTATACCTGTCTTCGTATCTCTACAGCGGCTAACTATCTCCATCTACACTTTAAAGTAATTGATTTCGCTTATTCGAACTGTTCTTTTTGTCTTTGATTTTAGTACTTAGAATTATGGGATACAGTTGTAACATTTTCTGCATGTTCTGCATTCATTAAAACTAATATGTTGAAATTTTTGTTACGTTTGGAGTTTAGGAAGGGTTAGAAAAAAATATTTTATTAACAGACATAAAAAGTTTTGGAAACTTTGTATACTTTCCTTAATATCTCGAAAAAGGTTGAGAATCATGGGGAACGGAAGATAACCATTAGAAAGCTCACTAAATGCTTTACAAAAATGGTTCTGATGAAAGTTTTGATTAGGCGATATCAATCGGAGAAATAAGTGCTTAAAACTTTAAAGTAATTGATTTCGCTTATTCGAACTGTTCTTTTTGTCTTTGATTTTGGTACTTAGAATTATGGGATACAGTTGAACCATTTTCTGCATGTTCTATATTCATTAAAACTAATATGTTGAAATTTTTGTTACGTTTGGAGTTTAGGAAGGGTTAGAATAAAATATTTTATTAACAGACATAAAAAGTTTTGGAAACTTTGTATACTTTCCTTAATATCTCGAAAAAGGTTGAGAATCATGGGGAACGGAAGATAACCATTAGAAAGCTCACTAAATGCTCTACAAAAATGGTTCTGATGAAAGTTTTGATTAGGCGATATCAATCGGAGAAATAAGTGCTTAAAACTTTAAAGTAATTGATTTCGCTTATTCGAACTGTTCTTTTTGTCTTTGATTTTGGTACTTAGAATTATGGGATACAGTTGAAACATTTTCTGCATGTTCTACATTCATTAAAACTAATATCTTGAAATTTTTGTTACGTTTGGAGTTTAGGAAGGGTTAGAATAAAATATTTTATTAACAGACATAAAAAGTTTTGGTAACTTTGTATACTTTCCTTAATATCTCGAAAAAAGTTGAGATTCTTGGGGAACGGAAGATGACCATTAGAAAGCTCACTAAATGCTCTACAAAAATGGTTCTGATGAAAGTTTTGATTAGGCGATGTCAATCGGAGAAATAAGTGCTTAAAACTTTAAAGTAATTGATTTCGCTTATTCGAACTGTTCTTTTTGTCTGATTTATTCCTTGTTATTTTTAAATTGCTTATAGTCAGATAATGTATTTGACAATAAGAAGATCAATTTATTGTTAAAAATGTAGCGTTCAAAGAGAGAGATCCCAAGGCGAATTTTTTTTTAGAAAAGTCATATATTTAAAGGCCTGTAATTTCGCTCCAAATGGATCAATCAAGTTCGTTGGGGTCTTAAAAAATTACTATTTTTAAGCTCTAAAAGGCAGGACCCAGGAAATAGTCGTTTATTTTAGTTAACAACTTAAGTAAAAATTTTAAAATTTAATTTTTTTTTAATTAATATTTATTTATTGATTTACAGGTATATTACAATCTACATTTTACATTGTATTGTGTAATGTGATGACAGGATTAGCCCTGTCACGTCTCGGGTACAGGAGGTTGTCAGCCGAATACCTTCCTTAGGATTCATACTGATGACCTGATGTCTACCTTTCACCATCGAACCATCCCTTGCGTCCAGCCGGGAGGGGAGGTGATGAGACGTAGGCAATGATATCATGAGGAGAGAAAATATCCATTGATATCACTCTCAAATATTTTAAAATTTAAAAAAAAAAAAAAAGTTTAAAATGTCCTAAGTTATGAGTTTTGGGGGATGGGGCTTAAACAAGTAATGCAGGGTTTTTTTCTGGATTCGGATTCAGTGACCCCAAAAGGATATAGTAAACATGGTCTGGTCTCTGGGTCCGGACTTTTTTTTTGTGTGTTAGTAACCCTAGATGAAAAGCTTTTATTAAATAAATTATTAACGGCCCGTAATTTTTATTTTGTTAAGTTAGATTTCTTTGCTTTCCCGAGTAGTTTCTTTGTTCTAGAGAATATGTAACCAAAAAATTGAGAAAGATAACTTGATAATAATGAGATAACTTGATAATAATGAGTCTGTGTGTGGTTGTGCGTGCTTGCTTATGGTTCTAATGTTTTGCTGAGAGCAACAAAAAAAAAAAAAAATAATAAAGATGGTTAATGGTCATACTATTATTACGCAATGTATTTCTGACAAATAGTTTTTTCCCCTAATCTTTCTAAATATTATGGACAGAGATATAAATAGAATACATACACTGGGGGCTTCAAGTGCCCCCCCGCCCCTTGGGCGTCCTTTATAGCATATTTGGGTAGCAAGCGGCCCGCGGGGCATCCGAGCAAGCACGTTTTTAAAAAAGATGATTTTCTCTGGGAAAATTTCTCGCTGCACCCTGGATTTGTCGATGCGCCGTAATAAAAATAATAAATAAGAAAAAAAAAACACAGTAAACTTCCTCTCATCCGGCATCCTATGTCCGGCACGGCAGGGGTGTCAAGCACAAACATGAAGTGCGCCTCTTCAGTTCTTACACATCAATTCCGCGTAATCCCCACCCCAACAACCGCGTGGTGCTCTCTGTGATGAAAGACGTACTTGTTGACAGTTCAATTCATAGATTTTGACTGAAGCAGTATAATTCTAATAGTGTGCAATTTTCTCGTAGTAATTTTACATAAATATGAACTAGTTTTGTAGTCTACATTTTGTTTAATTTTCCCCTCTATCCATTTTTTAGCACTTTCCCCCGAAGGAAAGTAGCTATTGAGGTTGGACTCATGACGGAATTTCCTCCGAAGGAAAGTAGCTATTGAGCTTGGACCCATGACGGACTTTCCCCCGAAGGAAAGTAGCTATTGAGGTTGGACTCATGACGGAATTTCCTCCGAAGGAAAGTAGCTATTGAGGTTGGACTCATGACGGAATTTCCTCCGAAGGAAAGTAGCTATTGAGGTTGGACTCATGACGGAATTTCCTCCGAAGGAAAGTAGCTATTGAGGTTGGACTCATGACGGAATTTTTGAAAAATTTCTTCAAATCTTTATCGATCCTACCTAGTAGACACCGAAAATGACCACCGTTAAAATTTATATATATATATATATATATATATATATATATATATATATATATATATGTGTCTGTTAACACGATAGCGGCCAGAGTTTTTGTTTTTTCGTCACGAAACTTGGTATATAGCATTCAATTAGCAAACGATTGAACGAGTTCGTTAACCACCAAAGTCGGTCCACCGGAAGGGGGGGTTTGCCCCGAACCCAAAAAACTAATTTGACTATGTCAGCCGTAATATTTGTTATATTTCAACGAAACTTGGTATTCGTAGTGGTAATATAGAGAGAAAAGTGAGATATAAAAATGAACTAAATCGGTTCATTAGAAGGGGGGGGTTTACTCCGGACCCACAATACCAATTCGCCACCACCAGCCGTGATTTTTGGTATATTTCGACGAAACTCGGTATTCGTAGTGGTAATCCTCAGGTAAATATGTGTTGTAAAAATAAACTAAACCGGTTCATTAGTGGGGGGGGGGGGGGTTACTCCGGACCCAAATTACAAATATACTCATACCGGTCGTAATTTCTGCTGTATTGTAACGAAACGCGGTATACGTCGTGGGTAACTCATGAGAAAGACGTTTTGTAAAGATGATCTAAATCGATCTATCGGAAAGGGGGGTTTACTTTGTAATATATTTCAATAGAATAGCCCGCCAACCGTAGGTTCGCAAGGCCGCCGCAAGGAGCGCTTTCTACCACTTGAGTGACTGTATCCTGTTCCTGCGTTAGATCAAAATGCGATAATATGAGGTTTTTTGTATTTATTACGTAGTGTAATAGTTACCATGTGTAAACATAACTCTGGAAGCAAATTAATAATTGATCAGGTACTCATTACAAATTTAAAAGAGAACTATTCATGATTTTATTTTATTTATGTCGGATATTTTAAGCAAATTGTTCTGGAAAGCAGTCTACACTACCTAATTTCTGAGGAAAGTGCTTAGTTATGCAGCTCTTGCGTGACGGACTTTTCGACATGCATCCGATAATCCGGAATATTTGATAATTAGGTACCTATGCTTCATGCCCCGAAAGTGCCGGATTAAAAGAAGTTTACTGTACTTTAAAATCCGCTGTTATTTTATTTTAAGGCATCTATGCTAACGAATTTTTACACAAAAAAAATTCGTTTAGAGCCTTCTGCTCAAATTCAGGAACATAAATGTGCCTTAGGTCCACCCGACAAATCTATGTAATGTACTGTATAACATACAGTCTTCTTTTTCATACGTGGCTACCACGCATGCGCGAACGCCAGCGGACACTTTTTTGTATAAACGTTACAAAAATGTGTTCTTTTTTAATATGTAACTTTTTTCAGTTTAGTCATTGCTAAAGCATATTTATGCT
The DNA here is from genome assembly GCA_946811695.1 of Gonocerus acuteangulatus. Classification (NCBI taxonomy): domain Eukaryota; kingdom Metazoa; phylum Arthropoda; class Insecta; order Hemiptera; family Coreidae; genus Gonocerus; species Gonocerus acuteangulatus. The sequence goes on from OX328128.1 coordinate 16,439,748, forward strand.
AAAATTTACTGTATAACATACAGTCTTATTTTTCGTACGTGGCCACCGCGCATGCGCGAACGCCACGGTCTTGTACATGGTCACCGCCAGCGGACACTTTTTTGTAACTTTTTTTTTTCAGTTTAGTCATCGCAAAGCATATTTATACTAAAATATGTACCACTTGTCAAAGATACATGTTTTGCATTATATACCTTAGACAAATAAGGTTGAGAACTCCCTGTTTTATCAAGCTAAGCCAGTGATATAACTAGTTGTGCTTGATAATCACCGCAAGTATTTCCGGCGTAGGAAATCCGATATAGCAGTTGTAATCCTTGAGGATAAGAACGGATGAGACAGGATGTCCGCTCCCCATGAGAACGGCCCTTCGGCGGAAGCCGTCTTCTAGCTAACGTGCTAGAATAATTACACTCCCAGATACTGCAATAATCCTCAGACAATCAGGATAAAAAAAAAAAAAGAATTGAAAAAACCGGGTCCCAGGAACAGTTTCATTTTAGCGCGTTTCCGTTCTTATCGATAGTGGCATTTATAAAGGAAAAGAAACAGTTATTATTTTTTTTTTTTTGAGAGGAGATCGTTGACCGTTGATGATGCAAGGTAGGGATTGTCGGGGTTCGGTCACTGCTACTTAATAAAACTACATTTTATCATAAAAATGGTTTTATTGTGCCAACGTTTCGGCTTGAACTTCAAGCCTTCATCAGGGCTGTAAAAACAGCCCTGATGAAGGCTTGAAGTTCAAGCCGAAACGTTGGCACAATAAAACCATTTTTATGATAAAATGTAGTTTTATTAAGTAGCAGTGACCGAACCCCGACAATCCCTACCTTGAAACAGTTATTAGTTTGTTTTGATATTTCCTGAAAAATTACAAATACGTTTATCATTGTCTTACCTTTTCTAGTGAGGTAAAGAGGGAAACACCGCTCTAAAGAACGAAATCGACAGTAGTAGAAATTACTCACACAGTATCTTCTAATTCCGATTGGGAAATTCTATTTCAAAAACTTCATTTTAGCACTTTCCCCCGAAGGAAAGTAGCTATTGAGGTTGCTCTCATGACGGAATTTTTGAAAAATTTCTTCAAATCTTTCCTACCTACGAGACACCGAAAATGACCCCCGTTAAAATTTATATATATATATATATATATATATATATATATATATATATATATATATGTGTGTGTCTGTTACCACGATAGCGGCCAGAGTTTTTGTTTTTTCGTCACGAAACTTGGTATATAGCATTCAATTAGCAAACGATTGAACGAGTTCGTTAACCACCAAAGTCGGTCTACCGGAAGGGGGAGGGGTTTACCCCGAACCCAAAACACTAATTTGACTATGTCAGCCGTAATATTTGTTATATTTCTACGAAACTTGGTATTCGTAGTGGTAATATAGAGAGAAAAGTGAGATGTAAAAATAAACTAAATCGGTGCATTAGGAGGGGGGGGGGGGTTTACTCCAGACCCACAATACCAATTCGCCACTACCAGCCGTGATTTTTGTTATATTTCGACGAAACTCGGTATTCGTCGTGGTAATCTATAGGTAAATATGTGTTGTAAAAATAAACTAAATCGGGTTATTTGGAGGGGGAGGTTTATTCCGAACCTAAAGTACTAATATACTCAAACCGGTCGTAATTTCTGCTGTATTGTAACGAAACACGCTATACGTCGTGGGTAACACATGAGAAAGACGTTTTGTAAAAATGATCTAAATCGGTCTATCAGAAAGGGGTGTTTACTTTATAATATATTTCAATAGAATAGCCCGCCAGGCGTAGGTTCGCAAGGCCGCCGCAAGGAGCGCTTTCTACCACTGAAGAGACTGTATCCTGTTCCTGCGTCAGATCAAAAGGCGAAAATATGAAATTTTTTGTATTAATGAAGTAGTGTAGTAGGTGGCATGTGTAAACATAACTCAGGAAGCAAATTAATTACAAAATTAATGATGTAACACTTACTCATTACAAAATTAAAAGAGCTCATGTTTTTATTTTATTTTTATAGGATATTTTAAGCAAATTATTCTGGAAAGCATATTACTACCAAAATTCTGAGGAAAGTGCTTAGTTATGCAGCTCCTGCGTGACGGACTTTATGTATCCTGTTTTACTGACAATTGATCTTTACTAATACAACTAATTAAAAAAATAACGAGCAATAAAAAACTAAGGTCCATCTATTTAATAAAAATCACTGAAAAATTTTAGGCCATTCTTAAAAATCTCGAGAAATAAATACTGCTTACGTTCAGACTATCGGACAGTGGTATTAAACCGCCAAAAAGCGCTCAAAACTCGGTAACTTTTTATGTTTTTGAGTTAGAAACCTGAAATAGTGCACACATACCTGTCTTATAACCACAATAAAGGTACTAATAATTCGTTCACATGACAAATCTTTTTGTGGTCGGGAGGTGGAGCCCATTAAAAAAATACTGATCGAGCCAAAACCTAGCTTTAAAAAAATACATCTGTTTCTATCTCAGTCCAGTTTTTTTTATTTCAGCACAGCTGCTCGAGATCATTTCCGTTAAAGTAACGAAATATTCTCATCGGCTATTGGAAATTGATCTGTCAAATACTTACTGAAAGCTCACTTTTGTCCTTTTCAACAATATTTCTACGATTTTTCTCTCGGATAACCTCAGACATCTTTTGCGGTCGACACTGACTTGAACACTGCAAAACCAAATCCGTCTTCGATTTGATTCCAATGTTTACATAGAGATAACGCGCGTCTGCCTGTAAGCCATTTACCGAGTTCGTTCACCTCTAGCACCGAAGTAGGCAGACTTACGCAGCTAATTTCGGCCTGGGGCCTTTCTATACATGTCCACGGAATATTAAAGCCCGAAGAGACGCAGGGACTATATGACAAAAGGAAATCTGATACGTTTAATCTTTTTTACTTTTTCAGTATCCCCATCTATGACGAACATCCCACTAAAACAAAAACCAAAAAAAAATCAAGCGTCAACCTTATCGGTCTGATCAAGTAATGTAATGTTGAAGAACGATTTTGGTACATGAGGATTTGGGATATTTTTTTTTCGTTTCTAGTACTTTCAATGATTAACCGCCGTCCTGCAATCAACCGTGGGGGCCTAAAACTCAAGAAATGACACTCTCAAGAGGCATTTAACATGTATTTAAGTGTTCGGAGAAAATACTTCAAAAAAATCAATTTTTGAGCGCTTTTTGGCCGCTGTGTATCGTCCTAAAATCAATGTGGTTGCAGTGAACACAAGCTTCCACCATTCCAAATTCGTCATCCAGTTGGATACTAAGAGCATACCGCTAATCCAATTTCAGTGCAATATCTTGGCGCGTTGAACCTTGACCATGGAATCGGCGAGGCGACCTTCTCACTTTCCCCACCTGGCGGATACTTACCTGCCGGGTTAGGGGTCGCTGGCCTCTTCTACAGTCTGCTCTCTATAGCCCCGTTTCTACCTACAAATATATAAGTCAGGAACACTTTTTAGCGCGGTTGCTCCCTCCCTCCATAGGGAGGCAACCTGTTGCGTGAGACTTCATCACTATATATATATATATATATATATATATATATATATATATATATATATATAAGTTACTATAGAGGTATCTGATTCTTAACCTTTGGCACACTAGGTAGATTGTGTGGTCAGTAATATGGTCCGGCCGTCTAATTTTCCCACTTGCAAGTACCCATAAAAACTAATTAAAAACTGGGTGGGCCTTGGGACGGCCAGGGAGGCCCAAATCCAACTCACGAACGAAGATACTGCTACACAAAATCTTTAGTGCGTTCCCGGGGTTTGAACTCAGGTCCTCCAGCATATTAGGCTATTTTTTGTTAGTTTTGTTAGTGGTTCTTGTAAAATAACAAAGTAGTAATAGGTCAAAAAATATAATATACCTATAGTTTCACAATCTATATCAAATCAATTGAAATGAATAAAAAAAAAAAAACGTATAATATCATGATAAATAGAGACTTAGCAAGAATAAAATAAAGTAAAATATACAATCTAATATTATGAATTATAGCATATAAAAAGGAATGTTCATTAATAGATCTTCAATACTTTTAAGAATTAAAATTGTTCCCAACGATGATTCGTCTCTATTCTCTTCTATATATGGGAAAGTTGGGGGGCGAGGTTAGCTCAGTGGTAGAGCACTAATGAACTGGAGGACCAGGTTCAAAACCCGAGCGCGCACTAAAGATTTTTTCTTCTAGTGCTGCCGTTCGAGGGTTGGATTTGGGGTCCCAGATCGTCCCTAGCCTTTAATTAATAATGGGTGCTAATGACTCTGGCCGTCGAAGCAGCCAAGGGGAAAATCAGGCGGCCGGAGCATAGTGCTGACCACACTATCTCCCTAGTGTGGCGTATGGTCAAGAATCAGATACCTCTACAGTATCTGCCCCTCTGAGCCCTTGTGGCCTGTTACGGGACTGATTAAAATTATGATTGAAAGTAGTACTATGTAATTTAATGGTTTATAAATATGATTTTCACAGCAATTTCATATTTCGTCTGGTTTTAAAACATAAGTTATATTTGCTGGGTTTGGGTGTGTGCCAAACGATGCAATATCCTCAGAATCCAATCTCTCCAATCCAAAATACTCCGTAAAATAGTCAATGCTCCGTTCTATGTCTCAAACTTCACTATCCATAACGACCTAGAAATCCCCTTTGTCCAAACCCTATCCAAAACCCGATACCTTGACTTCCACTCCCGCTTGCCTGGTCACTAAAATCCCCTAATCAATAACTTATCTTCATCCTCCATTCCCGGTAACCCTCACCGTCGCCTTAAGCGCAAATGGCCAAGAGATCTATTGTAAAATGTAAATATTGTAAATAGTCACACAAAAACAAGATGTAAACATCTGTTAACACTTCATGCTAATAGGTTTTGGCCAATGGGCATTTTGTTTCCTATTAATAAATCATGGCTTTAATTCATGAACAAACGAATTATAAAAAATACTTTATGTATTGTATAATTGACAAATAAAGACAAATAAAAAACTGAAAAAATATATTTGCTGGGTATAATTTAGCTAATTACTGCTTCTGACCAGTGATGTGGGGTGGGAAATACCCAGTGGGTAGGTAAATATAAATTGGGTACTTACCCACTGGAAAGGTAAATACCCAAAAAGTGGGTATTTTCAGTTTTTGAGCTTGAGCTTGATACAACTTGATTTGATATTTTTTGGTGCAAACGAGGACTGAAACTTACCCTTTTGATCATAAAAGCTTAATGAACTTTAATGACTTACCCAGTAATATTTTAAAGAAAGTTAAAAGTCGGTCCGGGTATTTATGGGTATTTACAACTTAATGTACATCTATGAATTTTCATGATTACTTTTACAGTGGGGAAGGTTAATTTAATTTTAAAAAGGTTTTAATGAAGCCTATTCAATTATTAAGGACTTATTTAAATTTTAAAAAAGGGCCAAAAAAATTTTAATGTTTATTATAATAGTTCAAAACCATTTTAAGTTAAGTTTAAGTTTGTGATCCTTGTTAATATTATTTGAAATTATGTTCATACAGTAGTAACAACATTACAGTAAGCGGAAATCTCACCAGAAATGAAAAGGTAGCTTCTTGATGACAGAGTGTTTTGGGTCCGAGTTGGGAAACTAGTTAACATCCTTGATCCAATTGTTGAACTTATCACTGCCATTCAGTTAAATGCCCCTTTGATCCACACAGTTCATAGGAGATTTAAGAATTACTGAAAACTCTTCAACAAGAAACCCAGAATCTTCTCTTCAAAAAACGGAGGAAAAACTTGTGTTAACTAAATAGGAGAAACGCATTCATCTTGCTGCGGACTTGTTGAACTCTTCCATTTGTTTTGTGTGTGAGTTAGGCAGAAGCATGGGATTGAAATCAGTTGATCTTCGGAAAGACATAGCTGACTATAGGGACCAAGAGGGATTATGGCAAAGATCCTTTGTTTGGGAAGGTCTTGAAGACAATGACAAAGAAAATAATAAAATAAGTCCCATGTTGTGGTGGAGAGGCTTGAAAGGCACATGTGTTTTGATCAATGAGTAGGTAACTTAATTTGAGTTTTGAGAAATTGAGATAATCCTAGTCCAAAGTTTTAGCTGAGGCTACATTTTTGTGAATGCAGTACAGTAGTATCAAATTTAGGCAAACAACTTGTTTTATTGGTAGTCGGAAGGCAAATTTTCAGGTAGTAATTTATTATTTATTGACCTCTCAGTGATCCTATTTTATAATTTATTATTGTTTTAATAGTTTCTCAGTGTTGCAATAGCTCTAAACTGGCAAGATCCATGACAGTTTACAATATTCGATTACTAAGTCGCGGTTTAGTTAAATACCTTAAATACCCGGGTATTTATGAAATTGGGTATTTACCCTGGGTATTTACCCTTAAGAATAAATACCCGGGTATTTTACAACACTGCTTCTGACCCGTCAATAGATTTTGGCTCCCAATTTTTGTATATTGACAATGAACATTAGCTAATTTTTAGACTGAGAATGTGAGTAATTGCAAAATAATCTATAGAGGGAATTTTATTTTGTACGAAGTATATATATATATGCATACATAAAATGATTTGCAATCAATCATAAAACGATATGCAATCATAATGTTTCAAGGTTATATATGACAACATCAAATCCAACCAGCCTAAATTGGATTTCTGGTGTTGTGCAAATTTCTTCAGCTGAATCCTGGTACATACTTATAAACCTTTAACCTTAAAATAGGATAGATTCATGATTTGAATCACGGATCGAGCCAAGTTTCATGTTGGTTCGGCATCAGAATACAGCGGCCGATGATAAGGTTTGAGTCATCCGTATTGTTTGGAACGTTCTCTAGGAAACCATTGCTGTTGATGAGCTCTGCCTCCTGGCTACGTACATATTTAATGGACTAGCTGAGGGTGGACAGTGAAGACTTGTCATGTATTTCAGTTAACTATAGAGTAACATTGACAAAACAAAGTTAACAATCTCGAAGTTTTAAGCGCTTATTTCTCCGATTGACATAGACCTATCCAAAATTACATCAGAGCAGTTTTTATAGAGAATTTAGTAAGCTTTCGAATGATAACCTTCCACTTACCACGATTTCCCAACCGTTTTCGAGAATATATACCAAGATAACATAAAATCATGAGATGTTTCATTTAAATTAATAATTTTTATGATACATTTGAAAAGCTTAGAATAGACATAGCTTAATTTTTTGTTGTTGATATTTTATGAATATCGTCAACTCCCACTCGAGAATATCGAATAAAAGCGATATTGCCAACGGCCATAGCCACGTTGAATACACCGGTTCCCGTAGATCACCGAAGTTAAGCAACGTCGGGCATGGTCGGTACCTTAATGGGTGACCGACCGCGTGCTGTTGGCATTATAAAAGGGTGGCAACCTATAGATAGCCCGGCGCTAATGGCCAAGATGTAGATGCGCCGTAAAAAAAAAAAAAAAAAAAAAAAAAAAAAAAAAAAAAAAAAAAAAAAAAAAAAATAGGGCGTCAAGACACAGAAAACCGACAATTGCCAACATACACAATCCGGAAATTATTCCATAGCAGGGCTCTATAAATAAAAATTATAAAATACAACAATTAAAGAAAAATAACACTTAAAAAGGTAGACAATCCCCCGTTAAATAGAACAAAAATGACAATTTCAAAGTTTGAAGCACTTATTTCACTGATGGACTTCGCCGCATCGAAAATTACCTCCGAATCTTATTTGTAGAAAATTTAGTAATATTTCGAATGGACAACTTCCATTCACCACGACTTTTCTACCGTTTTTGAGATATTTTGGAAAATATACCAAGATCCATTAATATATATATTTTTTTCTAATACTTCATTAACTCCAAATGCAACCAAAACTGTCCAGTACATCTAGGGATTGGCGATAGTTACTATCGATTTATCGATAGTTCATGACTATCGATAGTCATGAACTATCTATATTTTTTACTTTTTTTCTAGAATTGAAGTTGTGTATCTAGAGGGCTGTTAAATATTAAATACTGACACGTCTAGTGAATTAATACTGAAAAATAACCGTCTGGTGAATACAAACAACTACATAATGCAGCCAGGAAATACCTTTGTGTTCCAGGCTCGTCTGTACCCTCAGAACGTGTATTTTGAGCCGCTGGAACAATCGTTTCTGAGCTGCGGAACAGACTGGGCCAAAAAAAGTGGAAATGTTGGAATTCCTTTCTGGTAATATGTGGCTCAAGGAGAAAAACTAAAACAGTTTAAAATAATTGCACTTTTTTGTGCCTCTTGATTTATTCTTTGGAAATGCTTTTTATAAATTTAATAAAATTTGTTTTTCGTTATAAACCTTTGTGTAATCTTATAAATATACCTAATTCTGCGAATAATAGATAGTTCCATTCAATAACATTAAATTCTTCATTGGACAGCCATGTGAGGAATATGGAAAGGCACTATCGAATAACTATCGATATTTTTAGCCTATATTATCGGCCTATCGACAGTGCTGTACTATCGACTATCGCCCATCCCTAAATACAACCATAAATTACCGCGAAATTATTTCTCTTCGAATCTGAAACCTAAGCTAATGAATTCCCAAGCTGAGCATTTTCAAAATAATCCAAGAACCAGAAAACACCCTAGGGTGGGCCCCCTCCTTATCAGATGCTGTTATTTCTGTTAATAATTCGAACCACAGAGGAATGCATTTTATTTTATGATAAAGACTTTTATTTTCCTTCAAATCTTTCTTCTGTTCCCTGGAAGAATGTTCAGTTTTTGCATGGTCTGCCATTGGTGGAGTTCTGTTTCTGCATCGAGAACACGATCCAGTTCGTCGACCCCCGTTCTTCGTGTCGAGTCCTTACTCATGCACTTCACGGCCGTTATTATACCATCTTAAGGACATCTTAATTTTATTTATATTATCTGTTATCTTGCCATGTGACGTTGTTATTGTTAATTTCGACAAGATTGATCAGATTAGAGCAAACTGTTATTAATTTCTAATCGAGATGTACTATCTCCCTAGTATGCCGTATGATCATGAATCTGCCCCTCTAGACATGTTACAGGACTTGTTTATATATATATATATATATATATATATATATATATATATATATTTATTTAGAGAAATATAAACATGGGCGTAGATAAGGGGGGACTGAGGGGCTGCAGCTCGGAATCGGAAAAATGTGTCATAGAAACCTTAAAAATAAATTTAATAAGATCACTTAGTTCACAAAGAAATCATTTTTGGGGTGTAAAAAATAGCGTTTTAGTTGGCTAAATATTCCAAGTTCTAGATTATTATTATTCCATACCCCCCCCCCCAAATGCTGTCAGCCCCTCCCCCCCTGACATTTCCCCAACCCCTCCCGAAATTATTTTCTATATACGTCCATGAATATAAGGCTTTTGATTTATGAAAAAAATTTTTCCTTGATCTTCTTTATGGTGTTTCAATACTTGGCGTCATTATTGCTATTTTGTAAGTAATATCTTAGAGGTTTTATTGGCAAGTTATTACCTGAATGAATTATTCTCACCTTTCTCTAGACCTTAACCTTTATATTGACCTGCCCGTATTCGTGTTGCACATTCATTTGGTGGTTTCCATGAATGATGTAACAATATTCTCGAGCATTAATGTGCTGAATCAATCCGAACGCATTGAGGAAAAGGAACAAGACCAAAAACTAATATTTATCCGTTGAATAACTACCCTAAAATTAGGTAACATTAGTACAGATTAGTAAAATTGGTACGAACCTATACTGCTGATATATTTATCTGATCCCAATCTTTGTGCTACGTTCGACCCTTTGGTATCAGTTAAGTGAAGATAATATCTTCACTTAACTGATACAAACCTATACTGCTGATATATTTATCTGATCCCAATCTTTGTGCTAAGTTCGACCCTTTGGTATCAGTTAAGTCAAGATAATATCTTCACTTAACTGATACAAACCTATACTGCTGATATATTTATCTGATCCCAATCTTTGTGCTAAGTTCGACCCTTTGGTATCAGTTAAGTCAAGATAATATCTTCACTTAACTGATACAAACCTATACTGCTGATATATTTATCTGATCCCAATCTTTGTGCTAAGTTCGACCCTTTGGTATCAGTTAAGTCAAGATAATATCTTCACTTAACTGATACAAACCTATACTGCTGATATATTTATCTGATCCCAATCTTTGTGCTAAGTTCGACCCTTTGGTATCAGTTAAGTCAAGATAATATCTTCACTTAACTGATACAAACCTATACTGCTGATATATTTATTTGATCCCAATCTTTGTGCTAAGTTCGACCCTTTGGTATCAGTTAAGTCAAGATAATATCTTCACTTAACTGATACAAACCTATACTGCTGATATATTTAACTGATCCCAAACTTTGTGCTAAGTTCGACCCTTTTGTATCAGTTAAGTGAAGATAATACCTTCACTTAACTGATACAAACCTATACTGCGGATATATTTATCTGATCCCAATCTTTGTGCTAAGTTCGACCCTTTGGTATCAGTTAAGTAAAGATAATATCTTCACTTAACTGATACAAACCTATACTGCTATATTATAGCAGGTTATATATAACCTTATAGGTTTGTATCAATTTCACTAGACTGTACCAATGTGACCCCATTTTAAGTGATTTCTTTAGTATTGTATGTATCACTTAAGAGTGGATTGTTAGTAGAAAAGTGTGTTTTTGGCAAACAACTAAAAAAATTGTGGTTACTGCATCGGCGATTCAGATGATTACTTATTCAACTCTTATGACAAAACAAGACATAAGGCCGTTCCTTCTACGGCAACACAAACGTGACTATAAGACGCTTATTAACTGAATTTAGACTTAGACAAAACTGCAACAGTCGAAATACAACTGAATTCAATAATTTTAATAGGCGAATATCTATGCCAAGGAGTGACTCCCATCAAGTCTTACTGCCTTCTCTTAATAAAAAAAAAAAAAAAAAAGAAAAAAGTTTGAAAAAAAAGTTGAGCAAACAGAAAATTTGCACAGACTCCTCGACTTGTTGATGAAAAATATTACTCGTTCATCGGAATCTAAAAACGAAACATTTGTACACTGTACTTTAAAAACCGAAACAATTTACTCTATCTGTTTTTTATCTTCCGCAAACATTTAGGTAAATTGTTATCAATGTCTGCAGTAGACAGATCCGTCTGGATTCATATCCAGAAGAATAGATAGTTAGCCGTCGAGGTGATAAGCAAAGATGGAATAGTTGGGATTCGGCTAAAGAAAAATCTCAATACGATTTTTGTAAAAAAATCTAAATTTAGGACGTTTAGGCTACTCTTTGGTAGCCTTCGTCAGCTTAAATGACAAGAAAAAACCCGAAATTAATACAGAAAAAAAAGTTTATAATTAAGATAAGTATCAGATCTATAAATACAATTCAACTTATTATAAAAGAACAATTTGATGTTAAATTATTAGATCAACTAAGGTATTAATAAACGGGTAAAGTGAACATTAGTGCATATCTAGAAATTAGTTCTAAAAAATCAATAGAAACATAACAAAAATAATTAAAAAAAAAAAAAAAAAAAAAATGACTATTTTATTGAAATGAATATAAGTAAATAGGTAGTAATAATAATATTAATTTTAACAAAGAAACAAGATACTACGTACCAATGAAAATGCCGGTAGGCAGAGGAAGACCAATGTTGACAGTTAAGTAACCATTGTTTAAGTGTCTAAGAAAAAAGGAATCTACTAGGGTATATGCAACTGAAAACAAACCAGGTGGTAGGAGGAGGTCGGTAGGGATCAAAAGCCTATTTATGACATATTATACGAAGACAGGTATAGTTGGGGTTCGGCTAGGAGAAAAACGTCAGACTTTCAAAAAGAAATCTGTATTTGGACGTTTCGACTGCACAATGGCAGCCTTCTTCAGCACTAGAGAATGCCTAGGGGGGAGGGAGGAAGACCTCGAGGACAACTTAGGTAACCATGGTTGGAAGTATGGTTTCGATACTTCCAACCATGGTTATCTAAGTTGTCCTCGAGGTCTTCCTCCCTCCCCCATAGGCATTCTCTAGTGCTGAAGAAGGCTGCCATTGTGCAGTCGAAACGTCCAAATACAGATTTCTTTTTGAAAGTCTGACGTTTTTCTCCTAGTCGAACCCCAACTATACCTGTCTTCGTATCTCTGCAGCGGCTAACTATCTCCATCTACACTATGACATATAATGATAGGAAATGAGAAAAAGGTGTTAATGGAAGGAAAATACACGGTGGGAGGTCGGGATTTTTTTAGGCTTCTTTGGTGAATGAAACGGAAACAGTCCCTACGTTAAGGAACGTATAGACGGAGTATGTATATATATATATATATATATATATATATATATATATATATATATATATATATATATATATAGAGAGAGAGAGAGAGAGAGAGAGAGAGAGACTGTATTTGAAGATATAAAATACAACATAAGCAATTTACAAAAACATTATTGTACAAATTGGCCAATGATACAGAGATACAAAATAAGCGTCTCCTTCGCTCAAGATTTGCAAGCCTTGCTTATATTATTCTCTCCTAATTATAATGTCTGAATAAACTAGGCAATCCTTAACAAACTAACATTAGAATATACTATAAATAAAGCAACAAAAGACAATAAGAATTACTTATACTACTATTACAAAGAGCCGATGTATCTACAACCCCTAGATAAATAGCAACAAAATATGAGTAAAATACATGTATGATTAAGGTCAGATATAAAAAAAAAAAAAAACTAAGATAAATAACTACTGGATTCAACCACCATTCCTTAGTACAAAGATTAGATGGCTTAGTACTGCACTTAAAACTAATTAAATAACTATAGGATAAAAATAAGGAAATTATAAAAAATCAACCTAAACAGATAACCATAGAGTAAAATAGAACCAAACAAACTTGTAGTCAAATAGAATATAAAAATAAATAAGAAGACAATACATAATTAAAAGAGTCAGCCAATTAACACACTATATATTATATGCTAGCTGTGGTGACTACATGCTAATAAACAGAATACTCAATTATCAGTTTATGCTCGAAAATATTAAATTTATCACCATAAATGCAAAAATAATGCCTCAAAATCAGGGGCCCTGCGCTGATAATAGAGCCCTCCATCTGCCGAAGATGATACTAGACCCTTTCAAAACACGTGCTGTTATTGTCCTAAGGCATGTTGCAGAAACACCAAGATCTTTAAGACTCCTCACAGAGGCTCCGCACCAGACTCCCCGAATATATATATATATATATATATATATATATATATATATATATATATATATATGTATATATATATATATATATATATATATATATATATATGTATATATATATATATATATATATATATATATATATATATATATATAAATTTTTGCATATATGCCCGGAATATTCATCGTCATAAGCTGGTTTTCTCCCTATCTCGAGGAAATACCACCGCTGAAAGCTTCGCGTGCAAGGAACAAGAACCGCTTAGAATGTGGGCGTTGTGAAGTAAGCATCGTTTATAGATGTTTACTAACCCTCGGAGAATGCTGCTCTTTCTGGACACCAGATAGCGCCATTTTATGCACAAATGAGGTCAACAAGTCCTTACAACTAGTTGTTACCCATGAACTGGAACTCTGTTAGAAAAATTAAACAGGAAAAAAATGTACATTTCAGAACATTAAACTTTAAACTTGTTTATTCAAAACTATGTTTTTCAAATCGGGCGATACTCTGGCGTCATCAATTTTTGCCCGATCAACTTCAAATTTTAACTGCAGCTTCCTAATGATAGGTGCTAGAAAAGTACGCAGGATTCTTTCGATTCGTTGATGTATAACGATTGTATGACCAATTTGCGAAGGATTTTTTAATAGAAAATGAATAATTGTTCACTATTTTCGAAAAAATTAATATTTCTAAGAATCCTAACTACTTTACTAGATTTAACCTTCTTCTTTCGAAATAATTTTAGTTTTTCGTTCTGGAATAAAAATTGCCGCCTACAGACTATCGACCGTGAAAAAAGAGGGTTTCCGTTCGTCAGACACTGCACCGCCATTTTATTTTCAGAATTGAAACTTATTTTTTTGCACACTTTAAGATCCCATATAAAACGTGAGTTATAAATAAATCACAAATATTGATTTATTTGTTAATTATAAATTCAAGAAAATGATTTTGATGGCACATGGTTAGTATTACCTCTTAAAGCACATGGTTAGTATTACCTCTTAAAGCACATGGTTAGTATTACCTCATAAAGCACATGGTTAGAATTACCTCTTAAAGCACATGGTTAGTATTACCTCTTAAAGCACATGGTTAGTATTACCTCTTAAAGCACAGCTCAGTTTTTTGAGGAGCGAAAGTTGAGGAAGCTTACAAACATTGACGTTTATTTACCATTTATCCAGTTTTTCAAAAGTAATTTTATTTTCTTCTTTTTTTATAGTTGGCAAGTTTGAAGGATTTTTTTTTGTAAATGGACCAATAGCACCACAGTCCCTTTTTGATTACCCAAATATTTGCAATTCAGATCGGATCGAATCTCTTTCCCAGACTTCATTTCCTTTTTCACCCCGAATTTGCCCAATTCACCGTCAGTCCCCCGGCTAAAGCAAACCTCAGCTAATAATTCCCGCGCAAACTCATTTAGCCCTCCCAGCTGTCATTGGAAAGGCGGGCTGGCTGTCATCCGGATTTCGCGCGCTAACGACTCCACGGCTGTCCACGGCCCGACGCTGCTCGGTATATCTACCGTCGACCTTTGCCTCCTTGTCGATAATAATCGCCCTATCGGTCACGATCGGAGTGCCGATTGATTGGAATGGGAAAATTTGGATTGCATTTCTCGTCAATCACTTTCCGACTTTCTAAATGGTTTTGCTTTCGTTTCCGATGTCACGCCGGTCTGAAGACAAGGATCCGTCTAGATGATCTCACATTGATTTTGATGACGGTTGCTGCTCTGATCACAGAATCCCTGGCTTAGGAATGTGCTCGTTTTACACAGCATCTCATGACCATACTATGTCCATTAATGGATATACATTGCTTATACAAGACTGTGCCAATTTATTGTTTGACGATGGTGTGCATGCGTTGGATGAGCTTTGCAACTAAGTTTACAATAAATTTCGTTTTATTTATTTTTTTTTTTATTAAGATAATAAAGCTATTTTAGGATAGGCCTTTTCCTAAGGCTGTAAGGAAAAATGCCTACTAATTTCCATCGATCCTATCACTAACGTACATAGAAAATAATTTCGGGGGGGCTGAGAGAACCTAGGCATTTGGGGTGAAGGGAGAGTTTTAAATATTTTAGTGTAAAATCGTGAGTGTCCTCTGGACACCTAATAGCCCAGGGAAAATGTAGGAAACATTTTTCGTTGTTAATGGCTTTTTTTACATGAAATCTTATGTACACAACAAAATTTCCCGGGGTGGGGGAGCTGCAGCCCCCTCAGCCACCCCCCCCTTATATACGCCCATGGATCCTATCTGATATAACATACGAGGCACAAACTCCCACCCTACGGGTATAATAATTAATTTGCTCATTGCGAAATTCTATTACAAAAAAAAAGGCACTTATAAATAAAATACAAAACATTTTATAATTACTACTGTGGCCAACGGCCATAGCCACGTTGAATACACCGGTTCCAGTAGATCACCGAAGTTAAGCAACGTCGGGCGTGGTCAGTACCTGAATGGGTGACCGACCACGTGCTGTTGCCATTATAAAAGGGTGGCAACCTATAGATAGCCCGGCGCTAATGGTCAAGTTGTAGATGCGCCGTAAAAAAAAAAAAAAAAAAAAACTACTGTCGTCGCATTAACTAGGAATGCGCTCCGCTTAGTAGCACATAATATGTCGATACAAATGCAAACTAACGAATATGAAAATCACCAATTTTCAGAGTGGAAAAGCATTTATTCATAACTTTTTTTTGGACAGTCAAATATTCAGCAGATTTGACCTTTTGATAGTGGAATACTTTCCCTTTAATAGAGTGAAGTCAGATTGAAGAGTTTGCCGTACATAAGTCCAGCAGAAATTAGTAAAGATTGACAATGAAAGGTGCATTTTTTCATATTCGTTAGTTTGCATTTGTATCGACGATATGAAACGAACATATTCTTTTATTTATTTTTTGTGCTAATGTTATGTTGTAATGGAATATAACTACATTTGAGCTTTATTTTAAGGCTCATTTGAATGATCGATTTTTAGCTATTAGCTTATCATTCGATCATAATAATGATAATAGACATAGCACGCAACGCTTCAAAGAGCAAATTTTTTTTCCCCATTTATTTATTTCAAAGAGCAAATGGATTATATATTTTTTGTGGCGCATCTGGAACTAGGCGATTTGTACCGGTCTAACTAAAGATTTCCATTCTTCCTAAACATAAATTTAGGAGCGGGTAAATTATTCAGGAGGTCCTTTGATGAAAGGATCCAGCCAGCTTCAGGCGGGCCTCGTACCCACATCTCCTGCTTAAAAATCAAGCCTGTTGACCGTGGGGAGACCTCTCTGTTTGCTATTGTTCTTTAAAACATTTGTACTCAAACTAAGCGACATAACTATTTCAGCTATAATAACGTTTTTCAAGTACTAGCTGATTAGATCTGCCACTATATATTCCAAAATAATTGTGCTTGGTACCTTTCTGATTTATATGATCCAATTATCCTTAGAATATGAGCCTGGCGTTATAACAATTTAAAGTAGTTGATAGTTATGGATTTTATTCCTAGGCGATCAACTGCAGGGTTATTCCGGCCTTTCAGTGGTTGAGGGTATATATATATATATATATATACAGTGGAGTCTCAAATATACGAAACATTCTGTTATACGAAGAAGTTTTCGTTGCCTGGCGGAACTCAATTTAATCCTGTGTAATGAATTATTCACTTGTGCGATATTCAGTTATACGCAGTATTCATTTATACGAAAGCCAATTTGTTCCCCTGGTGTAAATACTATTCATTTATACGAAGAGGCAACACCTTTTCCACAAAATGTTTACAGACTTGCAAGTGACTTACCTCCACCAGTCTCTCGCTCTCAGTTCTTCCTTGTGATTCTAGTTATCCAGACGTTTTCTAACCACTCCATCTTGTGTGATTTCCTTCGTTTCCGATCTAATAACACGGCATGTGTCAGTGATTCATCCCCCCTCCAATCTCTAGTCTTTCAATCCTCTATGCAGTAGTCGTTCTAATATTGTCCTCTCATTTTTAGCACTTTCCTCCGAAGGAAAGTAGCTATTGAGGTTGGACTCATGACGGAATTTTTGAAAAATTTCTTCAAATCTTTATCGATCCTACCTAGTAGACACCGAAAATGACCCCCGTTAAAATTTATATATATCTATATATATATATATATATATATATATATATATATATCTATATATATATATATATATATATATATATATATATATGCATATATATATATATATATATATATATATATATATATATATATATATATATGTGTGTGTGTTAACACGATAGCGGCCAGAGTTTTTGTTTTTTCGTCACGAAACTTGGTATATAGCATTCAATTAGCAAACGATTGAACGAGTTCGTTAACCACCAAAGTCGGTCCACCGGAAGGGGGGGTTTACCCCGAACCCAAAACACTAATTTGACTATGTCAGCCGTAATATTTGTTATATTTCAACGAAACTTGGTATTCGTAGTGGTAATATATAGAGAAAAGTGAGATATAAAAATGAACTAAATCGGTTCATTAGAAGGGGGGGGTTTACTCCGGACCCACAATACCAATTCGCCACTACCAGCCGTGATTTTTGGTATATTTCGACGAAACTCGGTATTCGTAGTGGTAATCCACAGGTAAATAACTGTTGTAAAAATAAACTAAATCGGTTCATTAGAAGGGGGGGTTTACTCTTGACCCAAATTCTTAATATACTCATACCGCTCGTAATTTCTGCTGTATTGTAACGAAACGCGGTATACGTCGTGGGTAACTCATGAGAAAGAAGTTTTGTAAAAATGAGCTGAATCGGTCAATCGGAAAGCGGGGGTTTAATTTGTAATATATTTCAATAGAAAAGCCCGTCAGACGTAGGTTCACAAAGCCGCCGCAAGGAGCGCTTTCTACCACTAGGGTGACTGTATCCTGTTCCTGCGTTAGATCAAAATACGATAATATGAGGTTTTTTGTATTTTTTACGTAGTGTAATAGGTACCATTTGTAAACATAACTCTGGAAGCAAATTATTAATTGATCAGTTACTCATTACAAATTTAAAAGAGAACTATTCATGTTTTTATTTTATTTATGTAGGATATTTTAAGCAAATTGTTCTGGAAAGCAATCTACACTACCCAAATTCTGAGGAAAGTGCTTAGTTATGCAGCTCCTGCGTGACGGACTTTATTTTTTTTTAAATGAGTAAACAGCAAGCACAAAACTTTCGCTTGAAGACAAAATAAAAATACTAGAAGAAATTGATGACAAACCCATCGAAACAAAAATAAACATAGCTAAACGGTTGAAATTACCTTTGTCAACCCTTGGGACTATTATCAGTAAGATAGATATGGAGTTTGAAGCTCTACTATTAGGTTATTTGCGCCTTCCAATATATAGGTTAGAAAAGGTTTGGGTTCTTTTATAAATGTTTGATTTAGGTATTTAATTAAATTTTGAGACGTCTGTGAGTTTGTGAGATAGGTGTAGTTCTTTGCCTGTGTGTAATGGTGTTATGCTTTGTTTAGTTACAGGTTGTTAAAAATAATTAGTTACAGTTTATATAATTTATTAGTTAAAGACTATTACGAATCATTATCATAAAATCCAATATGGCAATTATAATTTAAACTAAGACTATGGCAATTATAATTTAAATTAAGAGAATTATAATAAAGTTAGACTAATTACAATCTTTTCGTAAACTTGATTAAGTATCATATTATTATTATATTATCAGTAAGAGGAAAGCAATCAAGGAGAATTTTGCGATATGAAACTTGAAAATATAATAATGTTCAACGTTATCTAACAACAAAATATGTACAAACAATAAAATTGTGACTTTTTTTAACAAGAATTCGTTTTATTTTAAAAAAGCCACGAAACATAGTTTTATTCAGTTATACGAAATATTCCCTTATACGAAAAAAATTCCGTTCCCCCTCACTTTCGTATAAGTGAGACTCTACTCATATATATATATATATATATATATATATATATATATATATATATATATATATATATATATATATAAAAACTAAAGAGAGCAGAACCGAAACAATCTACTCAATTGTACATTTTCCTCTCTAAATACTTTGCTGACGATTTTGATTCGTTCCCGAAGGAAGGACTTCGACAATGTTTTGATGTCGAATGTTTCTTGGCCGGCGATAATGAGAGAATTTATTACCTTCCTAATGGTTGCTTTAATGGTGAATAATGATGTCAACACGACGCGTCCAAATAGATGTTTTCGTCTTATTTTCTGTTCCTCGGTCTAATTTGACTCGCCCCACTTTCAAAAACAATCTTATGCAAATAACTTTTATTTGATCTGTTCCGTTTATTTCTGACTTCTTGGCTAGTATCTCCGGTCTCCCTATAGGATTTCCAACCTTGTCTAATGTCTTTGGCTTGTGGCTTACCCAGGCGGTCACCCAGGCGACTTTTTAGCGCAGGAATCGGTAAATTCAACGAATATACCGAGAACTCTTACTTCTGAGTTAGTTCAGAAGTAATGACACTTCTCATCAAGGGAAGGGTTATAGTCCAAGAGCCAGTAACCGCTCGTTTCATGAAGTGTTTTATCCACCTTGAAATTTTGCTATAATGTACCTCATAGATAGATAAGAAGGTAAATATGTGTTGGCTAGACTTACCGTGGAAGTCCAGATTTGCACTTATCCAATTTATTTAAAAGCCTAACTAATAAAAGACAATTGACTGTGTGTTTTAGTATTTTATTAATTAGACTTCTAAATAAATTAACAAAAACGTGTTTTATATTATATTAAAATGGAGTCTCAGCTTTTAAGATTGTTATTAAATTGTATTGTTAATGTAATTTGTTTAAATTGAACTTGTTTTAATTATGGTATTGTGTCATAGGATGGGGGCGAGGTTAGCACAGTGTAGAGCACTGGACTAATAACCTTGAGGAGCTGAGTTCAAATCCCGAGCAAGCACTAAAGATTTTTTCTTCTAGTGTCTTCGTTCATGGGTTGAATTCTGCTTCCCTGACCGTCCCTAGACTAACCCAGACTTTAATTAATTTATTGATGGCTAGTTTGGTGCTAATGACTCTAGCCGTCGAAGAAACAAGGGGAAAATCAGGCAGTCGGAACATAGTACTGACCTCACTATCTCCCTAGTGTGCCGTATGGTCATGAATCAGATACCTCTATAGTATCTGCCCCTCAGGGCCCTCGTGGTCTGTTGATTTTTTTTTATTGTGTCACAGGGCATTGGAAATAGGGCTTAGTCCCCAAAATCGGTTTGCCAAATAAAACATCTGTAGAAATTTCGGCCTTCTTTTCATCCTTCTGATAGTTTGGAATGTGAAAATTGAAGTCTGTGTGTCCTTCAATGTTTTACATTTTTTTTTTAAGTTTCGGAACTTTGGACTTTAATCCGCTGAATTTATCATCGAGGATTAAGTAAGACAGCATCAAGAGTTCTTCGTACCAATTTTTTCCTTGGTTCATCGACTTCTAAGATCCAGTTTTTCATCTTTTTTTCTTTTTTTAAAGCGTTGTCCCGACTGGAGGACCGCCGGGACCAGCCCACACAGCGTACGTGGGCAGAATACGGAGGCTCCGATTAAACGGTCCAACGCTTCTAAATCTCCGGATGTAACATCTCAATAAGAAAATTAGAGACAACTTTCCAAAATCCCTCAGTACGTGGCTATTTTTATTTTTACACTTATTTTATAGCTAAAAGCAATCTACTATATATTTGTCAAATACCACTCACTCACTCCCTCACTGACCTATCATCGCCCAGCCCAAACCACTTTACAAAAGAATTTGAAATTTTGCATGGACACTCCCTTTAAAAACACTCGCTGAGAAAGGTTTTTTTTGATATTCGAATTTTCAAGTGTTTTTAAAGAGGTTTGAATTTTTAGTTGGTTATAAAGAGCGCATGCACGCATAGGCAGCATGCGTTGCTAGGACGATAACAGGCAAGCTGTTACCGTAGTGTATCTATTTCATAATATTATTTTTATTTGCGGTTCATTTCAACTATGATGGCAGACCTTGAATTACTGTGATTTTGCTCCTCAAAGAGTTTACGCTATACCTGGTTATGGTCCATCCGAGGTAATAATATCCCGAACCCTTGAAAAGCCTCCTCACCCATCAGCATCCCCAGTCAGAACACTTCTTGGTAATGCTCGCAAATATAGTGGGTGTTTCCAAATGAGGTAAAATGCAGTTTCACGCCCTCAAAACCAATTTCTTTCAAATTTTGTACAATAACGTATTTTGATGCACTAAACACGAATAAGTTAATAAAAACCTTCGCATTTAACTAGGAAAGAAGTTATTAAGCACTAAAATTCACTGTTATGCAGGTTATGAGAGCTATTAATTTTAGCGAGTTGGATTGACTGGGGTTTTGTTATTTTCTTGAGCGAGCGTTGCGAGCGGAAACGCATAGTACGTATGCCCTAAAGCAACAGGTGAGGATTCCCTTAAAATTAACAATATTTTCGAATAAATGGTTTCTGAACATTTCAAATGAGAGTTCTCTGTTTCCCAATGTTACATGTCTACGCATGCGCGTGATTACAAATACGCTGATGACGCCTAGTTTTATAACCTTCCTAACAGTGAACTTTAGTGCTTAATATTATATTCTATGAGAATTCTATTAATTTTAGCGAGTTGGATTGACTGGGGTTTTGTTATCTTCTTGAGCGAGCGGAAACGCATAGCATGTATGCCTTAAAGTCGTCATTTATGCCTTAAAATCGTCACAAATTTAGTTGTTTACATTAGCTCTCATAACCTGCATAACAGTGAACTTTAGTGCTTAATAACTTCTTTCCTAGTTAAATGCGAAGGTATTTTTTTAACGTATTCGTGTTTAGTGCATCAAAATGCGTTATTGTACAAAATTTGAAAGAAATCGGTTTTGAGGGCGTGAAACTGCATTTTACCCCAAATGACATCTTGGAAACATAAGTTTTTAAATTTTGACGTTCATTTATTATTGACAACAAATTTTAACCTGTACTAGTTAAACTCCCGTTACTGGTAACCTATAGATAGCGGGTTATTTTTAGGTTATCTGTTTCTTGACACTAGTCCGGACCGTCCCAGTGTCAAGAAACATTATACTTTGATTACTTATCAATTGAAGAGTATTTTTAGAGGGGTTTGAATTTTTATTTGGTTAGTCGGCAGGCAAGCCAAGGCAGCAAGCGTTGCTAGGACAAGAGGTCAGCTGTTAGCGAACTGCATCAATTTCATATTTTAGCACTTTCCTCCGAAGGAAAGTAGCTATTGAGGTTGCTCTCATGACGGAATTTTTGAAAAATTTCTTCAAATCCTACCTAGTAGACACCGAAAATTGCCCCCGTTAAAATTTATATATATATATATATATATATATATATATATATATATATATATATATATATATATATATATATATATTATGCTATATACCAAGTTTCGTGAAGAAAAAACAAAAACTCTGGCCGCTATCGTGTTAACAGACATATATATATATATATATGTCTGTTAACACGATAGCGGCCAGAGTTTTTGTTTTTTCTTCACGAAACTTGGTATATAGCATTCAAGTCACGATTGAATTAGTTCGTTAACAACCAAAATCGGTCCACCGGAAGGGAGGGGTTACCCCGAACCCAAAACACTAATTTGACCATGCCGGCCGTAGTGTTTGTTATATTTCAACGAAACTTGGTATTCGTAGTGTTAATATATAGAGAAAAGTGAGATGTAAAAATAAACTAAATCGGTTCATTAGGAGGAGGGGGGGGGGGGGGGGGGTTACTCCGGACCCACAATACCAATTCGTCACTACCAGCCGTGATTTCTGATATATTTCGACAAAACTCGGTATTCGTAGTGGTAATCTACAGGTGAATATGTGTTGTAAAAATAAACAAAATCGGTCCATTAGGAGGGGGGGGGGTTAATCCGGACCCAAATTACAAATGTACTCATACCGGTCGTAATTTCTGCGGTATTGCAACGAAACGCGGTATACGTCGTGGGTAACTCATGAGAAAGACGTTTTGTAAAGATGATCTAAATCGGTCTATCGGAAAGGGGGGTTTACTTTGTAATATATTTCAATAGAATAGCCCGCCAGGCGTAGGTTCGCAAGGCCGCCGCAAGGAGCGCTTTCTACCACTGATGAGACTGTATCCTGTTCCTGCGTCAGATCAAAAGGCGAAAATGTGAAGTTTTTTGTATTAATGAAGTAGCATAGTAGGTGCCTTGTGTAAACATAACTCGGGAATCAAATTAATAGCTGAAGACTTACTCATTACAAAATTAAAAGGGAACTATTCATGTTTTTATTTTATTTTTTATAGATATTTTAAGTAAATTATTCTGGAAAGCATAATACTATCCAAATTCTGAGGAAAGTGCTTAGTTATGCGCGTGACGGACTTTTTTCTATCATTTCAACTATGATGGCAGACCTTGAATTACTAGAAATAAACAATGATTATGTCCTTCATAGAGTTTACCCCGTACCTGGTGATAGTCTATCCGAGGTAATAATATCCCGAACCATTAAACTCCTGTTATTGCTAACCTATAGACAGGGCCGCCTCATCTCCAGAGCCGGGGCCAGGACCAGATCACGGGCCCCTACTTCTCAGAGCCAGAATGAAAATTCTAGGACTTTGGGCATTTTAAAATTATTTTCATCTTGAGTTTTGAGCGAAATGAGAATAAAAGCCGACAATCGGTGCAGCAAAGGTCACTTTCGGTACTTGTAGTTTTATTACGACTCCTAATGAAATATACTATTCTGGGACTGCAGTTGTTTGGTCGTTTATATACATTAAAAAAAAAATATAGATCCCATTCCAATAAATATAGGCTACGCTCGTCTATATTTCTAACCCCCATTCTTTTTACAAGCTCATAACCTATACATTTTTTTCCAATTAGCGAGGATCGGCCCGGGACAGCTCTACCCGGTTGTCCCCCACATGTGGCGGCCCTGCCTATAGATAACGAGTTATATTTAGGTTATCTGCTTCTTGACACTGGCCCGGAGCGCCCCAGTGTCAAGAAACATTATACTTTGATTAGTTATCCGTGCGGAGCACTGGTTTCTCCGACTGAAATTGCCTTGTCGAAAATGGTCTAAAGAACCTTTTAGTAAGACATTTCTGTTAATACTTTGTTTTTTTTTCGAATACATCACGTAGTCCAAAAGTACCGAAAATTTGTACATATTTTTTTTGAATGAATGTCCAAAGGTTTGAAACTATTTTCGACACAAACCGTCGTTTTGGAGTAACTAAACGTTTAGCTTTCTCCACTGTTCACGAAAACGATGAAAAAATTCGGCGTGGAAATGGGTTCATTTGATTCCCACGTCAAAATACCAATACAAGGTATACCTGGAAGCCAACTAACGCAAAGCAGATTATATGCGATGTTGTTTAAGGAAAACCGAAAGCGGAATGTGACCCTACTGTATACAATTTTCGTGCCCTTTCCAGGTAAATAATGATAAAATTCTATAAAATGGAGGAAATTATTTTTATTAAAACTGATAAGATAAAAAGTATACTTAAAAACGTGGGAAAAACTGACATGGGCGTATAACAATAAAATAAACATAATAATATGATAATACATTTACAAGAGTAAAAGACAAATTAACCTAAAAAGAGACCAACTATAATATAATATATATAAGATTAATTGTATAGACTGCAATCCATTTTATATTTGAAAATCGTCACAATTGCTAAGGAAGAGAATTTAACAACACATTAAAAATGTCGATGATGAATATAATAAAATGGCTCTTGCAAATTTAAAGAGTATATATAAAGTCCATCACGCAGGAGCTGCATAACTAAGCACTTTCCTCAGAATTTGGGTAGTGTAGACTGCTTTCTAGAACAATTTGCTTAAAATATCCTACATAAATAAAATAAAAACATGAATAGTTCTCTTTTAAATTTGTAATGAGTACCTGATCAATTATTAATTTGCTTCCAGAGTTATGTTTACAAATGGTACCTATTACACTACGTAATAAATACAAAAAAACCTCATATTATCGCATTTTGATCTAACGCAGGAACAGGATAAAGTCACTCTAGTGGTAGAAAGCGCTCCTTGCGGCGGCTTTGTGAACCTACGTCTGGCGGGCTTTTCTATTGAAATATATTACAAATTAAACCCCCGCTTTCCGATTGACCGATTCAGCTCATTTTTACAACACTTCTTTCTCATGAGTTACCCACGACCTAAACCGCGTTTCGTTACAATACAGCAGAAATTACGACCGGTATGAGTATATTAAGAATTTGGGTCAAGAGTAAACCCCCCCTTCTAATGTACCGATTTAGTTTATTTTTACAACACATATTTACCTGTAGATTACCACTACGAATACCGAGTTTCGTCGAAATATACCAAAAATCACGGCTGGTAGTGGCGAATTGGTATTGTGGGTCCGGAGTAAACCCCCCCTCCTAATGAACCGATTTAGTTTATTTTTACAACAGTTATTTACCTGTGGATTACCACTACGAATACCCAGTTTCATCGAAATATACCAAAAATCACGGCTGGTAGTGGCGAATTGGTATTGTGGGTCCAGAGTAAACCCCCCCTTCTAATGAACCGATTTAGTTTATTTTTATATGTCACTTTTCTCTCTATATTACCTCTACGAATACCAAGTTTCGTTGAAATATAACAAATATTACGGCTGACATAGTCAAATTAGTGTTTTGGGTTCGGGGTAAACCCCCCCTTCCGGTGAACCGACTTTGGTGGTTAACGAACTCGTTCAATCGTTTGCTAATTGAATGCTATATACCAAAATTCGTGACGAAAAAACAAAAACTCTGGCCGCTATCGTGTTAACAGACACACATATATATATATATATATATATATATATATATATATATATATATAGAGAGAGAGATAGATAGATATAAATTTTAACGGGGGTCATTTTCGGTGTCTACTAGGTAGGATCGATAAAGATTTGAAGAAATTTTTCAAAAATTCCGTCATGAGTCCAACCTCAATAGCTACTTTCCTTCGGAGGAAAGTGCTAAAAGAAAGAAATTTGATGAAAATATAAATAAAAGAAAATATACATGTCATAGAAAAATGGAAACTATGATGAATTTGAAAACTGAAATAAAATATTTAAATAATATATTTTTTAATTTATTGAACAATGAATAAATCTTTTTATTTGCTATTATTTGATTTGCTATAATGAGAATAGTTGTTAATTTAATGGCCAACCTTCTTCTGATTGTTAAACAGCTGACTACAAACAACTGTAGCATAAGGTTCGCCTACGTTCTATTAGGCTGTATTTTAATAAATTGACTATTATCTTAAGTTCGAATTTTATTCAATGAAATTTGAAATTTTAGTAATAGCCTTTAATTTTAATTTAAATTGTTGGAGAAATTGTGACGAATTTGCATTGTTCTCACGTATATCAGTTCTCAAATAATTTTCTCTTTTATTCGGACAAATTTATTTGAGAAACTTGAGTGAAAGTTACCCGAACCACGTCTCATGTAAGAACAACATTATACTTAAGACGACAATTTGGGTTTATCTTGATCCTTTAAACGTTTATTTGGGCTCAAAGCAGTATTTACTTTTTATCTAACATCCTACAAGCCTAATGTTTGAAGGTAAGAAGGATCTAGTGGAATATTAATGGCGTCTGTTGTAAACCTGACAAAATGATTGCTGTCTCCGCTTGGGTATTTTCTTTGTTCCAATTTACGCCCACGTCAGGGTCCTTAAACGAGGAGAAAACCACCGTATGAGTTCGCCCTGTCTCGTTAAAACCTTAATATGATAATTCTATGCATGAAATGACCATCCATAAGTTAGTATGTGTACGCGAAGGAATCTTTTTGTGCATTTGCACAAAATATTTTGGCGTATACAAAATATAGGTTTTGAAGCATGCTGTAGCATTTGTAGTAAATATATAGAACAGGTACATAAATAATTTGGTCCGAAGTAAACTCTTACTAATAATATCAAAACTTTGATATTTAATATTTGAATTACTCCGGTTTAAGGTATTAAGGTTTTAACAAGACATTGTACTGGCTGTCAGGTCATCAAGGGTTACGAAAAAACTCTTTTATAGTAACTTTTATTATTTATTTATGAGCACCCCGCATGACAGCGTTTCGCCCAGATACGGATATAAAATGGAAATAAGTACATAATAATTATAAATCCATACTAATTAACATCTTATAAAATAATTAACATATTACATACTAATTATGAATCCAATTATTATTATTATTATTTTAATTAGATAGTATGTATCTATCTAATTATATAATTGAGTTTGTGAATAACAAACAGCTAAAAGTAAAAATAATTTGTAAAAACAATACATTTTTAAGAACAAACATAAAAATGAATGTAACGAAGAAAATAGTTCCTATGTATAATATGACTATACATAATCGCAACAGTTCATATTTACAATATAGGTTCTATGCATAATATGACTATACATAGGAACAATAGGTCCCATGTACAATCACAGTTACACAAGAAGGATGAATAAATCACTTAATGAGTGATTTTCATTTATTACTAGCTGTTACCCAGTGTGCCATGCTACACCTACTTTCTGTCTATGACTCTCCCCGTATCAAGATCTACTTGATACCTAGTTATCTATACCCAGTTACGAAAATCGGTCAAACGATGTGAATTTGTTTTAGTTCATAATGATACCGACAGAGGCCAGCACAACAGCACTTCATCTAACAGCCGACAGAGGCCAGTAGTAGTAGATTCAAAATGGCCGCCACAATCTGACTGGTTCAGTGTAGCCAACTTTTCTTGAACAAAACGTTATATTGAAATTTGACTATTTTGACCTAGCCTAGGAGATTTCTCGTATCAAGACCTACCTGTGTGCCAAGTTTGGTCAATATCGGTCAAACGGTGTAGATTTGTATAAGGAACAAACAAACAAACAAATAAATAAACAGAAAAACAGACAGACACGTGATTTTTATATATATAGGTTAAAAAATTTCAAAGACGATGTTAAAAACACAGGGTCGTCTAGACAATCAAAGATCGTTTGAAATATAAAAACTCCCTACAGTGCAACACTTGCTACATGACAATATTAGCTCAACCGATAAACCACACACCAAGAGTTCACCGATACAAATAATCATAAGTTATTGGCAAGAATAACTGACAATAACTTATCTACACACAAAACATAAAATACACTCAAAAGTGGACTTCTAGCTACCGTGACAACAGCCGGGACAAAATAGTACTTGCTCGTCTTAGAATTGGCACAAAATACTAAGAGTTCCCACATACGATGAGGAATATCTGACGATTTTGACTGCGCACTGAGATATTCCTGACCGTGTATGAGACATCCTTGAGGCTAGATATGAACTGTACAGTCCATCGAAGTAGAACAATAAAACCAATAGATTAACTGTACAGTCCAATGAGGTCGTCGGGACTATGCAGGCCAGGCCTGGCGTGTGAAGACAAGAGGATATTTGCTTCTCATTCAGTGGGTCTACTATAACTGGACTGTGCAGTCCCTGCCTTGAGGTTTATTAACTTATCGCGTGTGTGCTAGATCCGTTCTGTCCAAACCTTGTGGCCAAACTGTGCAGTCTCTGCCTTGAGATTTGAACTGAACGTGAATGTGTATATACTTTTCGGACATAAGGATACACGCGTATTTGGGTGGACGAATACACCAGAGGTCCAACACATTAGTGGAGTATATTTTGTGCAGGTACAACAGAGAGGTGTATATTGGATGGAGGAACACGACAAAGGTGTATATTGGTTGTGCAATCCAGGCGGACGTGTATTTAGTGTTTGCAAATACGGCAGAGGTGTATACTGTTCTGACATAAGGACAGATGTGCATATGGACAAATGAACACAGCAGAGGTGTATATTGCGCAGACAAGTACAAAATTACGTGTATTTAGCGTTTGCGAATACGGCAGTGGTGTATACTGTCCGTACATAAAGACAGACGTGTTTATGGCTGGACGAAAACACTAGAGGTGTATATCAGATGGAGGAACACATCAGAGGAGTGTACATTGGACCAACAAAGAAACGTGTATTTAGGGTTTGCGAATGCGGCAGTGGTGTATAATGTTCGGACATAAGGACAGACGTGTTTATGACTGGACGAATACACTAGAGGTGTATATATATCTGCTGACCCCAGGTTGTACGAGTGTCCCCTTCTTGTGTCACGTCCATCCCTGGATAGGTGTTCAGATGCCCCCTAAGTGCCAATAACTACCCTTAACCTCCTCCACTGGCAGCTTTATACCAACCACAAACCCCAGAATAAATTACTCGGAATATGGGAGTTATATTTTCCTATCTTTCTGCTTCAACAGTTTTTCTGGAAAATGGGATATTCATTCTTTATCTGCTCCTCTAGCTATTTCATAAATGTTTATATATGTGAGTATTATATATAGCTAGATATAGCTTTTATTTGTACTCTTGTTTCAAAGTAATTTTGAAGTTAATGCCCCTGTATACGATAAAAAATTTCCATTTCTTAGGACTAATGCGTCTTTTATAGGCCTAACTTGTCGTAGTGTTCCATTAAATTCTTATATCACAATTTAAGGATCTATTTCGTTCCAAAACTCCAATATATTTTGTATTGGCTATTCCATAGTCCTTTTCTGCTGAGATAATGTCGATACAAATACAATGTATTGAATGTGAAAATCACAACTTTCCTGAGAGAAAGAACTTTTATTCATTACTTTTCTTTTGGACAGTCAAATAGTCGGCAGATTCGAACTTTTGACAGTGGTTACTTACCCCTTTCCCTGAGTGAACTTAGATTTAAGAGTTTGCTGTCCTTTAGTCTAACAGCAATCAGTAAAGATTGAAAATGAAAAATGCATTTTTTCACATTCGATACTTTGCATTTGTATCGATGATATCAGCCATGCTTTTTCTTTGCAACCTTAGGAGCGTTACATTGGATCAAAATTTGCTCCACAGATAAGCCTTCATTGCTGTCTTGAGAGCTGGGAGGCTAGAGTTTTAAAGGAGGTGCGATTTGATAAAGTGGAAATACAGTGCTCCTATCGCATTTAGTGTACTTCGTTTGCGTGAGTGAAAACCTTCATTCCTTCCTTGGTAAATAAATAATGTCAGGTTTGCGAATGACCATCATACGAACAAAAACAGACACCCTTAACCTGAACAAGAAGCCTTGGAGTTCTGATGATAGCGCCCTGTACTCTATTCGTAATACGAACCAGCCCGAAGATATACATTTCTTAGCTGTTTTTCCAATCCGAGATAAGTGTAAAAATCTTCCAGAAAAATAGATTATCCCACATGAAAGCAATGTACGATTTAAACGGAGAGGACTACTTAAAAATCTACTATTTTGGGTAAAAATGCAGTTTCCAGCCCTCCAAACCGATTTCTTTCAAATTTTGCACAATAACGTATTTTGATGCACTAAACACGAATACGATAAAAAAAAAAACGTCGGATTTAACTAGGAAAGAAGTTATTAAGCACTTAAGTTCACTGTTATGCAGGTTATGAGAGCTATTAATTATAGCGAATTGGATTGACTGGGGTTTTGTTATCTTCGTGAGCGAGCGTAGCGAGCGGAAACGCATAGCACGTATGCCCTTAAGCGAAAGGTAACGATGCCCTTAAAATTGACAATATTTTCGAATAAATGGTTTCTGAACATTTCAAGTGAGAGTTCTCTGTTTCCCAATGTTACATATCTGCGCATGCGCGTGTTTACAAATACGCTGATGACGCCTAGTTTTATAACCTTCCTAACTTTAGTGCTTAATATTATATTCTATTAATTTTAGCGAGTTGGATTGACTGGGGTTTTGTTATCTTCTTGAGCGAGCGTAGCGAGCGGAAACGCATAGCATGTATGCCTTAAAGTCGTCATTTATGCCTTAAAGTCGTCACAAATTTAGTTGTTTACATTAGCTCTCATAACCTGCATAACAGTGAACTTAAGTGCTTAATAACTTCTTTCCTAGTTAAATCCGACGTTTTTTTTATCGTATTCGTGTTTAGTGCATCAAAATACGTTATTGTGCAAAATTTGAAAGAAATCGGTTTGGAGGGCTGGAAACTGCATTTTTACCCTATTTTGTTAAAGTAGCGTTGTCTTTTAAGTTTGATTATTAAGAATAACGAAGATCAATTTTTGTTTTACTTTAGGAAAAACACATGTTTCACCTGACTTACTTTCTGATAATAGCCAATACATTGTTGAAATTATTAAATACCTCATACATACACATTTATACAACAACATTTGAAAAAGTAAAAATAACAACATCCATTTAGTGAATTGCGTTTTTGGGGAATTAATCCAACAAAAGATATTCCCTTTCTGTTGGATTAATGTAAGAAAACAGACAAAACATTTAACAATACACACAATATTCAACAGACAGAACATTTATTAATCAACAGACAGAACATTTATTAATCAACAGACAGACACTTTTGTTTGTACTTTTTGAATTGTGTATTTAGGAACAGAGCCGAAGTTTTGTCACCAAATGGTGAAAAAACTGAAATAAATAAATGTTTTACTTTATTATTTTATTTAATATAATTTCAAACCTCTGATATTGATACTTTTTTTAATTTTATAAAATTATGCGGTGTAGCTTAGCTGATGGTTTGTATCCAAGCTTAAGTAAATTTATTGTAAACATCTCAAGTACCTACATGTTTATGATGAAATTTACGTTTGCAAATGTACATTTTTTTATATTAACGACCTTGTTAAATTAGGGGGAGATATTTTTTCGGGAGGTTGAATATCATTTATTCTATAAAGATTAACTAAATTCTGTACTCGGCATTTTTAAAAACTAATTATTCTATAGTTACAATTATAACAGTTCAATGTTCCATATATTTCTTTATTTTCTGTGGTCGCCGACTGGTCCCCTCAGGGGCTCTTCTCGTAGCTAACGTAATTAATTAAACATCAATGAGATTATGAGTCTTATCAATTATATTTTTATGTAATAATAATAATAAGATCACAAAAAATTACATCATTCAAAACACAAAAACCCGCGGCCTGAGGACATGAAGTCTCATTACAGCGTGCAAACTCGCGCTATTGTGCGATAGTTCTTTTCATAATTAGCCTTTTCAATGTGGTAATTCTTACCTTTATTTTCTCATGAATTTTCTGAGGAATTTACAGCTGGTCTTAATCAAACAGGCCTCCATTGTACGTTATCTTGTTACAAACGAATTTGATAATATAGTTTTTGAGATTTTACATACTCACAAATTTTCATGATTGAACCTTTGTTCCTTCCTAGATTATCAATTTATTATTTCCGTATTTACAGAATTTCGTTCTTCATAAATTACCGAATTATGAGTTGAGATATCCTTCTGTTTTTTTTTTATTCTTTCTCTGAGCAAAAAAGCAAATAGCGTGGTGGAAAAAAGTACATTTTAATGACATACGTAAATACATATGACCTTTTGTCCTTCTATTAGAACTACAAAAAGGTCTTCTGAAAAGCTCCAGGTCTTTCCAAAAAATCTTCTTTACATTTGTTAGGATACATTTATGGATTTCCTTCTTTGCTGTTTGCTTTTTTTCTCTATACGCTCTTTGATTTTTTTTTTTAAACTGATTCTTAGTTCTCTACCTGTTTCCTTGCCTCTAGCTCGGCCTTTTCAGAATTCCCATTTTTTTCCCAATAAGTAAGCTCATTACAATGTAGCTGTCTATCAATGATAGAATCTGTTGGGTCCATTAACCCTTTCGTTGCTCTGAACGAGTTAACTCGTGTTAAGGAAGTCGTGCAGGGCCTCAGACGCTCCACACGAGATCACCCGTGTTCCACTCTCAGTACCCTTGACGCTCCACACGAGATTACCCGTAATCCACTCTGAGTACCCTTGACGCTCTTCACGAGTTATCTCGTGTTCGTCTTGCAGGCCCTAAGACGCTCCACACGAGATTGCCCGTGTTCCACTCTCAGTACCCTTGACGCTCTTCACGAGCTAACTCGTGTTCGTCTTGCAGGGCCTCAGACGCTCCACACGAGATTATCCGTTTTCCACTCTCAGTACCCTTGATGCTCCACACGAGATTACCCGTGTTCCACTCTCAGTATCCTTGACGCTCCACACGAGATTACCCGTGTTCCACTCTCAGTACCCTTGATGCTCCACACGAGATTACCCGTGTTCCACTCTCAGTACCCTTGATGCTCCACACGAGATTACCCGTGTTCCACTCTCAGTATCCTTGACGCTCTACACGAGATTACCCGTGTTCCACTCTCAGTATCCTTGACGCTACACACGAGATTACCCGTGTTCCACTCTCAGTATCCTTGATGCTCCACACGAGATTACCCGTGTTCCACTCTCAGTATCCTTGACGCTCCACACGAGATTACCCGTGTTCCACTCTCAGTACCCTTGATGCTCCACACGAGATTACCCGTGTTCCACTCTCAGTATCCTTGACGGTCCACACGAGATTACCCGTGTTCCACTCTCAGTATCCTTGACGCTCCAGACGAGATTACCCGTGTTCCACTCTCAGTATCCTTGATGCTCCACACGAGATTACCCGTGTTCCACTCTCAGTATCCTTGACGCTCCACACGAGATTACCCGTGTTCCACTCTCAGTATCCTTGATGCTCCACACGAGATTACCCGTGTTCCACTCTCAGTATCCTTGACGCTCCACACGAGATTATCCGTGTTCCACTCTCAGTACCCTTGATGCTCCACACGAGATTACCCGTGTTCCACTCTCAGTACTCTGGACGCTCTTCACAAGCTAACTCCCGTATGTCGCTTCTCTGGCCTATTGCTTAAAGAAGTCAGAATGAAATAATGCATTAAATTTTCGAAGAATTTTTAGAATCTGTTATGACTATTAATTTTCTGTAAAGGTTAAAGTAACCGAGGCTTTGTATCTCAATTATCTTGGAATTGCTAGTCGTGTTGATTTTATTATTTACGAATATAGTTTCACCTGGTCCTTAAAATAAATTTATTTAAATTATAACGTCCATTATTATTAACTATGAATTTTAGGACGGGTTATCTATAGGTTACCATCCTTTTCTAGCCACCCTATAGTGGGAATCTAACCCACGCCGTGAGTGTTAAGGCATGAGCACACTCACGGCCACCGGGCCTTCTTCTTAAAATGAATAATTATTGATTTCATCACATCTTCTTCGTATATTAATTGAAATTATAAATTGTTATGGATAATTGCTGGAGGTTGAAGCTGGTGCTCTGTCTAACCATATTTTGCTGTTTGTATCTCTGAGTCACAATTTGCCAGCAATGAAAGGGTTAACAAGCCAAACTGCTTCACTACACTTCGTCTTCGTTTTTTTTTTTTCGATTTCGTTCAACTTCGTCTTAGTTGTCTTCTAAAACTACCTGTCATTTATTGGTATTCGAGGATCCTAGGTTCGCTGACTCAAGAGGACCCGTGAACCCACTTTTAAAAAACTTGGGAACCGAATTGAACAGGACATTTTAAAGAGCCGATAAATAATAGAGACACAGCATCTTGAATATAACACCTCATGAACTTGAAAAACCAGCGAGCTGACCTTCATGACCAGCGAGCTGTTAGCAGATAGGAGCCCATATATTGATACCATACTCACATACTTAATGACCACGAATACATAGAATGAAATATAGTAATATTACTAATGACCCACGATTTTAATTCCCGACAAAATTTCTAATCTTACAATAATTATCAACCTATTCATTCCTTTATATCATTCATTTACTGTTATTTTTATTTTAATTTATGGTCTTTATTCCTTTATTTATTTTATTTTATTATTTTTTATTTATTTATTATTATTTATTTATTTTTTATTTTAATTTTTTTTCTCGGTTGGACACCATATTATTAGACCAATTATTATTATAATCAAAGTCCTATGTTGTCACCTATCATCGGATTATATTTAATTTTCAGATCATGACCAATTAATTAATAAACAATTACTTTATTATATTCCTTATAATTATTTATTCTCACTATTTTTTTTATTTTTTTGTTATTCAATAGAGCAGATCACCCTTGTTGCGAAGCTCTCGAAATGAATAAATAAATAAAGAAATATCTTGAATATTTCAAGCATTGCTAGAAAGTACATCCATTATTTTTGGAAAAGTAGCAGCTACTTTTTAGCAGGATTCATCTCCGAATTAGGTTGTAGAAAAAACGTCCTTTATGTGAATTTTGATGGTTCAGAGAACAGCAGAAAGCCATTTCTCTCTGACACATATATTTATTCAGTTGTAAAAAATATTATTCCTGTCGCGAGGCTAAGCTTCCACGGCTACTTAAACATCCATTTATTTTAAAGGTTTTTCCATCCAAGAAAATGGCTTTTTGAGGAAAAGGAAATTCAGGCTTTTTCAACCTGGGTGAAATGTTTTTAAGCGGCTGGTGTTAGACACACTGGTTTATACTTAATTTTAGAAAAGTAATGTTTACCTGTATAGTTATTTAACATTTTTTAACAACTGGCAACAATATTTGCTTCTGCACGAGGGAATAACAAACTGACAGAAGTCGATACTGCATATATATGCTTATATATTTGTCTGAGAGCGAACAGAGAAGTATATTGGTATATATTTGTCTGTTCGCACCCTTTGGTATCAGTTAAATGAAAATATGCTTGCAGTGTAAATTTTTACCACTTTCACCACACTGTTCTAATGTAGCCCCATTTTACCACTTTCACCACACTGTTCTAATGTAGCCCCATTTTACCACTTTCACCACACTGTTCTAATGTAGCCCCATTTTACCACTTTCACCACACTGTTCTAATGTAGCCCCATTTTACCACTTTCACCACACTGTTCTAATGTAGCCCCATTTTACCACTTTCACCACACTGTTCTAATGTAGCCCCATTTTACCACTTTCACCACACTGTTCTAATGTAGCCCCATTTTACCACTTTCACCACACTGTTCTAATGTAGCCCCATTTTACCACTTTCACCACACTGTTCTAATGTAGCCCCATTTTACCACTTTCACCACACTGTTCTAATGTAGCCCCATTTTACCACTTTCACCACACTGTTCTAATGTAGCCCCATTTTACCACTTTCACCACACTGTTCTAATGTAGCCCCATTTTACCACTTTCACCACACTGTTCTAATGTAGCCCCATTTTACCACTTTCACCACACTGTTCTAATGTAGCCCCATTTTACCACTTTCACCACACTGTTCTAATGTAGCCCCATTTTACCACTTTCACCACACTGTTCTAATGTAGCCCCATTTTACCACTTTCACCACACTGTTCTAATGTAGCCCCATTTTACCACTTTCACCACACTGTTCTAATGTAGCCCCATTTTACCACTTTCACCACACTGTTCTAATGTAGCCCCATTTTACCACTTTCACCACACTGTTCTAATGTAGCCCCATTTTACCACTTTCACCACACTGTTCTAATGTAGCCCCATTTTACCACTTTCACCACACTGTTCTAATGTAGCCCCATTTTACCACTTTCACCACACTGTTCTAATGTAGCCCCATTTTACCACTTTCACCACACTGTTCTAATGTAGCCCCATTTTACCACTTTCACCACACTGTTCTAATGTAGCCCCATTTTACCGTAATTAATTCTGTCATCTGTCAACACAAAAATGAAAGAATGGGAAAATAGTATTTCTAATTCTTATTTTTATTTTTAATTTCATCTTACTGTACTCTTTTAGCACTTTCCTCCGAAGGAAAGTAGCTATTGAGGTTGGACTCATGACGGAATTTTTGAAAAATTTCTTCAAATCTTTATCGATCCTACCTAGTAGACACCGAAAATGACCCCCGTTAAAATTTATATATATCTATATATATATATATATATATATATATATATATATATATATATGCATATATATATATATATATATATATATATATATATATATATATATATATATATGTGTCTGTTAACACGATAGCGGCCAGAGTTTTTGTTTTTTCGTCACGAAACTTGGTATATAGCATTCAATTAGCAAACGATTGAACGAGTTCGTTAACCACCAAAGTCGGTCCACCGGAAGGGGGGGTTTACCCCGAACCCAAAACACTTATTTGACTATGTCAGCCATAATATTTGTTATATTTCAACGAAACTGTGTATTCGTAGTGGTAATATGGAGAGAAAAGTGAGATATAAAAATGAACTAAATCGGTTCATTAGAAGGGGGGGTTTACTCTGGACCCACAATACCAATTCGCCACTACCAGCCGTGATTTTTGGTATATTTCGACGAAACTCGGTATTCGTAGTGCTAATCCACAGGTAAATGTGTGTTGTAAAAATAAACTAAATCGGTTCATTAGAAGGGGGGGTTTACTCCGGACCCAAATTCCTAATATACTCATACCGGTCGTAATTTCTGCTGTATTGTAACGAAACGCGGTATACGTCGTGGGTAACTCATGAGAAAGAAGTGTTGTAAAAATGAGCTGAATCGGTCAATCGGAAAGCGGGGGTTTAATTTGTAATATATTTGAATAGAAAAGCCGGCAGACGTAGGTTCACAAAGCCGCCGCAAGGAGCGCTTTCTACCACTAGAGTGACTGTATCCTGTTCCTGCGTTAGATCAAAATACGATAATATGAGGATTTTTGTATTTATTACGTAGTGTAGTAGGTACCATGTGTAAACATAACTCTGGAAGCAGATTAATAATTGATCAGTTACTCATTACAAAATGAGAACTATTCACGTTTTTATTTGATTTATGTAGGATATTTTAAGCAAATTGTTCTGGAAAGCAGTCTACACTACCCAAATTCTGAGGAAAGTGCTTAGTTATGCAGCTCCTGCGTGACGGACTTTTTTTTATATCGTTTCACTTGAATTAATGTTTTCTTTTAACCCATTAAGTAGCCAATTTTTATTTTTTGGAATTTTTTAATAAAATTTTAACAGGGTGTTTATTTACCTTAGAATAGCATCTAGACAAAATTTAAATTAATTCCAACAATTACTTTCTGAAATATTAGCTGTCCTATATATAGGACGCTGCTCCATTCGGGATAAGTTATGGTAATATTACTGAAATATAATACACAACAAATATGCTATTTATTTTTACATAAAATAGAATGTCTGAACATAATAATGCATATATACATATATTCCAGGGTTATAACATTTTTATTATTATTGAAATTTTGGAAAATAATTTGTGGTATACTGCATTTTGTGCAAAATGTCAAAGGTTTTACTTTATATTCAGCAAATTGACATCTCTGTTGCTTTTCTCTCGTTCCAATGATGTAGCCCTTTCCGCCTATCCTCACACTCTTTAACACTTTGGCGCTGGAACTTCTTGAAGCTGGTGGTCTTCCGAAACTCTTACGTGCATTTGCTCCTAGCTTCTAATATGTCAACGCAATCATCCTGCGAATGTAATTTAGGCTATTCTTTTCTTTTGGCCTTGTCTCCTATTTCACTAAAATTATAGATAACATCATATTTCTCCCAAGATAATTTTCCTTCCAAAGTTTTGATTTGGGGAGAATTTTTAATTTTTTTTATTGAATATATAATTTTTTTTTTTTTTTTAGTGGTACGTTCATTTATCGGTTTCTTTTCTTCTGAGCTTGATGAGCTAAGACTTATATCATCTATGTTATCATGTTGCGGTTGGTCATCCGGAAGATATAGTTCAATATTGCCAGGAATGTCATGCACAAATGGTGGTCCCAGTTTTTCATCGTCTATTTCTTCTTGGTCTGTGGCTTCTAGGACATCTGGTGGTAATGTTAATATATCAGGTTTTATTTCTCCCGAGAATAAATAGGCTACAGTATCCTCAATTGTATTGAAAACTGAAGAAATAGACGTATTCTACACACAGGAAAAATATACTCATATTAGCTATTTATAGGACAGTCGATTCAATTGCATATAAAAAAAGTCCGTCACGCAGGAGCTGCATAACTAAGCACTTTCCTCAGAATTTGGGTAGTGTAGACTGCTTTCCAGAACAATTTGCTTAAAATATCCTACATAAATAAAATAAAAACATGAATAGTTCTCTTTTAAATTTGTAATGAGTAACTGATCAATTATTAATTTGCTTCCAGAGTTATGTTTACACATGGTACCTAAATACATAAATACAAAAAACCTCATATTATCGTATTTTGATCTAACGAAGGAACAGGATACAGTCCCTCTAGTGGTAGAAAGCGCTCCTTGCGGCGGCTTTGTGAACCTATGTCTGACAGGCTTTTCTATTGAAATATATTACAAAGTAAACCCCCCTTTCCGATTGACCGATTCAGCTCATTTTTACAACCCTTCTTTCCCATTAGTTACCCACGACGTATACCGCGTTTCGTTACAATACAGCAAAAATTACGACCAGTATGAGTATATTAGTAATTTGGGTCCGGAGTAATCCCCCCCCCTCCTAATGAACCGATTTAGTTTATTTTTACATCACATATTTACCTGTAGATTACCACTACGAATACCGAGTTTCGTCGAAATATACCAAAAATCACGGCTGGTAGCGGCGAATTGGTATTGTGGGTCCGGAGTAAACCCCCCCCCCCTCGTAATGAACCGATTTAGTTTATTTTTACAACACATATTTACCTGTGGATTACCACTATGAATACCGAGTTTCGTCGAAATATACC
This sequence comes from Gonocerus acuteangulatus, assembly GCA_946811695.1. Lineage (NCBI taxonomy): Eukaryota > Metazoa > Arthropoda > Insecta > Hemiptera > Coreidae > Gonocerus > Gonocerus acuteangulatus. The sequence continues at coordinate 16,479,925 of OX328128.1, forward strand.
AAAAATCACGGCTGGTAGTGGCGAATTGGTATTGTCGTTCCGGAGTAAACCCCCCTCCTTATGAACCGATTTAGTTCATTTTTATATCTCACTTTTCTCTCTATATTACCACTACGAATACCAAGTTTCGTTGAAATATAACAAATATTACGGCTGAAATGGTCAAATTAGTGTTTTGGGTTCGGGGTAAACCCCCCCTTCCGGTGGACCGACTTTGGTGGTTAACGAACTCGTTCAATCGTTTGCTAATTGAATGCTATATACCAAGTTTCGTGACGAAAAAACAAAAACTCTGGCCGCTATCGTGTTAACAGACATATATATATATATATATATATATATATATATATATATATATATATATATATATATATAATATATATTTGTGTATAAATATATATTAATATATAATATAATATAAAATAATGCATATATACAAATTATATACATATATTCCAGGGTTAAAACATTTTTATTATTATTGAAATTTTGGAAAACAATTTGTGGTATACTGCATTTTGTGCAAAATGTCAAAGGTTTTACTTTATATTCAGCAAATTGACATCTCTGTTGCTTTTCTCTCGTTCCAATGATGTAGCCCTTTCCGCCTATCCTCACACTCTTTAACACTTTGGCGCTGGAACTTCTAGAAGCTGGTGGTCTTCCGAAACTTACGTGCATTTGCTCCTAGCAAATGCACGTAAGAGTTTTTGTATCTGTTTATCTAACGTTTTAAGTGTTTGTTGCTTGTTTTAATCGCATTTAACAGTAAAACAAGATCAACACCCTACAAGGTTTCAAGAAAATAAATGTTAGAGGTTAGCTGGTGCGATTTGGGAAAGCTGTTAAGAATTTTCATCACATCTTGTTAAATTGAGCGTGACCATTTAAACCTCTCCACCTCAAAGAAGAAAATTCTTCTCTCAATCTTGTAAGAGATATTTTAAAATATCTCGAAATATGGGAAATCGTAGTACGTGAAAATTAACCATTCGAAAGCTTACTAAAGTCTCTACAAAAAAGGTTCTAATGTAATTTTTGATGGGGCGATGTCAGTCGGAGAAATAAGGACTTGAAATTTCGCAATTGTTAGTTTTGCTCTTTTTGTATCTGTTTATCTAACGTTTTAAGTGTTTGTTGCTTGTTTTAATCGCATTTAACAGTAAAACAAGTATTTGACTAAAAAAAGGTTAGAAAATTTAAAACATTGTTATAGTGTTTCCAAGAGCGAACGTTGAGAAGGTGGGGGAAGTCGCCATGATACTGCCAGTTTTCTGTTGTGGCGCCTTAAATATATTTTCTCTTCGAGATATTATTTTATATTTTTCACGAAAGATCAAACCCTACCAATAACTTCTACTATTTATTTACTAATAGCACTAGAGATATGAACGGAACCGCGCTAAGATGAGGCAGTTCCTGCAAGTCGGACTTTTGGCATTTTTAGCATAAATGTGTTTGTTATATGACGTTTCACATTTCCCAAACATATCTTTGCAGCTGTTTGAATTGCCCTCCTGTAATTTCTAATTTTTTTATTATTATTTTATTTCTCTTTAAATTGCCAATGTTTTCATGGAATTCATCTATTGATTCCGTAGTACGTTGTTTTTTTCTGTATATTTTATGTATTCTTCTTCCATTCTTCTTTGTCCGCCGACCAGGTTCTAAGAGTACCCTTCCATCTAAGCGAGAAATACCCCCAAAAGCGTAACCTTGTTACTAAATACTTCAACCCCTACAGACTTGGAAATAACCAAGTTACACCGACACTCTCAAATCAAAGGACTTCCACTTAGGCAGGCTAACAGGCTCAAATTGCTTGGGACCAATATAAAGTGTCTGTTACTCCCTTTTAAATTTTATTTTATTAAATTTCACTCAGAATTATGTATTTTTTTTTCTTTTTTTTTATCGATAAATTATATACGAGAGACATTCTTTCGGTACGTCATAAATTATTATTCATTATATTTTATTGCTAACTAGCTGAATACCTGTTCTTCGTCACGGCAGATAAATAGTTATTATATTGCGTGAAATAATGTATAATCAAATTTAACACTACTATATAATTTTGTGCAGTTTATTATAGCACGGTTTCCGCCATACTATACATTAGTCAGCAATTGATAAGTAATCAAAGTATAATGTTTCTTGACATTTGGGCGCTCCGGACCAGTGTCAACAAACTGATAAACCAGAGATAACCCGTTATCTATAGGTTACCTGTAGCAGGAGATTAACCAGTAAAGGTTAAAATTCGTTGTCAACAATGGACGTTAACATTTAAAAATTTATGTTTCCAAGATGTCATTTTGAAACACCCATTATATTTGCGAGCATTGCCAAGAAGTGCTCTGCCTGGGGATGCTGATGGGTGAGGAGGCTGTGCAAGGGTTCGGGATATTATTACCTCGGATGGAACATCACCAGGTATAGCGTAAACTCTATGGGGGAAAAAATTTCTCAGATTATTTCTATTAATTCAAGGTCTGCCGTCATAGTTTTTTATGAACCGCAAATAAAAATATTATGAAACTAGCTGACTACCCGTGCTTCACCACGGCCGATAAGTAGTTTTTATATTGCGTTTTGGTTGGTCAGCGGTTTCTACCGCCAACATTTGAAAAAGAGCGAATCGCTACTTTCGCAAGCTCTATATTCAATATAGATAAATATATTGCGTTAAATAAGGTATGATCAAAATTAATGCTACTAAATAATTTTGTACAGCTTATTATTGCACGGACTTTACGAGTTACCCAGGAAACACCATGTGGAGGTAACCGTGCTTGTTTCCGTTAGGTAGTAAAAAATCAAAATACAACAACCACTTAAAAAGTTAAGTAAAAACAAACAAATACACGTTGAAAAGAATAAAACTAACAACTTTGAAGTTTTAAGGCCCCACCGGAGTAATTCAAGGTATGCCATAATAGTTGAAATGAACCACAAATAAAAATAAAATAGATACAGATACAAATATTATGAAATAATATTTAAAATAGATACAATTAATATAAATATAAAAATACAAATAATATATATAAAAATAATAATAATAAAATAGATACAAATATTATGAAATAGATACAGTGCAGTAACAGCTGACCTGTTATCGTCCTAGCAACGCATGCTGCCTAGGCTTGCCTGCTATAACCAACTTGAAATTCAAACCCCTCTAAAAATACTTTTAATTTTATAATTTTAATAAAAAAAAAAATCCTTTCTTAGCGAGTGTTTACATATATATATATATATATATATATATATATATATATATATATATATATATATATATATATATATATTAGATTAACTGTTTCTGTCCCATGGGCGTATATAGAAAATAATTTCGCGGGGGGCTGAGACCATTTCCGGGGTATGGAATACTAAAAATTTAGGGCTTGGAATAGTTTTAGGCAACTAAAACGCTAATTACACGTAAAATAAAATATGTTTTATGAACTAAGTGATCTTATTTAATTTATTTTTAAGGGTTTTACGACAATTTTTTACCATCAAATCAAAATTTCGGGAGGGGCTGCAGCCCCCTCAGCCCCCCCTTATATACGCCCATGTTCTGTTCCAAGCTTTCCAATTGGCACTAGGGGACTGAAACACAATAAGATCAGGCAGCTCCTGCAAGATTACTAGGTTCTAGAGATATATACATATATAGTAGATTAACTGTTTCCGTTCTAAGCTTTCCAATGGGCACTAGGGGAAAGAACTGAAACACAATAAGATCAGACAGCTCCTGCAAGATTACTAGGTTCTAGAGATATATACATATATAGTAGATTAACTGTTTCCGTTCCAAGCTTTCCAATGGGCACTAGGGGAAAGAACTGAAACATAATAAGATCAGGCACCTCCTGCAAGATTACTAGGTTATAGAGATATATACATATATAGTAGATTAACTGTTTCCGTTCCAAGCTTTCCAATGGGCACTAGGGGAAAGAACTGAAACACAATAAGATCAGACAGCTCCTGCAAGATTACTAGGTTCTAGAGATTTTGTTCCCATTCCTAACCCATTACAAATTATCATGATATTTTCCTGCTGCCATTTTCCTTGGCTTATCCCCCCTACAATATAATCCCCTCCTCAGGACAACCATTACACCGAGTAGCGACTATTATCTCCTGGTCGGACATGGTACCCTGCTCGTGGATTACGGGTCGTGATGATCGCTTTACCGTTCTATTGTTGATATATAGTTGCGACGATTCGGTCATGATTGTCGTTAGCTTCCGGAAAATTACACCGTTATTAGACAATTATTTTTCTGGGTAATTTTTTCTGTTACTCAATTATATCATTCTCTCCGACGTTTTTAGTTTGTTTTTGTTTTTCTAGTTTTTTTTTTTTCGGAATGATGTAAATAACCTTCAAGTTTGACACGTCATAAATAAATTTAAAAAAAAAAGAAAGAAAAATCAATGTGTGTCGTTAGTGCTGAGTTTCGCTGCAATATTACCAACAAAAAAAATAAATAAAACCTTCGGAGTAAGTCCATTAGAATTTTTGGTTTATACAAAAACAGAATTAAGTAAAATATTGATTCATGTGTTCATTTAAATATAAAATAACAATACTATTTATTTCTATATACTTATGCAGGGTGTCTACTGCACGGAAAAGTCACGAAAGTCATGAAAATGTCACGAAAGTAAAAATAGGGCACGAAAATCACGAAAAAGTCATGAATTTTGAAACCAAGTCACGAAATTTTAGTTTTTACCGGAGAGTAACGTAATCCGTAGTGCGTAGGCGCATTCGTTATTGTCGCCGTTTTCTATGCATTTACAAATAAATTATTCATTTTTTAAAAATATGCAGACTTAAATATTGAAATTCTATACACAGGGCCAATTTTAAGCCAATAGTTAAGGCTTTTTCATTTTGATTGAAATCATTTTCTTTTTAATGAGCATGAAATTTGCTTTTCAAATCATTAAAATGTCACGAAAAAGTCCCGAAATCGGCCTTCACAAAAGTAGTAGACACCCTGTTATGACTCTATATATATGCCAGCTTATGGCTAAATGATATTTGGGAGAAAGACGAAAATTAATATTAAAAATAAAATAAATGTTGGGATATTTTACAACAACAAAGCGGAGATTGACAATGGCCGAAATGTGTCAACTATAACTAAAATAAGGCTTGAAGACTCCCAAGCTGGCATAACTTTATTGAACCCTCAGTTTTTACCTATTAAACATACTATAAAAAACTACTTTCTGTATCTAGAAAAGAAAATAAAGGCCGTCACGCAGGAGCTGCATAACTAAGCACTTTCCTCAGAATTTGAGTAGTGTAGACTGCTTTCCAGAACAATTTGCTTAAAATATCCTACATAAATAAAATAAAAACATGAATTGTTCTCTTTTAATTTTTTAATGAGTAACTGATCAATTATTAATTTGCTTCCAGAGTTATGTTTACACATGGTACCTAAATACATAAATACAAAAAACCTCATATTATCGTATTTTGATCTAACGAAGGAACAGGATACAGTCCCTCTAGTGGTAGAAAGCGCTCCTTGCGGCGGCTTTGTGAACCTATGTCTGACAGGCTTTTCTATTGAAATATATTACAAAGTAAACCCCCCTTTCCGATTGATCGATTCAGCTCATTTTTACAACCCTTCTTTCCCATTAGTTACCCACGACGTATACCGCGTTTCGTTACAATACAGCAGAAATTACGACCAGTATGAGTATATTAGTAATTTGGGTCCGGAGTAAACCCCCCCTCCGAATGAACCGATTTAGTTTATTTTTACAACACATATTTACCTGTAGATTACCACTACGAATACCGAGTTTCGTCGAAATATACCAAAAATCACGGCTGGTAGTGACGAATTGGTATTGTGGGTCCGGAGTAAACCCCCCCTCCTTATGAACCGATTTAGTTCATTTTTATATCTCACTTTTCTCTCTATATTACCACTACGAATACCAAGTTTCGTTGAAATATAACAAATATTACGGCTGACATAGTCAAATTAGTGTTTTGGGTTCGGTGTAAACCCCCCCTTCCGGTGGACCGATTTTGGTGGTTAACGAACTCGTTCAATCGTTTGCTAATTTAATGCTATATACCAAGTTTCGTGACGAAAAAACAAAAACTCTGGCCGCTATCGTGTTAACAGACACACACACACACATATATATATATATATATATATATATATATATATATATATATATATATATATACACATATAAATTTTAACGGGGGTCATTTTCGGTGTCTACTAGGTGGGATCGATAAAGATTCGAAGAAATGTTTCAAAAATTCCGTTATGAGTCCAACCTCAATAGCTACTTTCCTTCGGAGGAAAGTGCTAAAAAAATTAGAAACCAAATAAGCAATATTAAAATCTAAGAAAGCAAATCTGTACCTTTTCGGATTCACAGTTTTGGGCCCGTGACCTCTGAACTATAAGTCCTAGATGATTTTGACCTAGCCTATGGCACTCCCGGTATCAAGACCTACCTGTGAGCCAAGTTTGGTCAAAACCGGTCAAACGGTGTGGATTTGTATAAGGAGCAAACATACAGACAGACAGCTGGTAGATGTTTTTAACCAAGCCTATGTCACTTCCTGGATCAAGACCTACCCTGTATGCCAAGTCTCGTAAAAATCGGTCAATCGGTGTAGATTTGTATAAGGAACAAACAGACACGTGATTTTTATATATATAGATTTATAAGGACTTTTTTTACCACCTTCTTTGGTAATGTTGGATGCTACCCTGCTGCAGAATCTGCTTAATTATGCCACTCATGCGTGACGGACTTTCGGCTCCGTTAATTAATTACAGTTGTTTATTGCTAACGTCTATGCTTATTGTTGCAGAAGGAGACTCCTTCAGACGTGAAGCTCCACCTTGCGGCTGTGAACGGAGACCTGAGCGTGATCCGCAGACTCCTAGACAGCGGGAAGGTCCATGTCGACTGTTCTGACAGGGTAAGTACTCTCCAGGTTCTCGTTAGTTTTTAGTATCCGCTACTCTACTAATTATCTCCACCAGACGTGAAGCTCCACCTTGCGGCTGTGAACGGAGACCTGAGCTTGATCCGCAGGCTCCTAGATAGCGGGAAGGTCCATGTCGACTGTTCTGACAGGGTAAGTACTCTCCAGGTTCTCGTTAGTTTTTAGTATCCGCTACTCTACTAATTATCTCCATCAGACGTGAAGCTCCACATTGCGGCTGTGAACGGAGACCTGAGCGTGATCCGCAGACTCCTAGACAGCGGGAAGGTCCATGTCGACTGTTCTGACAGGGTAAGTACTCTCCAGGTTCTCGTTAGTTTTTAGTATCCGTTACTCTACTAATTATCTGCAGCGGCAAAAGTCGGCAGCGACACCTCTCTCTCGGCATTAGGATTACAGAGTTTCTTCTTGCGTCGTTAGTGTCGACATCAGGATAACTGCCTAGCTTACGGTAGTGCTGTTTGCATTAGATTTCTTCAGCGGTGTAATGGCTCGCGATAATGTTAGACGTATTATTTTAACAAAAGTTGTTTTTGTGAGCCACTAGGCTCACATGTAGACAGATTTATGAGCATTTGTAACTACGTTGATTTGCTCAATTTGTTTTTTCCCTAAACAAAAACCTAAAACCTAAAAGGCCTTCAGGAGGATTGCCTCATGCCATCTCCCAGTGTGTGGGACTCTCTCCCACCAAAAACCCCTCATTGCGGGTATGATTCCCTCTTTGAACAGCTGCTTTTGGCTAACTTTCAAGAGGGTACCGTATTTTCCCTTAAAAGGAACCTTCTATATTTTCCTTATATTTATGGGGGACTTACCCTGTTCCCCTCCCACTTCTTTTTGAGCAAAACATTTTTTGTGAATGTGGCAACAGCATCATCTGTATTATTGTTTTCGGGTAGAGAGGGCCGATATCCACACTCAACTCTTTTCGCTCTTTCTCCGACCTCTTGCACTGAATAAAGGTGTGGTAAACATCGTCATAGTCCGAGTCCTCCTACTGGCATTGCGGACTATCTGTTTTTCTCAGCTTCCAGTGGAGTCCCCGAAAATTCCCATGGCCAGTAAGAATTTGGGTGAGGTATTAATCCACCTCTCCTAACTCCCTGCCTGCCTACGCATACAAATCCTGGACAATGCGGGCGGTCCACCTGCCTCTCTTTTCGGCATCCCGCCGCTCTTACCAAACTCTCATTGTTTCACTGCGAGCTACCTTCATAGGAAGGGTACCTTCATGGATTAACTTCCTCTCTTTAGCTAGGAGGTCGGTTGGTATGACTCCTGCCACCACCGGCTCCGAGACAGTCCGATAGGCCGAAACTATACGCAGTGCTGCTCTTCTCTGAACTGAAGCTGGCTTACTTCTATAGCATACCCTTTCCAGAACGCACTTCCAGACCTCGCATCCATTGAGGGAAATTGAATACACCAACGTCATTAAGACCCAACGTCTACTGGCCAGAGGGCCGCCAACATTGGCCACAAGGTTGATTTGCTCAATACAATTATAAATTAGGTATTAAACTAATTTAGAAAACAAAGGAAGTTTACCAACAGGAAAAACAAATTCTAACACAGATACATTAAAAACAAGGTACGCGGGTCTCCCCGTTTTCTAGTGGCTCGCGCCTTAGATTCTTCTGCGGGATATGGCGGTTCGAGCCCCACCGGTGGCAGGAATTTTCTCATCTCACGGTTCGTTGATAATTCCTCGCTGCACCATGGATTTCGGCGCTAATGGCCTAGATGACAGTGCGACATGACACAACGTCTTCACTCTTGTTGTTTCTTTTGATTGAAGGCCATTCACCAACTGTTTGTTTTATCTCGAAGTTTGTTACCTGTTGTCATGTGCTATTATTGTTGCCAATTTTGGTGTAACTTTTTCTATGGCCATCCCTCCCTGGAAGAACGTCAGCTTGAGTGCTTCTCCTTCATGTCTAATATATAGCAGCTACTTTCAAGTATATTTTGTAGGATTTGCATCACCTTGGAATACCCAGTCAGGCGACGTGCTTTCTATAATTAATAAAGATTCGAAAATTAAATCACTAAAGGCGGAAAAGAAGAGTCTCGTAATAGGTCACGAGGGCTCAGAAGGGTATCTACTGAAGTATCTGACAGTTACTGCAAGTACTGAAGTATCTGATTCTATAGTCCGACCAACAATAAAAGAACCAGGAGGGGCGTGGCCGGAGGGGAGATAGCCCACACATGGGCTGGAGGCATCGCGTGCGCACTAACTGTTTTTTTTTCTTCGCGGCACACCTATAGACCATACGGACTCCCCAGGGAGGTAGAGCGGTCAGTACTATGCCCCAGCCGCTTGATTTCTCCCCTTTACAGTTATCAATACACGCCTGCGTCTGCCTAGGGAAGGATTCGAGCTCAGATCCTAAGAGCATGATGGGGCAAACCCACCCCCACAATCTTTTAATAAATTAGAATGATATTACTCGCCGCTATTCTCGATAGTTGGTAGAATTAACCCCGTTAAAGTCTCTTGATCACTTTTAGTGATCTACTCAGACCACCAGACCTTCAATTGATTCCACAACCAAAAACGTCCCAGCCGCTTCCTAATCTGATAAACATCTAAGGCCTTATCTGGATGACAGAGAACGACCAGCGACGCCGGATGACTGGTTGACGTCTAGATAATGAACTCTACTGATACGAAGAAACGGAACAGAGAAAAACCTGTTCCAGAAGGAACGTAAAAACTGTTCCTTTTCATGACCCCGCTTCCTTAATGAGGAACTGAACTACATACTGAGTATACTTCGTTTGTACCACCATTTAGAGGGTAATCGGTATTTATCATGAAGCAATCAGCTGATTCAAACCAGTTTAATTTCCTGGTTGCTAGGGAGATAAAATAAAATATATACCCTAGCAACTTGGTGTTCATTTTTATTTTTGATTGGTCCAAATTCGAGTCCACCCTTTCAAGTAGACCATCGTAATTAAAGGCGTTTTTGACAAATATAAATGGAGTGAAAAGAAAAGCAGATCTGTGCTGAGTTTAATGTCCAACTAACTATAAAACACATTCTGACGGGCTGTAGTAAACGTTAAAATCTACACGCCCCAAATTCCACGTTTGAATCATTCAAGGTCATGGGCGCATAAAAGGGGGGCTGCAGCTGCCTCGAAATTATAAAAATGTGCCATAAAAACCTTAAAAATAAATTAAATAACATAACTTAGATTAGGAAAAAATATTTTTTTTTGTTGTGTAATCACGTTTTAGTTGGTTAACTAATCCAAGTTCCAGATTTTTAGTATTCCATACCCCCAAATCTTCCCAGCCCCCCCCCCTTAGTTTTACGTGAAACGGAACATTATAGGAAATATTAAAAATCTTTCGACGCGTTGGGAAGAGATCTCTAGCATAAATACTTTCGGAGTTATAAGAGAAAGAAGTACAAATAAGAAGGTAATTGTTTTGTTTTTTTTAATGTTATTTGAGTTCCTCAAACATTAGCCTGTCCCCTCTCAAGACAGATGCGCCCTGGAACTATACAAATAAATAGGCGTTTAAATTGAAATAAGTATGAGTTATTTTTATTAATTAATTGTATTTAATGCGTCACGTATCATCATAATATACACACCTGTGTATGTTATTCTGATGATGAAACGTTCCCAGTATTTTTGAGACTTTCAGGAGATAAAGCGCCGGCATTTCTGCTGAGAATCCCACGATCAAGGAAAAATGGGTCCTATTTTCGTGGTTCTTACCGCTTCTGTAATAACTGAATATTAGTTTCATACATTTTCTGTGTAATTTTCAGTGCCAGTGATCTGTGATTTTAAAAAAATATTCATATTTATAGTTTTATTTTTAATGCAGTCCTTCAAAGATATCGTCGATACAAAAGCAAACTAACGAATATGAAAATCACCACTTTTCAGAGTGGAAAAGTATTTATTCATAACTTATTTTTGGACAGTCAAATATTCGGCAGATTTGACCTTTTGATAGTGGAATACTTTCCCTTTAATAGAGTGAAGTCAGATTGAAGAATTTGCCGTAAATAAGTCCAGCAGAAATTATTAAAGATGGACAATGAAAGATGCATTTTTTCATATTCGTTAGTTTGCATTTGTATCGACGATATCACCTTTCAAGACATACTTCTAAATATATAAGTAATAACGTTTTAATTAATTTTTTGATTTTGCATATTTCATAGTCCTTTTCTGGCAATAATTTTATTTTACATATAATCCAGTAAAATATGTCAGACTATTATCTATTTCAATCTTGTGGCCTAATTGTATGGCGATTCTGTAATTATACTTTTTTAGATACTTTCTTATGGTCACGAACTTAATTGAAGTGTAACGTACTTTTCGATAGAAATGTTATTAAGCACATCTTCAAGTGAATCGAATGATGGCCGATGAAAAGAAGCATGGGCGTATATAGACAATAATTTCGGAGGGGGCTGGGAAATTTTAGGGGGGGGGGGGGGCTGAGACCATTTCCATGTATGAAATACTAACAATTTAGATCTTGGAAGAGTTTTAGCCAACTTAAACGCTATTGCACCCTAAATAGAATATGTTTTATGAACTAAATGATTTATTTTTAAGGGTTTTATGAAAATTATACCGATCAAATCAAAATTTCGGGGGGGGGGCTGCAGCCCCTCCTTATATACGCCCATGAAAAGAAGCAGGAATTGGGATGAGTAAAGATGAGTCGACCATATTTTTTTTATAGTTCATTTCTGCAGAATCATAGTCTTTAATGAACCGAACTGTCCATCACAGCTGTCAAGTGGTGTGACAGTAACTTCAGCTGATCACAGCTTGATGCTTATCAGTCAAGTCACGGGGAAGTTCTTATCATATCAATAATACGCTTTAGGTTGATCTTCTACATCAGAGTGTAAAATCGTCTTTTGACGTTGACACGATGACCCAATCCGAACGACAAATAATGTTGACGATTCAAAAGATCATAAGTCACAAAAATCTGGTCGGTCAAAGTTGTGTCTTTTTTACAGACAGACACATATTTTTGTTCGCTGACTAGCTTTTAAGGAATTGGGCTAGGTTTGAGGAGATTTGGTACAAAATACGTTTTCTAAAGTAAAAATGCAGGGTCGTTAACCAGAAAGATCCACCCTGTGGTGCACTGCTTTTATCAAAGAATTTCGCTTGACGAAAGGCTCGGGCACACAGGGCGCGATCTGTAGCGGCCTGCAGTGATGTCCGGCCGAGGTTGACAGGCGAACTACTTGTATTAAGTATAGCATCACCCCCACACAGAGGACGATACAGTTGTCCGCAATTACAGATTTGTCGCGCGATCTGTTTGGTCAGAAATATTGCTCACAAAGATATCGCATCCTATTTAATGTCCCCACAACGCGGACCGCCGGGTGCAGGTGTGTTCCGGTGCTATGATATCTCGTAAGATCACGAATATTTAATGGATATTCAATCAACCATTAGTTGTCCAAGAAAAACCCAAAAACGCGCAAAATAAACTTGAAATCTGTTTGATTTAGTCATGCGAGTGTATAATCTGGCCACCAGAAGAGGACCTGCGAACACTACTCTGTTCCGCTGGGTGAGGGTAGCATATTCCGATATTTCTATAAAAAATCGTTTCGGTTGGATATAAATCTTGAGAAGTAAATTTAAACTTCACAAAAACGAAGAATACCCCTCCCAGAATAAATAAGATAAAATAGGTAACTATGGAGAGACATTATTTAAATAAATGCATTTAAGTACTTTTGCTGAAACATTCCAAACATGATTTTGTAACTTAAAGAGTATACCATTTTATTTAATTATACTATGTGAATTGTAAACAGAGTTTGGGCGCCTTTTTCATGACGACTTTAAGGACGGTGATAATCTAAATTTTTTCTGTCCTTAATCTCCAACTCTTCTCGTCCAAGTTTGTCGCTATTTTGTTGAGAATTTCTTGCAAAAAAAAATAAATAAAAAAATAATGGACTTATATGATAAATAATCGAAGGGGTTAGGTCCGACAGTAAATATACTGTTGTCATACCTGTTGGTGAAAACCGTCGTCTTTTGCATCGGTACGAGTACTGTAGGCGAGCGCTTTCGACGTAAGTACGTCAAAATTCAGTACTAACAGTGGCTTGATAATGGCGTGATGTACTTACGTCAAAAGCGCTCGCCCACAGTACTCTCACAGATGCCAATGACGACGGTCTCCACCAACAGGTATGACGACTTAAATGATGATTAATACAATGTGTCGTGGTTTAGAATATGACATCATAAGCCCGCCGTGTTAATTCGATGTGTTACCAAGAGCTTCTATTGTATTTAACGTGCCAAGGATCTTATATTGCTTATCAGACTATAATCCAGAGATGGGCATAATTTTATTTATGCATAAAAATACGAATTTATTCGTACTTCATATATTTGTGAATACGAATATAAATAAATTCGTATTCATAAGTGTGAATACGAATTAATTTTTATTCACATATATTAAATACAAAAATACAAATAAAATTTTATTCGCAAATTTTCCTGCGAATACAAATAAATTCAGAGAAAAAATTGTAAATAATCACAAAAAATGTGAATATTTACAAAAAATCAAGTGATTAAAAAAAATCACATTAAAATATACGAATAAAAATGTATTCACATTATAATTTGTGAATAAAAATTTATACACAATAAAATTCGCAAATATATTATGAATTTATTCGTATTAAGATTGATATTACGAAAGTTATTGAAGGTGTTGTTTTTTTTTTTTTTTTTTTTTTTTTTTTTTTTTTTTTTTTTTTTTTTTTTTTTTTTTTTTTTTTTTAAGGCGCTTAACGTCTAGGTTGTCAGCGCCTAGATTCAGTTTTTTCCCCCTGTGTCCCTGCAGCATGGCTGGTGGTTCCGCGGCGGACTCCGGGTAAAAAAAAATCTAGGAGCTAATAACCTAGTCGTTAAACGCATTAAAAAAAATCGCCTTTAATAACTTTCGTAAGTATTCACATTTGTGATTATTTACATTTTTTTCTGTGAATTTATTTGTATTCGCAGGAAAATTTGCGAATAAAATTTTATTTGTATTTTTATATTTAATATATGTGAATAAAAATTAATTCGTATTCACACTTATGAACACGAATTTATTTATATTCGTATTCACAAATACATGAAGAACGAATAAATTCGTATTTTTATGCATAAATAAAATTATGCCTACAATCAAGGTCTTTGATAAGTCCTAATTGTCATTTGATAAAGTCGACAAAGACAATACTGCAGTCGGATGACTTGACTTGACGATAAGTCCCAGTACTCCTTGGGTGGTGATCCGTCAGAAGCAGGAACTGTGACAACGAAGAATCGTGATGTTCCGCTCCCTGCCTTCCCAGACACCACTAACCCCCTTCAAAAAAATACCGACCTTCAGTCTATACAACAAAGACAATACCAGCCATTTTTTTTTATTGGCCCTTTTCGGTCGCTTCTTGTTCTGCGAAGCTAATCCTCCTTCAGCTGCCGGGACTTTATGGGTCTTAACCTTCATAATAAACCACATTCATCATAATTTATTTATTAGTTTTGCTGGACCGCAACAAAGACGATTTGCAAATTTAAAGGCGTGTATAGTAACGTGAGCTCTTAAATCTTTAAGTTTTTAAAAATAACGAATAAATTGTAATATTTCTAATAATAATTTCGAAAAAGTAGAAATACTATATAAATTTCAATAAAAATAATACTCTAGAAAGAAAAATAAAATATAGATATAATCCTAATTAAAAAAGAAAACAAAACCGAAAGAATAAAAGGAAAAAAAAAGTATTTTAGATAAAATTTGTGAATTTAAATTTACCAGAATTATTTAAGTGTTTAAAAATTGAATCCATCGGGCTACGATCGGTCAGAAGTACTGTTAGGTCAGTGGGTATTTCTTTTGGTCACTTGTTCGTTTCATTTTCAACGTATTTGTGCGTCTCATTTAGTCATTAGGCGTCCGTGAGTAAGTAGAGAATGGCCAATTCGAAGTCGAGTTAAAAGTAGCTTATTGGGGGGGGGGGGGGTCGAGCTAAAACCTCTTCTCTCCGGTTACTTCTTATGCTGGATGACCATCATTTGTCATTAACATCTTGTTTTATTTTCCGAATAATCCTCCCCCGAATGTGGGAGAACGTTATAATATTTTAATCGACTGTTTTTAAGCAATTTTATGGAAATTTGTAAGAAATATATATATATATATATATATATATATATATATATATATATATATATATATATATATATATATATTTATATTTATTAGCGCCGACATCCAGGGTGCAGTTAAGAATTTTCTCAATGAGCCCTGGGATGAGAAAATTCCTACCGCCGGTGGGGATCGAACCCACCATCTCCCGCTTATGAATCTAAGGCGCTAGTCACTAGACCACGGGAGACACCAGAAATTTTATAGTTTGCAAAAAGTAAAGCGAGGCCTGGGGAGCGGACAACTCTTGCATAAGTTGTTGCAGGATGCTTCCGACGCTAGAACTGCCACCCAGGATTATGGCAGATTTCTTTTAATATATTTTGGATAAGTCGTTCTTGATTGGATTCGAGATAAACTCTGTAATTGATCCTCTCGAAACTCTACAAGAAATTCGCAATTATTATCATTAACCTATCGTGTTTATTTCTTTTTTCGTTTTCTTTGAATTCAATTTTTTGCTTTAAATATCCAGAGCGTCCCTGTTCGGATTGAAAAAGAGCACTTGAAGGAGAATAGAGTGATTATCGGATTAGAGGACGAAAATCGTTAACTCATCATCCTAGTAAAGGACTACCAAAGGACATGCAACTTTCCATTGAGTCAGTAGGGAGTGGAGGGAGACCAAACGAAATAGGTTGAAGCCTAAAATTGGCCATTTTCGTGAGCCAGTGTAGCGCAAAAAGTTGAATTTTTGAATATGATTGTAAACAAACAATGGAATTAAACGAATATATATATATATATATATATATATATCGTACTCGCATTAATTTAAATTTATATATATATATATATATATATATATATATATATATATATATATATATGTATATATGTATAAATATAAATCAATACGAATATGATATATATTTTTAAGTTCATTGTTTGTTTTCAATCATATTCAGGTCCAATTTTTTTTAACGGCGCATCAACTATTTGGCTATTAGCGCCGGGCTATCTACAGGTTGCCACCCTTTTCTAATGCCAACAGCACGTGGTCGGTCACCCATTCAGGTTCTTACCACGCCCGACGTTGCTTAACTTCGGTGATCTATGGGAACCGGTGTATTCAACGTGGCCATGGCCGCTGTTAAACCTACAATTTTTTTTTTTTTTAGCTTTGGAAAATAGATAACACTCCCTCCACCATCTACTAACTCGGCATAGAATTTACTAATGTTAGGAAGATAGTCTTTAGACTTGGGATTTTATAATTTTTACAAAAAGTAAAAAAAAAAACCTAAATAACAAAATAATAATAATACTTAAAAGTAATAACCCATTAACAAAATTAATGAATACAAGTATTTATAGCCCCATAAAAATAAACAATTCAGTAAACCCACCCTTCTTTTCTTTTTTTTTATTAATTTACTTTATGTAGTTTTGTTATTTTTTCTTTCTTTAGAATAATTGATTATCTAGTGCTTCTTCTGGGTTTTCTTGAACCTAGTTGTTAATCACTCTGACCTTGGAAGAGGTTATCCCGCCATTCGTGGGAAGGTTCCCAGCAAACCCTGGAAGTGAGAGTTTAAAAAAAGTATCCTTGATTCCTTGAGAATTTCACGAGTAATCGTTATACAGGAACCATTTATTAAAAGTTTAATCTTGTTTTGTAGTTTTGAAGTTCGTTCACCGCACTAGACAATTCAACGTGACAATGTGCGCAAATGCATTTCCAAGAAACTCCGACCTGACAGAGAAGCAAAAAAAAAATAAAAAATTCAAACAAGAAATTATTCATGGACTTATTGACCCTTACATAACAAACAAGTAGCAACATACATGTACGGATATACTACTAACAAAAAAGTACGAGAAATTAGGAAGAATGTGATTGTACATCAAGTAATATTGTGATTACTAGGCTCAGAATAGGTCATTCACGATTTGCTTACTCTCGTTTAATGACGAGACGAGATACAAAAGTACGAGAAATTAGGAAGAATGTGATTGTCCGTCAAGTAATAGTGTGATTACTAGGCTTAGAATAGGTCATTCACGATTTTCTTACTCTCGTTTAATGACGAGACGAGATACAAAAGTACGAGAAATTAGGAAGAATGTGATTGTCCGTCAAGTAATAGTGTGATTACTAGGCTTAGAATAGGTCATTCACGATTTTCTTACTCTCGTTTAATGACGAGACGAGATACAAAAGTACGAGAAATTAGGAAGAATGTGATTGTCCATCAAGTAATAGTGTGATTACTAGGCTTAGAATAGGTCATTCACGATTTTCTTGCTCTCGTTTAATGACGAGACTAGATACAAAAGTACGAGAAATTAGGAAGAATGTGATTGTCCATCAAGTAATAGTGTGATTACTAGGCTTAGAATAGGTCATTCACGATTTTCTTACTCTCGTTTAAAGACGAGACGAGATACAAAAGTACGAGAAATTAGGAAGAATGTGATTGTCCATCAAGTAATAGTGTGATTACTAGGCTTAGAATAGGTCATTCACGATTTTCTTACTCTCGTTTAATGACGAGACGAGATACAAAAGTACGAGAAATTAGGAAGAATGTGATTGTCCATCAAGTAATAGTGTGATTACTAGGCTTAGAATAGGTCATTCACGATTTTCTTGCTCTCGTTTAATGACGAGACGAGATACAAAAGTACGAGAAATTAGGAAGAATGTGATTGTCCATCAAGTAATAGTGTGATTACTAGGCTTAGAATAGGTCATTCACGATTTTCTTGCTCTCGTTTAATGACGAGACGAGATACAAAAGTACGAGAAATTAGGAAGAATGTGATTGTCCATCAAGTAATAGTGTGATTACTAGGCTTAGAATAGGTCATTCACGATTTTCTTACTCTCGTTTAATGACGAGACGAGATACAAAAGTACGAGAAATTAGGAAGAATGTGATTGTCCATCAAGTAATAGTGTGATTACTAGGCTTAGAATAGGTCATTCACGATTTTCTTGCTCTCGTTTAATGACGAGACGAGATACAAAAGTACGCGAAATTAGGAAGAATGTGATTGTCCATCAAGTAATAGTGTGATTACTAGGCTTAGAATAGGTCATTCACGATTTTCTTGCTCTCGTTTAATGACGAGACGAGATACAAAAGTACGAGAAATTAGGAAGAATGTGATTGTCCATCAAGTAATAGTGTGATTACTAGGCTTAGAATAGGTCATTCACGATTTTCTTGCTCTCGTTTAATGACGAGACGAGATACAAAAGTACGAGAAATTAGGAAGAATGTGATTGTCCATCAAGTAATAGTGTGATTACTAGGCTTAGAATAGGTCATTCACGATTTTCTTCCTCTCGTTTAATGACGAGACGAGATACAAAAGTACGAGAAATTAGGAAGAATGTGATTGTCCATCAAGTAATAGTGTGATTACTAGGCTTAGAATAGGTCATTCACGATTTTCTTGCTCTCGTTTAATGACGAGACGAGATACAAAAGTACGAGAAATTAGGAAGAATGTGATTGTCCATCAAGTAATAGTGTGATTACTAGGCTTAGAATAGGTCATTCACGATTTTCTTGCTCTCGTTTAATGACGAGACGAGATACAAAAGTACGAGAAATTAGGAAGAATGTGATTGTCCATCAAGTAATAGTGTGATTACTAGGCTTAGAATAGGTCATTCACGATTTTCTTACTCTCGTTTAATGACGAGACGAGATACAAAAGTACGAGAAATTAGGAAGAATGTGATTGTCCATCAAGTAATAGTGTGATTACTAGGCTTAGAATAGGTCATTCACGATTTTCTTGCTCTCGTTTAATGACGAGACGAGATACAAAAGTACGAGAAATTAGGAAGAATGTGACTGTCCATCAAGTAATAGTGTGATTACTAGGCTTAGAATAGGTCATTCACGATTTTCTTACTCTCGTTTAATGACGAGACGAGATACAAAAGTACGAGAAATTAGGAAGAATGTGATTGTCCATCAAGTAATAGTGTGATTACTAGGCTTAGAATAGGTCATTCACGATTTTCTTGCTCTCGTTTAATGACGAGACGAGATACAAAAGTACGAGAAATTAGGAAGAATTTGATTGTCCATCAAGTAATAGTGTGATTACTAGGCTTAGAATAGGTCATTCACGATTTTCTTGCTCTCGTTTAATGACGAGACTAGATACAAAAGTACGAGAAATTAGGAAGAATGTGATTGTCCATCAAGTAATAGTGTGATTACTAGGCTTAGAATAGGTCATTCACGATTTTCTTGCTCTCGTTTAATGACGAGACTAGATACAAAACTACGAGAAATTAGGAAGAATGTGATTGTCCATCAAGTAATAGTGTGATTACTAGGCTTAGAATAGGTCATTCACGATTTTCTTGCTCTCGTTTAATGACGAGACTAGATACAAAAGTACGAGAAATTAGGAAGAATGTGATTGTCCATCAAGTAATAGTGTGATTACTAGGCTTAGAATAGGTCATTCACGATTTTCTTGCTCTCGTTTAATGACGAGACGAGATACAAAAGTACGAGAAATTAGGAAGAATGTGATTGTCCATCAAGTAATAGTGTGATTACTAGGCTTAGAATAGGTCATTCACGATTTGCTTACTCTCGTTTAATGACGAGACGAGATACAAAAGTACGAGAAATTAGGAAGAATGTGATTGTCCATCAAGTAATAGTGTGATTACTAGGCTTAGAATAGGTCATTCACGATTTTCTTACTCTCGTTTAATGACGAGACGAGATACAAAAGTACGAGAAATTAGGAAGAATGTGATTGTCCATCAAGTAATAGTGTGATTACTAGGCTTAGAATAGGTCATTCACGATTTTCTTGCTCTCGTTTAATGACGAGACGAGATACAAAAGTACGAGAAATTAGGAAGAATGTGATTGTCCATCAAGTAATAGTGTGATTACTAGGCTTAGAATAGGTCATTCACGATTTTCTTGCTCTCGTTTAATGACGAGACGAGATACAAAAGTACGAGAAATTAGGAAGAATGTGATTGTCCATCAAGTAATAGTGTGATTACTAGGCTTAGAATAGGTCATTCACAATTTTCTTACTCTCGTTTAATGACGAGACGAGATAAAAAAGTACGAGAAATTAGGAAGAATGTGATTGTCCATCAAGTAATAGTGTGATTACTAGGCTTAGAATAGGTCATTCACGATTTTCTTGCTCTCGTTTAATGACGAGACGAGATACAAAAGTACGCGAAATTAGGAAGAATGTGATTGTCCATCAAGTAATAGTGTGATTACTAGGCTTAGAATAGGTCATTCACGATTTTCTTGCTCTCGTTTAATGACGAGACGAGATACAAAAGTACGAGAAATTAGGAAGAATGTGATTGTCCATCAAGTAATAGTGTGATTACTAGGCTTAGAATAGGTCATTCACGATTTTCTTGCTCTCGTTTAATGACGAGACGAGATACAAAAGTACGAGAAATTAGGAAGAATGTGTTTGTCCATCAAGTAATAGTGTGATTACTAGGCTTAGAATAGGTCATTCACGATTTTCTTACTCTCGTTTAATGACGAGACGAGATACAAAAGTACGAGAAATTAGGAAGAATGTGATTGTCCATCAAGTAATAGTGTGATTACTAGGCTTAGAATAGGTCATTCACGATTTTCTTGCTCTCGTTTAATGACGAGACGAGATACAAAAGTACGAGAAATTAGGAAGAATGTGATTGTCCATCAAGTAATAGTGTGATTACTAGGCTTAGAATAGGTCATTCACGATTTTCTTGCTCTCGTTTAATGACGAGACGAGATACAAAAGTACGAGAAATTAGGAAGAATGTGATTGTCCATCAAGTAATAGTGTGATTACTAGGCTTAGAATAGGTCATTCACGATTTTCTTACTCTCGTTTAATGACGAGACGAGATACAAAAGTACGAGAAATTAGGAAGAATGTGATTGTCCATCAAGTAATAGTGTGATTACTAGGCTTAGAATAGGTCATTCACGATTTTCTTGCTCTCGTTTAATGACGAGACGAGATACAAAAGTACGAGAAATTAGGAAGAATGTGACTGTCCATCAAGTAATAGTGTGATTACTAGGCTTAGAATAGGTCATTCACGATTTTCTTACTCTCGTTTAATGACGAGACGAGATACAAAAGTACGAGAAATTAGGAAGAATGTGATTGTCCATCAAGTAATAGTGTGATTACTAGGCTTAGAATAGGTCATTCACGATTTTCTTGCTCTCGTTTAATGACGAGACGAGATACAAAAGTACGCGAAATTAGGAAGAATGTGATTGTCCATCAAGTAATAGTGTGATTACTAGGCTTAGAATAGGTCATTCACGATTTTCTTGCTCTCGTTTAATGACGAGACGAGATACAAAAGTACGAGAAATTAGGAAGAATGTGATTGTCCATCAAGTAATAGTGTGATTACTAGGCTTAGAATAGGTCATTCACGATTTTCTTGCTCTCGTTTAATGACGAGACGAGATACAAAAGTACGAGAAATTAGGAAGAATGTGATTGTCCATCAAGTAATAGTGTGATTACTAGGCTTAGAATAGGTCATTCACGATTTACTTACTCTCGTTTAATGACGAGACGAGATACAAAAGTACGAGAAATTAGGAAGAATGTGATTGTCCATCAAGTAATAGTGTGATTACTAGGCTTAGAATAGGTCATTCACGATTTTCTTGCTCTCGTTTAATGACGAGACGAGATACAAAAGTACGAGAAATTAGGAAGAATGTGATTGTCCATCAAGTAATAGTGTGATTACTAGGCTTAGAATAGGTCATTCACGATTTTCTTGCTCTCGTTTAATGACGAGACGAGATACAAAAGTACGAGAAATTAGGAAGAATGTGATTGTCCATCAAGTAATAGTGTGATTACTAGGCTTAGAATAGGTCATTCACGATTTTCTTACTCTCGTTTAATGACGAGACGAGATACAAAAGTACGAGAAATTAGGAAGAATGTGATTGTCCATCAAGTAATAGTGTGATTACTAGGCTTAGAATAGGTCATTCACGATTTTCTTGCTCTCGTTTAATGGCGAGACGAGATACAAAAGTACGAGAAATTAGGAAGAATGTGACTGTCCATCAAGTAATAGTGTGATTACTAGGCTTAGAATAGGTCATTCACGATTTTCTTACTCTCGTTTAATGACGAGACGAGATACAAAAGTACGAGAAATTAGGAAGAATGTGATTGTCCATCAAGTAATAGTGTGATTACTAGGCTTAGAATAGGTCATTCACGATTTTCTTGCTCTCGTTTAATGACGAGACGAGATACAAAAGTACGAGAAATTAGGAAGAATGTGATTGTCCATCAAGTAATAGTGTGATTACTAGGCTTAGAATAGGTCATTCACGATTTGCTTACTCTCGTTTAATGACGAGACGAGATACAAAAGTACGAGAAATTAGGAAGAATGTGATTGTCCATCAAGTAATAGTGTGATTACTAGGCTTAGAATAGGTCATTCACGATTTTCTTGCTCTCGTTTAATGACGAGACGAGATACAAAAGTACGAGAAATTAGGAAGAATGTGATTGTCCATCAAGTAATAGTGTGATTACTAGGCTTAGAATAGGTCATTCACGATTTTCTTGCTCTCGTTTAATGACGAGACGAGATACAAAAGTACGCGAAATTAGGAAGAATGTGATTGTCCATCAAGTAATAGTGTGATTACTAGGCTTAGAATAGGTCATTCACGATTTTCTTACTCTCGTTTAATGACGAGACGAGATACAAAAGTACGAGAAATTAGGAAGAATGTGATTGTCCATCAAGTAATAGTGTGATTACTAGGCTTAGAATAGGTCATTCACGATTTGCTTACTCTCGTTTAATGACGAGACGAGATACAAAAGTACGCGAAATTAGGAAGAATGTGATTGTCCATCAAGTAATAGTGTGATTACTAGGCTTAGAATAGGTCATTCACGATTTTCTTGCTCTCGTTTAATGACGAGACGAGATACAAAAGTACGAGAAATTAGGAAGAATGTGATTGTCCATCAAGTAATAGTGTGATTACTAGGCTTAGAATAGGTCATTCACGATTTTCTTGCTCTCGTTTAATGACGAGACGAGATACAAAAGTACGCGAAATTAGGAAGAATGTGATTGTCCATCAAGTAATAGTGTGATTACTAGGCTTAGAATAGGTCATTCACGATTTGCTTACTCTCGTTTAATGACGAGACGAGATACAAAAGTACGCGAAATTAGGAAGAATGTGATTGTCCATCAAGTAATAGTGTGATTACTAGGCTTAGAATAGGTCATTCACGATTTTCTTACTCTCGTTTAATGACGAGACGAGATACAAAAGTGCGAGAAATTAGGAAGAATGTGATTGTCCATCAAGTAATAGTGTGATTACTAGGCTTAGAATAGGTCATTCACGATTTTCTTACTCTCGTTTAATGACGAGACGAGATACAAAAGTACGAGAAATTAGGAAGAATGTGATTGTCCATCAAGTAATAGTGTGATTACTAGGCTTAGAATAGGTCATTCACGATTTTCTTACTCTCGTTTAATGACGAGACGAGATACAAAAGTGCGAGAAATTAGGAAGAATGTGATTGTCCATCAAGTAATAGTGTGATTACTAGGCTTAGAATAGGTCATTCACGATTTGCTTACTCTCGTTTAATGACGAGACGAGATACAAAAGTACGAGAAATTAGGAAGAATGTGATTGTCCATCAAGTAATAGTGTGATTACTAGGCTTAGAATAGGTCATTCACGATTTTCTTGCTCTCGTTTAATGACGAGACGAGATACAAAAGTACGAGAAATTAGGAAGAATGTGATTGTCCATCAAGTAATAGTGTGATTACTAGGCTTAGAATAGGTCATTCACGATTTTCTTGCTCTCGTTTAATGACGAGACGAGATACAAAAGTACGAGAAATTAGGAAGAATGTGATTGTCCATCAAGTAATAGTGTGATTACTAGGCTTAGAATAGGTCATTCACGATTTTCTTACTCTCGTTTAATGACGAGACGAGATACAAAAGTACGAGAAATTAGGAAGAATGTGACTGTCCATCAAGTAATAGTGTGATTACTAGGCTTAGAATAGGTCATTCACGATTTTCTTGCTCTCGTTTAATGACGAGACGAGATACAAAAGTACGAGAAATTAGGAAGAATGTGATTGTCCATCAAGTAATAGTGTGATTACTAGGCTTAGAATAGGTCATTCACGATTTTCTTGCTCTCGTTTAATGACGAGACGAGATACAAAAGTACGAGAAATTAGGAAGAATGTGATTGTCCATCAAGTAATAGTGTGATTACTAGGCTTAGAATAGGTCATTCACGATTTGCTTACTCTCGTTTAATGACGAGACGAGATACAAAAGTACGAGAAATTAGGAAGAATGTGATTGTCCATCAAGTAATAGTGTGATTACTAGGCTTAGAATAGGTCATTCACGATTTTCTTGCTCTCGTTTAATGACGAGACGAGATACAAAAGTACGAGAAATTAGGAAGAATGTGATTGTCCATCAAGTAATAGTGTGATTACTAGGCTTAGAATAGGTCATTCACGATTTTCTTGCTCTCGTTTAATGACGAGACGAGATACAAAAGTACGAGAAATTAGGAAGAATGTGATTGTCCATCAAGTAATAGTGTGATTACTAGGCTTAGAATAGGTCATTCACGATTTGCTTACTCTCGTTTAATGACGAGACGAGATACAAAAGTACGAGAAATTAGGAAGAATGTGATTGTCCATCAAGAAATAGTGTGATTACTAGGCTTAGAATAGGTCATTCACGATTTTCTTGCTCTCGTTTAATGACGAGACGAGATACAAAAGTACGAGAAATTAGGAAGAATGTGATTGTCCATCAAGTAATAGTGTGATTACTAGGCTTAGAATAGGTCATTCACGATTTTCTTACTCTCGTTTAATGACGAGACGAGATACAAAAGTACGAGAAATTAGGAAGAATGTGATTGTCCATCAAGTAATAGTGTGATTACTAGGCTTAGAATAGGTCATTCACGATTTTCTTACTCTCGTTTAATGACGAGACGAGATACAAAAGTACGAGAAATTAGGAAGAATGTGATTGTCCATCAAGTAATAGTGTGATTACTAGGCTTAGAATAGGTCATTCACGATTTTCTTACTCTCGTTTAATGACGAGACGAGATACAAAAGTACGCGAAATTAGGAAGAATGTGATTGTCCATCAAGTAATAGTGTGATTACTAGGCTTAGAATAGGTCATTCACGATTTTCTTGCTCTCTTTTAATGACAAGACGAGATACAAAAGTACGAGAAATTAGGAAGAATGTGATTGTCCATCAAGTAATAGTGTGATTACTAGGCTTAGAATAGGTCATTCACGATTTTCTTACTCTCGTTTAATGACGAGACGAGATACAAAAGTACGAGAAATTAGGAAGAATGTGATTGTCCATCAAGTAATAGTGTGATTACTAGGCTTAGAATAGGTCATTCACGATTTTCTTACTCTCGTTTAATGACGAGACGAGATACAAAAGTACGAGAAATTAGGAAGAATGTGATTGTCCATCAAGTAATAGTGTGATTACTAGGCTTAGAATAGGTCATTCACGATTTTCTTGCTCTCGTTTAATGACGAGACTAGATACAAAAGTACGAGAAATTAGGAAGAATGTGATTGTCCATCAAGTAATAGTGTGATTACTAGGCTTAGAATAGGTCATTCACGATTTTCTTGCTCTCGTTTAATGACGAGACGAGATACAAAAGTACGAGAAATTAGGAAGAATGTGACTGTCCATCAAGTAATAGTGTGATTACTAGGCTTAGAATAGGTCATTCACGATTTTCTTACTCTCGTTTAATGACGAGACGAGATACAAAAGTACGAGAAATTAGGAAGAATGTGATTGTCCATCAAGTAATAGTGTGATTACTAGGCTTAGAATAGGTCATTCACGATTTTCTTGCTCTCGTTTAATGACGAGACGAGATACAAAAGTACGAGAAATTAGGAAGAATGTGATTGTCCATCAAGTAATAGTGTGATTACTAGGCTTAGAATAGGTCATTCACGATTTGCTTACTCTCGTTTAATGACGAGACGAGATACAAAAGTACGAGAAATTAGGAAGAATGTGATTGTCCATCAAGTAATAGTGTGATTACTAGGCTTAGAATAGGTCATTCACGATTTTCTTCCTCTCGTTTAATGACGAGACGAGATACAAAAGTACGAGAAATTAGGAAGAATGTGATTGTCCATCAAGTAATAGTGTGATTACTAGGCTTAGAATAGGTCATTCACGATTTTCTTGCTCTCGTTTAATGACGAGACGAGATACAAAAGTACGCGAAATTAGGAAGAATGTGATTGTCCATCAAGTAATAGTGTGATTACTAGGCTTAGAATAGGTCATTCACGATTTTCTTACTCTCGTTTAATGACGAGACGAGATACAAAAGTACGAGAAATTAGGAAGAATGTGATTGTCCATCAAGTAATAGTGTGATTACTAGGCTTAGAATAGGTCATTAACGATTTGCTTACTCTCGTTTAATGACGAGACGAGATACAAAAGTACGCGAAATTAGGAAGAATGTGATTGTCCATCAAGTAATAGTGTGATTACTAGGCTTAGAATAGGTCATTCACGATTTTCTTGCTCTCGTTTAATGACGAGACGAGATACAAAAGTACGAGAAATTAGGAAGAATGTGATTGTCCATCAAGTAATAGTGTGATTACTAGGCTTAGAATAGGTCATTCACGATTTTCTTGCTCTCGTTTAATGACGAGACGAGATACAAAAGTACGCGAAATTAGGAAGAATGTGATTGTCCATCAAGTAATAGTGTGATTACTAGGCTTAGAATAGGTCATTCACGATTTGCTTACTCTCGTTTAATGACGAGACGAGATACAAAAGTACGCGAAATTAGGAAGAATGTGATTGTCCATCAAGTAATAGTGTGATTACTAGGCTTAGAATAGGTCATTCACGATTTTCTTACTCTCGTTTAATGACGAGACGAGATACAAAAGTGCGAGAAATTAGGAAGAATGTGATTGTCCATCAAGTAATAGTGTGATTACTAGGCTTAGAATAGGTCATTCACGATTTTCTTACTCTCGTTTAATGACGAGACGAGATACAAAAGTACGAGAAATTAGGAAGAATGTGATTGTCCATCAAGTAATAGTGTGATTACTAGGCTTAGAATAGGTCATTCACGATTTTCTTACTCTCGTTTAATGACGAGACGAGATACAAAAGTGCGAGAAATTAGGAAGAATGTGATTGTCCATCAAGTAATAGTGTGATTACTAGGCTTAGAATAGGTCATTCACGATTTGCTTACTCTCGTTTAATGACGAGACGAGATACAAAAGTACGAGAAATTAGGAAGAATGTGATTGTCCATCAAGTAATAGTGTGATTACTAGGCTTAGAATAGGTCATTCACGATTTTCTTGCTCTCGTTTAATGACGAGACGAGATACAAAAGTACGAGAAATTAGGAAGAATGTGATTGTCCATCAAGTAATAGTGTGATTACTAGGCTTAGAATAGGTCATTCACGATTTTCTTGCTCTCGTTTAATGACGAGACGAGATACAAAAGTACGAGAAATTAGGAAGAATGTGATTGTCCATCAAGTAATAGTGTGATTACTAGGCTTAGAATAGGTCATTCACGATTTTCTTACTCTCGTTTAATGACGAGACGAGATACAAAAGTACGAGAAATTAGGAAGAATGTGACTGTCCATCAAGTAATAGTGTGATTACTAGGCTTAGAATAGGTCATTCACGATTTTCTTGCTCTCGTTTAATGACGAGACGAGATACAAAAGTACGAGAAATTAGGAAGAATGTGATTGTCCATCAAGTAATAGTGTGATTACTAGGCTTAGAATAGGTCATTCACGATTTTCTTGCTCTCGTTTAATGACGAGACGAGATACAAAAGTACGAGAAATTAGGAAGAATGTGATTGTCCATCAAGTAATAGTGTGATTACTAGGCTTAGAATAGGTCATTCACGATTTGCTTACTCTCGTTTAATGACGAGACGAGATACAAAAGTACGAGAAATTAGGAAGAATGTGATTGTCCATCAAGTAATAGTGTGATTACTAGGCTTAGAATAGGTCATTCACGATTTTCTTGCTCTCGTTTATTGACGAGACGAGATACAAAAGTACGAGAAATTAGGAAGAATGTGATTGTCCATCAAGTAATAGTGTGATTACTAGGCTTAGAATAGGTCATTCACGATTTTCTTGCTCTCGTTTAATGACGAGACGAGATACAAAAGTACGAGAAATTAGGAAGAATGTGATTGTCCATCAAGTAATAGTGTGATTACTAGGCTTAGAATAGGTCATTCACGATTTGCTTACTCTCGTTTAATGACGAGACGAGATACAAAAGTACGAGAAATTAGGAAGAATGTGATTGTCCATCAAGAAATAGTGTGATTACTAGGCTTAGAATAGGTCATTCACGATTTTCTTGCTCTCGTTTAATGACGAGACGAGATACAAAAGTACGAGAAATTAGGAAGAATGTGATTGTCCATCAAGTAATAGTGTGATTACTAGGCTTAGAATAGGTCATTCACGATTTTCTTACTCTCGTTTAATGACGAGACGAGATACAAAAGTACGAGAAATTAGGAAGAATGTGATTGTCCATCAAGTAATAGTGTGATTACTAGGCTTAGAATAGGTCATTCACGATTTTCTTACTCTCGTTTAATGACGAGACGAGATACAAAAGTACGAGAAATTAGGAAGAATGTGATTGTCCATCAAGTAATAGTGTGATTACTAGGCATAGAATAGGTCATTCACGATTTTCTTACTCTCGTTTAATGACGAGACGAGATACAAAAGTACGCGAAATTAGGAAGAATGTGATTGTCCATCAAGTAATAGTGTGATTACTAGGCTTAGAATAGGTCATTCACGATTTTCTTGCTCTCGTTTAATGACGAGACGAGATACAAAAGTACGAGAAATTAGGAAGAATGTGATTGTCCATCAAGTAATAGTGTGATTACTAGGCTTAGAATAGGTCATTCACGATTTTCTTACTCTCGTTTAATGACGAGACGAGATACAAAAGTACGAGAAATTAGGAAGAATGTGATTGTCCATCAAGTAATAGTGTGATTACTAGGCTTAGAATAGGTCATTCACGATTTTCTTACTCTCGTTTAATGACGAGACGAGATACAAAAGTACGAGAAATTAGGAAGAATGTGATTGTCCATCAAGTAATAGTGTGATTACTAGGCTTAGAATAGGTCATTCACGATTTTCTTGCTCTCGTTTAATGACGAGACGAGATACAAAAGTACGAGAAATTAGGAAGAATGTGATTGTCCATCAAGTAATAGTGTAATTACTAGGCTTAGAATAGGTCATTCACGATTTACTTACTCTCGTTTAATGACGAGACGAGATACAAAAGTACGAGAAATTAGGGAGAATGTGATTGTCCATCAAGTAATAGTGTGATTACTAGGCTTAGAATAGGTCATTCACGATTTTCTTGCTCTCGTTTAATGACGAGACTAGATACAAAAGTACGAGAAATTAGGAAGAATGTGACTGTCCATCAAGTAATAGTGTGATTACTAGGCTTAGAATAGGTCATTCACGATTTTCTTGCTCTCGTTTAATGACGAGACGAGATACAAAAGTACGAGAAATTAGGAAGAATGTGATTGTCCATCAAGTAATAGTGTGATTACTAGGCTTAGAATAGGTCATTCACGATTTTCTTGCTCTCGTTTAATGACGAGACGAGATACAAAAGTACGAGAAATTAGGAAGAATGTGATTGTCCATCAAGTAATAGTGTGATTACTAGGCTTAGAATAGGTCATTCACGATTTTCTTGCTCTCGTTTAATGACGAGACGAGATACAAAAGTACGAGAAATTAGGGAGAATGTGATTGTCCATCAAGTAATAGTGTAATTACTAGGCTTAGAATAGGTCATTCACGATTTACTTACTCTCGTTTAATGACGAGACGAGATACAAAAGTACGAGAAATTAGGGAGAATGTGATTGTCCATCAAGTAATAGTGTAATTACTAGGCTTAGAATAGGTCATTCACGATTTCCTTACTCTCGTTTAATGACGAGACGAGATACAAAAGTTATCAGTAGTACGATGTTACTTAACAATGATAAGATACTAAGTGGCTGCATGGACTGGGACTTATTGGACATTTTACAAGCTATGCAGTACTTACCGACTGAAGGTACCCCAATGCACAGAGACCAGGGGCGTAATAAAAAAATAATGTCCGGGGGCGCTGGGAGAATTTGGGGGGTATGGCATACTAAAAACCTAAAACTTATAATAGTTAGCCAACTAAAATGCTATCTACTATATATTTTTCAAATACTACTCTCTCACAGACTATCAACGCCCAGCCGAAACCACTTGACAGATAAATTTGAAATTTTGCGTGGACACTCCCTAAAAAAGTTCTTTTTTTTTTTATATTCAAATTTTGAATTATGTTTAGAGGGGTTTGAATTTTTAGTTAGTTATAAAGAGAGCATGCACGCATAGGGAGCGTGCGTTGCTAGGACGATAACAGGTCAGCTGTCTATTTCATAATATTATTTTTATTTGCGGTCCATTTCAACTACTTATGATGGCAGACGTTGAATTACTAGAGATAAATTGTGTTTTTGTCTCTCATAGAGTTTACGCTATACCTGGTGATGGTCCATCCGAGGTAATAATATCCCGAACTCTTGCACAGCCTCCTCACCCATCAGCATCCCCAGTCAGAACACTTCTTGGTAATGCTCGCAAATATAATGGGTGTTTCCTAATGACATCTTAGAAACATATTTCAATTTTAAAGTACATTTATTCTTGAGAACGTATTTTAACCTGTACTGGTTAAACGCCTGTTACTGGTAACCAATAGATAACGGATTATCTCTAGGTTATATGTTTGTTGACACTGGTCCGAAGCGCCCTAGTGTCAAGAAACATTATACCTTGATTACTTATCAATCGATGAATAACTTATAGTACGGCGGAAACTATCTAGTTTCTAATATAACGAAACCGTTTTCTGAACTAAGTAGTCTTATTTAATTTATTTTTGAGGTTTTTATGAACTCAAAGTTTTGGGAGGGGGAGACTGCAGCCCCCCCTTATATAGGCCCATGATAGAAACTATATTACATGCATTCTGTACATAAATAAAATTAGTGAGTACGTTTATGCACTGTAATTGAGCACATTCTGCAAATTTATTTTCCTTAAATTGTATATTAGTCCAAAAATAATTTTGGAATGAACATGGACGAATAGCATAGCTATAAATAAATGTTTGCCACACAGATTTCGTATCAGCTAATCAGTTGTTTAATATTAAATCTACATTTAAATATAATGTCAACTTTCTTAAAAGTTATCTTGCCTATTCTTAGATTTCCAAGTCCCACTCGCGTTGAACATAATATGCAGACGCGCCAAGATGACGAAGTTCCTGTGCGTCAGACTTATGCTCATATTGCTCGAAGTTTAGCTTGAAGTGTCTTGACATTTGAAGGAGGCGTTGAGTCCTGATTGAGCGAGGCACGACTTGAGCAGACAGCTGAGCGATAAAACGGAGTCCTATAAAATCCGACATGGCGTCTGGGAACGGAGCGAATTCCACGGAAATTAGCGAGGCGTCGTTGTCCGGACGTGAGAAGGTGGAAAGGGAGATCGGGTCCCGTCTGCCGTGAAGTATCGGGACTTAAGTTCACAAACAAGATCCTCGGGACGGGGAGAGATTGGATAATGATGGGGCGCAGCGGTCTTAGTAGGACTTTTGTCAGGCTACTAGTAATTAGCTCTCTCACTCACTCTCTCTCTCTCTCTCTCTCTCTCTCTCTCTCTCTCTCTCTCTCTCTCTCTCTCTCTCTCTCTCTCTCTCTCTCTCTCTCTCTCTCTCTCTCTCTCTCTCTCTCTCTCTCTCTCTCTCTCTCCCTCTCTCTCCCTCCCTCCCTCCCTCCCCCCTTCTCTGCGTCCATCTCGATCTCTTACTCTCTCACACACCCCTTCTTTCTGTCAGTATCTCACTCACTCTCTCAAACTCCCTCTCCCTCTCCCATTCACTTCAACTACTCTTTCGCTCTCTTTCCCTCCTCGAAAATCGCCATTTCATTATTCTCTTAATTACAAGCCTCTCTTCGTCTTGTATCAAGCTGATTCACGCTCTGCCTAAAAATACTTCCTCAAGCCAAAGGGTCTATCGATTATGGCCCCTCGGCTCGTGTATATAGGTCGTTCAAATATTTGGAGTCTCTGTGTCGTCTGAGGTTTTCAAAATGTTATTCTGTATTAGTCGGATTTAACCTCATACCAGACTATAAAAAGTGAAGCGAAATAGTTCCACCAAAATTACGAGTCACGTTTAAAAAATAAAGGCAGGTAATGGAAAAATAATATGTACTTTGACCCAAAAATGTTTCTTTTTAATTGATGACTATGTATTCTTGTATACAGTTTCTTTGAAAGACAAATTAATAATTTAAAACAAAAATTATGCCGGTCCGTTCACAGACCTACATTTGTGTCCTGTGTCGTGCGTAATCAGTTTTTACTCCTGTTGGTATAGAAGCGTCAACCATATGGCTAGTAGCCTCTGACATTAAATTATTCTCTTTATAATCAGTGTTTACACCTGATGGTATAGAAGTGTCGACACTTATAGCTCCTGATAGAAATATATATCTCAGGTAGAAATTGTTCGCAGTTTACATTAGTCACAATTTCTGTCTGACATAAATATCCTGCAATAACTATCAGGCGTAACGCAACCTTAGTCCTTTACGTGATTGGTTTGAATGAAATGCAACAATCCAGGTGCTCCATTCCGGATTCAATGAATGAATAAGAGCATTTATTTAGACACAAAAATTTAACAAGCAACAACAACAAACAAACAAGCTTAATGCCTAAGACAATGACTATAACCCGTCTGCCAGGTTGTAGCTACTACTACTTGGATCATACTAAGCTAAGTAACAGAACAACAGCATTACCATTGTGAGCTCTTAGCAAGCTCTTAATAAACAATATACCAAGCATTAAATAAAATAACAAGCAGTGTAAACAATATACCTAGCACTTAATAAAATATCATGCAGTGCTGCCAAATCAAAGAAAAGAACATGCTAAAATCAAACAAATTCTAAAGTTATTAAAATTAAATAAAAAGTACAAAACAAAAAACATATATTATATTATAATATAATAATAAAAAATATATATTATAATAACCTACATATGTCATTGGTCCGAAAATATAGAATAAAAATAACTAGATAAATAACAGCATGCAATTAAAACTATATCACGCTTTGAAGCAACAAGAATAACAAAAACAAATTACTAAAGCTATTTATTTTAACAAGACATAATCATTTTATTTTTATTTTATAACTCCGGATTGTACTTGACCAACAGCTGATCGAAAGGTCAATGCAGCTATACAGGAAATGAGAACATCACACCTGTGCTACAACCTGCCTGCTGTATCTATCCAGGTATATCAACCCCTATGCCGCAGTGTACTTGACCACCAGCTGATCGGAAGGTCAATGGGGCTTTACTAGAAATGAGAACATCACACCTATGCTACGACCTGCCTGCTGTATCCATCGAGGTATATCTACCCCTAAGCCGCAGTGTACTTGACCACCAGCTGATCGGAAGGTCACTGCAGCTATACTAGAAATGAGAACATCACACCTGTCCTACAACCTGCCTGCTGTATCTATCCAGGTATATCAACCCCTATGCCGCAGTGTACTTGACCACCAGCTGATCGGAAGGTCAATGCAGCTATACTAGAAATGAGAACATCACACCTGTCCTACAACCTGCCTGCTGTATCTATCCAGGTATATCAACCCCTATGCCGCAGTGTACTTGACCACCAGCTGATCGGAAGGTCAATGCAGGTGTACTAGAAATTAACACATCACACCTGTCCTACAACCTGCCTGCTGTATCTATCCAGGTATATCAACCCCTATGCAGCAGTGTACTTGACCACCAGCTAATCGGAAGGTCAATGCAGCTATACTAGAAATGAGAACATCACACCTATGCTACAACCTGCCTGCTGTATCTATCCAGGTATATCAACCCCTATGCCGCAGTGTACTTGACCACCAGCTAATCGGAAGGTCAATGCAGCTATACTAGAAATGAGAACATCAGACCTGTCCTACAACCTGCCTGCTGTATCTATCCAGGTACATCAACCTGCCTGCTGTATCTATCCAGGTATATCAACCCCTATGCCGCAGTGTACATGACCACCTGTCCTACGACCTGCCTGCTGTATCTATCCAGGTATATCAATCCCTATGCCGCAGTGTACTTGACCACCAGCTGATCGAAAGGTCATCCGGTGTCATTAGAAAATAATTTCAAACCCGACAACCCCGTAGGGAATCATAAACTCTCTTCGTTATTTCTCCTGTTTCGTAACGCCGAGGGAAAGTATCGTAGTTTGCGGGTCACGGGATGTTGTAGTACTAATGTAATACATTTGACGACTACATGAATCTAAGTAAGGAATTGTTTATAGTTTACGTAGTAAATCATAATTGAGGTCCCAGAAATCAAGGGTTCTACGAGACATTTTTTTGAAATAAAATGAGTTAGATAGAGGAATGGGTTGTGACAGTTGCTGTGGGTTTTCTTGACAGTTGCTGCCACCTAGCTTGTGTTCTCCCGAGTATTTTCACTTTTGTAATATTATGTCCAGAAGGAAATTAAGGGGACTATGTCCGGATTCTCCAATTCTTTTGCATATTAATCATAAACCGGATGATGTACCTATTATATATTTTCGATAATAAACAGCTAATGACCTGAGGATTCGTCTAGTATGATCGGAACTGTAAATATCTAGTTTTTGCTATTACCACATATGTTCAACTTAGAATCCATTTTCCTCAAAACATTGAGTTTGTTACTTAAACCTCTTGATCTTTGGTGTCCTCAATTATTAGGTTGCATTTAAGGGTAATTTATTTAGTAAATTTGGTAAACAGTAAGTAATTTTTATTTATTTACTGGATGTTACCCAGTGTGCCATGCTACACCTGCTTTCTGCCTATGAATCTCCTCGTATCAAGATCTACCTGTATACGCAGTTACGTCAAAATCGGTCAAACGGCGTGAATTTGTTTATATCTGTCTAGTAATTCGCGAAAAAGCCAACAGAGGCCAGCACCACAGCAATTCATAAAGCAGCCGACAGAGGCCAGCACCACAGCCTGCAAAATTGAAATAAACTGCATTACATGATTATATGATGATGTAAAGTCATCAATAGTTCGAGTTATTCTAATTATCAAGAACATCAACAAATAAACTTGAGAAATTATTCAAAATGGCCATCAGAATCTGATTGGTTCAGTGTAGCCAATTTTTCTTGAACAGAACTTTTGACCAAATTTTGAAATTTGACTATTTTGACCTAGCGTAGGAGATTTCCCCGTACCAAGACCTACCTGTGTGCCATGTTTGGTAAAAATCGGTCAAACAGTGTAGATTTGTATTTCTGGCGGATATTCCCACACACCCCCAAACCCTACTTACCACATACGCTGATGACACAGCGATCCTGTCAACTTCCCCTGACCCTTCAGTAGCATCCCAAAACCTGCAGGAACATCTTTCCGCCATACAACATTGGAGTGAAAGGTGGAGAATAAAAATCAACGCAGAAAAATGCAAACAAGTGACATTCACTCTCAATCGAAGATCATGCCCTCCTGTTTACTTCAGAAACACTCCTCTTCCGGAATCTAACGAGGTTCGATATCTAGGGTTATACCTTGACAGCCGACTGACATGGAACCCTCACACGAGACTGAAAAGACAAGAACTGAACAAACGATACGGACTACTTAGACGACTTCTTGGACCCTCATCTAAATTATCGATACAGAACAAGCTAACGATATACAAAACAATCATTCGACCAATATGGACATACGGACTTGAACTCTGGGGATCTGCAAAACCATCTAACATCAACAGAATACAGGCATTCCAGTCAAAAGTACTTCGTAAAATTGTAAATGCTCCTTTCTATGTTTCCAACAAAACCCTTCACAATGACCTCAACATCCCATTTGTCCTTGACCTTGCTAAAACCCGATTCCAAATGTTCCACTCCAAATTGTCTTATCATCCTAATCCTGAAGGTCTATCCTTATCATCCGAATCCCATCCAGACAATCCTCCCAGGCGGCTCAAGAGACAGTGGCCTCGAGACAATTTAATCATCTGATCTTATCGTGACCATTAAAACATTTTCCAAGACATCTCTGGAAGTGCCAACAGTGGTTGTCTTCTTCCATATTTTGTATGTCTTTATTATTTATTTTTTATTTTTACCGTTTTTGTCAATTGTACTTAATATCTGCATGAACAGAATTGATTATTGTACTGCTAATAATTGTACAGATTTCAAATATAATAAATAAATAAAAAAAAAAAACATTTCTGCACTAAATATTTTAATTACTGCTCAACATGGTTCACGCCATTATGCTGCCTCTTCAGATGCTTATAACTAAAAATATTTCTGTTCAGATCAGTAAAAGATTATAGACAGCCCATGCGTATTGACGGTAACTACAAAAAGCGACTGCGCTTCTTCTGAAAATGAACATAACCGCATTTAAGAATCAGTAAAACCAGCTAATTATTTAATATATGTGTATAACTTGCTAAGCTGGGGTTGGTGCAAGGTTTAGCCCATTGCGATTATTATAATCTTTTTTCGATGGGAGCAGAAATATTTTTAGTTATAAACTCCTGAAGAGTTTTTAAATCAACATTTTTTTTTATAATCGATAACTTTTTAAATGTAGGTATATGGAATATTTTGGCAGAATAATGACATCTATAGAGTTGAGTATGTAAAACAATTTTTGATTTAAAAACGGATATCAGATTTGTTTTAGCACATTGAAAACCCCCTAAATTCAAATTTTGGGAATATTAGGAAAATAAAGAAAATGTATTTTAAAGTAAAG
This sequence comes from Gonocerus acuteangulatus, assembly GCA_946811695.1. NCBI lineage: Eukaryota > Metazoa > Arthropoda > Insecta > Hemiptera > Coreidae > Gonocerus > Gonocerus acuteangulatus. The sequence goes on from OX328128.1 coordinate 16,517,275, forward strand.
ATGGAATGGTTGGGATTCGGCTAAATGAACCTCAATATGATTTTGTTTTAAAAAAATCTATATTTCGGACGTTTCGGCTACTCATTGGTAGCCTTCGTCAGCTAAAATGACAAAAAAAAAAAAGAAATTAATACAAAAACAGAAAAAAAAATTTTATAATTGTGATAGGTAACAGAGCTATAGATACAATTAACTTATTAATGAACATATCGTCTTAAATTCTTAGAATGAGTAGAATGAAAAAGTAAAAAGGTACAATAATTGATTTTAATAGTAATTAGTAACATTAATTGATTTTACAAAGAAATAAGAAACTACATACCAATGACAAATATAGTGGCTAATAGTAACATTAATAAATTTTACAAAGAAAATAAGATACTACATACCAATGGAAATGCCGAAATATTACTGACTGGTACACCAAACCCACATACTCGGGACGGTTACTTAATTTTCATTCATCCCATCCTTACCACCTCAAGATTAATGTAGCCAGAAATCTCCTTCGCCGAGTCCTCTCCTATCCCATGCTTCCTTCCACAATAAAAATATTAATATCGCCTCAGATATATTGGCACGCAACCAATTTCCCCCCAACCTCATTAAATCCCTTGTTAAAAAAGTAAAATCCCAACCTTCCAACACTATCTCTCCCAATTCTTCCCTAACTCCCAGTTCCCAAATGTTCCGATCTCTACCATTTACACCTGGACTGACTGATAAACTTACAAAGACAATAAAAAAATCCTACCCTTCCCTAAATTTTGGTTTGAAAACTATCAACAAACTCAAAACCCTCTATACCAAACTCAAAGATCCCATCCCTTTTGAACAAACCACCCGTTGTGTTTACCAAGTCCCTTGCCAAACCCCTTCCTGTAATGGTGTATACATAGGAGAAACCATAAATGACATTCACTCACATTTTACACAACATAAACGAACCATCACTAATAAAGAAATAGATAAATCTGCACTTGCAAAACACGCCATTACACAAAAACACACTTTTAACTTCGACGACACGAAAATTCTTTCTACACAACGAAACAAAAAAAGACTACAGATCTCGGAATGTGTACAAATAAACTTAAACAAAAACAATATAAACTACAAAACTGACCAAGAAGGCATTTCTCCTATGTACGCTAATATTTTCCAAATACTCTCCCGACCTCCCACCTAGATTTTCCCATGCCCCTTGGGTATCCTTCCATTAACACCTTTTTCTCCTTTCCTGTCATAAAAATGTCATAAACAGGCCTTTGATCCCTACCGACCTCCCACCATATTTATAATACTAGTTTACCTGAAAACGTAACCATATTTTTGAATATATTTGACGAAATATAAATTATTGTTTAATGATTTTACTTTTCTTTTATTCTACTCTATAAAACGAATGAATTGGTGAAAGAATCATGTCGATATAATTTTCTAAACTAGAAATAAAAAATAAAGTATTTTCAACCTATTTTATTTTATTTCTCGGCTCCTAAGGCGCATTGGACGGAACGCTCGGACACGTGTCGACTATTATTCGATGTAGAATCACCAGAAAAAAATTGGTCCAAATCGGTGACCCCATCGCTGTATACTCCCCTTGTGAGTCTATCATTGAAATTAAATGTAGGTATAATTGTTTTTTTTTATAATTGATAATCTAACATTCGATACATTTTACAAAATGACACATTTCTCTATACGGAAAACAGGCCCGCGGCTTCCCAGTGGTCCTATAGAATAGTACGGATAGAAGAGACGACTCAAAATTGAATGAGTACAGTTTTGAAAAGACGGACTGATTGAAATTTTAATTAAATCAGGACGAAATGATTGACAGCTGAATGGGGCCGAGCATACCGCGCGTAGAGCAGAATATGCTCGCGTCGGCCCGTTCTACAATCCATGATGCTGAAGTGTCTGTCTCGACGGATCTGATAAATCAATAGGCATGTCGCAGTACATACCTCAAGCGTTTGTACGCTTCTAATTCAGCCTTATAATATTTGGAACAATAACAAGACAAGGGGTCTACACTAGGGATGGGCGATAGGTGATAGTTACTATCGTTATATCGATAGTTCATGACTATCAATAGTAGCTATCGATCCAGCTGTAAAATCCAGGATGTAGACGGCATTGTGTACGTCGAAGGAGGTAGGAAACGATGAGAGACGTACCCAGCCTTTAGGGCCTCCAACAATCTCTCACCTATCCATCCTCCCGCCGACACAAAGGTGCGGATGTCCCCGCAAGCCCCCGCACATACGCCTCCTCTCTTATGTCGCAAGCTTGCGGACACATCCCCGGGAAAGGAATACCTACCTCTCTAGCTTCAACTCCTAGACAGTCAGTCACCAGAAACCTGGGCAGACTGACCCAGAATATCTAACACACGCCACTACGTCTGTAACCGGCGAAGCCTGAAGGGCCCCCGGCCACCAACCCAACCCGTAGTACCATTTTAGGACTTTGTCCATCTGGTCTTGAATGGTCACAGACCCGGAGAACGTTCTCTCCTACGGTTCCCCTATCCATAGGGAACCAGGGGGGGGGGACTAACCCTGGCTCCCCATAGAGAGGGAGGGATCCGTACCCCAGGATGTAGACGGCAACATGTCTTGGCATTCGCTGCTAAAGAAGGCTGCAAATGGGCATACCTTCATGTTTAAATTCTATTGAAAAGCTGTGTTTCTTAGGCCGAACACTCATTCTTATCACTCCGAAGTCTGTTACTCATGTAGATAAAAATTCGTATGATCCAGCTAATCTCTAAAAGATTAGGATTCGGCTAAAGCTAACGAAAAGGTTATATAGAGTTTCCGAAGGTTTGATTGCTTCTGCAATTACCGACCAACATCCTTAATGTCACCCGGGAGATAGCTCTTCCTCTTCCCAAATGTCAAGGCTCTCCCGAGGGCAAGTTATAACGAAATCATCTTGGAGTAGATCGGACCGTAATGGGACCAAGGCAAGACCCTCCTCCAAGAAATTAGATTGCGGGCAGCGAGGTAGGGAGGATTCATTTAGGCAAGAGAGTGCTGGTTCATTTCGTTACCTGTCGCCTCGCTGCGGAGGTGCAAAAAAAATACCAATAGTCTTTTATACTCCATTAGTAAGCGGAAACTTGCCGGAAATTGCCCTCGTCTTGGGGAATCAACCGATTGGACTGTAATTTAAGTCTGACGTCGTAATAGTGTTATTTTTTCCAGGGCGAAGATAGGAAGTGGCCTTGGATAATCAGAGGTCCTCCGTAAACAGTAATAATACAGTTTAGAATTTAACTTATCGCGGTTTCAACGGGAAAACGACTTAATGAAGTCCTGAATATATGGGTCACTGGACTTATGCAGGGTGCCCAATATAAGCGTCTCACAGGTGACCTGATGAATAAAAATTCCAGATAAAACCATTGTAATTCTAGAACTATACTTTTAATAACTCCCTGGTGCTAATGACCTTGGCATTCAAGCACCTTGATAGGGGAAAAAACGCACTGGTTATTAAATTTGAAGATAAATTAGGATTTGCAGATAACACTTATTTTCAGTGCTTTCAAGTCCCATTCGCAGTTAGTGCGTCGTCTTAACGTGTTTCCGAATAATGCATATACAGGTTGTCCCGATTTCAAATGGTAATACTTCAGGAGCGTGTAGGAGACCGGTAAACTAAGACAAAAAGTCCTTTAGAGATTTGCTCGTTTTTGCTTCGTTTTGGAGAAAATCGCAAAAAAAGAAAAAAAAAAAAAAAGAAACGAAACGAGTTTTCATTTTTGTACCTAATTATTTAAATTTTTAATGGATAAAAAATTGTCATTGTGAATTGTTTCAAGAAACCAATTACTAAAATTCAATCTCTTGATGCTGATCCAGTTTTCGTGTACGGTTTCTGCAATGGTAATGCTTTAGAAGCGGTGCGAGAGTTAGCGCGCCGATTCGCAAATAGAAGAGTGCTTTATCTACGAGTCTTGTTGTTAACTTTTAATAGACTACGAGAGACTGGGTCATTCTTACTTCATAATGAAGGCGGCCAATTCCAGGCAGTATTAAAAGCAGATTATCAGAGAAGAATTGAGTCCAAGGCCTGCATTGGGAATATCGCAGCAGGCAATATGACGAACGGTGATAATCGCCACCCGTACCATCTTCAAATATTGCAGAATTTATTACTTCATAATTATGCAAAGATATTGAATTTTATTGATTGGTTACTGATTGGGGAACCTTGAAGCAGGAAGTTTATTCGGTGTCAATCAACTCTAGAGACCAATTAAGAACAATAGATGAAGTGCATCAAATATCATCAGAACAGTGTTTAGCTGCAATTTATCAAGTCAGTGCTAGATGTAATGCTCGCGTTTCTGCAAGAGGGCAACATTTAATAAGTAATACTAAATAGATGATAACATAAAATAATGTCATTAAATGAAAGTTAATGTGAAGCATTCTCTCATGGCACTCTTGAAAGAACAAGGTTACGAGTGCTTCGAAGAAGTATTCAGCATCGATGATGAAGGCTCCACAAGGTTCGCTGACATCGTTGCCTTCAAGCGGAATGCCAAAACGGCTCTAATATTAGACCCGACTATCCGATATGAAGGCAACGATGATAAACAAGCCGAAAAAATACACCTCGAAAAGCAAGCGATCTACGACAACTGCGTGACCTACTATAAGGAAAAATTCCAAGAGAGTTTTGGACTCAAAGAATGCCGAGTGCAGGGATTATGGTTCGGTTCCAGAGGCACCATCCCGAAGGAGACGGCAGCTTGTCTCAAAGAAACAGGAATCAGCGAGGAACAATTAGGAATCATAGCTGAATCTATTCTCGTTGATTCCCTGGCAATAATTCAAAACCATATATATGGCTGAAGCCTTTTAAGTTATTTATTAGATGTATTAATTTTTTTTTTTTTTTTTTATTAATTTTACCATATATTTTTTTTTATTTACCATAATTAGGAGGAGTCTTTTCATTTTTCTTTTACATTTTGTTTACAATCAATTTTATCATTATTTCCGTAGTTTTATTAATTTGTTTTTTAATTTTACTTTTTTTGAGATATTTTTATAATTATTGCAGATTGTTGATTAGTAAGTTGTGTTCTGAGCAACCCAATATAATTGGGCAACTAAACTTTGTTTTATTTTGTTAAATAAAGTTTTTCTCCCCTACTTAGTCTCTCGTAGTCTATTAAAAGTTAACAAAAAGACTCGTCGATTAAGCAATCTTCTATTTTTTGTAATCGGCGCACAAACACTCGCACCGCTTCTAAAGATTACCGTTGCAGAAACACGGTAACTCTAGATCAGCTTCGAGAGATGGAATTTTAATAATTGGTTTCCGAAGAAATCGCAATTACAACTTTTTTACTATTGAAAATTTAAATAAGTAAGTAAAAAAATGAAAACTTGTTTCGTTCCTTTTTTTCTGATTTTCTCCGAAACGAAGCAAAAGTCCGACTCGCAGGAACTGCATCATCTTAGCGCGGTTCCGTTCATATCCCTAGTGGTATTTGAAAAGCTTAGAAAAGAAATAAACTTTTTTTTTTTTTTCTTTTTTTTTATATATCTCGTGAAAATTGTCGAAATCCTCTCGAATAAAAGTGATGTTAAGGCGTCAGGGACACCGACAGTAGTTAACTTATACACAGAATCGGAAATTACACAATCCGGCTCTAATTCTAAAGCAAAGCTCTATAAATGAATACAAAATATGCCTAATAAAGCCTTTCTAGTGGATACAAAAGGATCAAGAAGAAGTACAAGAAAGATTGAGTAGAATACCTTGCCTAATATAGCCTATATAGAATAATATGCCGAATAAAGCCTATCTAGTAGATACAGAAGGACAAATAACAAGTCTTGACGAATAACAAGTCAATATATAGAATAATATACCTAATTAAGTCTAAGGAGTAGATACAAATGGACCAAAAACAAGTCTTGAGAAAGCTTGTTTTTTTCTAATTAAATACTTTTTATCAATATTTAGTGTATAACCTGCGTTGAAAACTATTGATTGCTAATTGATGAATCGAGTTACAACTAAGTAATCTTTATGAATATTTAGTATATAACCTATGTATGGAACTGTGTTATTTCCAGAACTTGTATTGTAGAATAGAACTTGTATGAAATTTAATCAGCTTTCATTTGTTTGAAGGAAAATACATAAAATAGTAACGTAATATATATTATTGAAGGGAATGCAATACTCTACAGCCCTATAACCGTTATTTATTATTTTGGTACATCGTTGAAGAGTTATCCGGTCAAAACGGGGAAAAAATCTGCGGCAAAAGTGTTTTTCCCCAAAATGACAGACTATCAAGAGCGGATATTTCGAAAACTAAAGATATCTCGAAAAACTTTATAGAATAGAACATGTATGAAATTTAATCAGCTTTCATTTGTTATAGAATAGTCATGTCGCTAGGACGCAGGGTTTCCGAGATATTAGTGAACACCCGAAAAGGTTAAGGGTAAGGACTTTTGATATGTTCACCTCCTATCCAGCCCAAACAAAGTTACGAAGTCAAAAATTGTGCTCCAAACATTTCTACCTATAGCTGTTTTCAAGCATTCGTTGCCTGGACTGCGTAGCTAGGCTTTGTATTTGTGTCGGCAGATACCTGGGGTATATTTACAACTCTTGAGGATTACCTCCAAGCAGGTAAATTTCCTGCTAGGAGGGTTCAGTCCGGGCACTGAACTGACTCTATTCGCTCATAGTATCTAACCGTTGTGAAGTTTATTTTTTGGATTTACGACTTAATATACATATGTAGACTAAATCATAGCAAGAAGTCTACCTCCGTCGTCGGTTCTTCACTATGTAGACTCGCTAATGTTACCCAATCTTAGATACATCGTTATTAAAATCCACAGCAAAAACACGACATTTCATCAGAATCCCCTGCTTAATAAAACATATATAGAATAATATGCCAAATAAAGCCTATCTGGTGGATAAAAATAGAGGAAAAAGGGGGTGTGGAACGAGGGGTGAAATGATATAACGCTACGAGTCTCCCAAGGAAGAATCCTCACCGTATTCTGACCATTGCTAGGATTAGGGGTGTGGGACGAGGGGAGAAATGATATAACGCTACAAGTCTCCCAAGGAAGAATCCTCACCGTATTCTGACCATTGCTAGGATTAGGGGTGTGGAACGAGGGGTGAAATGATATAACGCTACGAGTCTCCCAAGGAAGAATCCTCACCGTATTCTGACCATTGCTAGGATTAGGGGTGTGGGACGAGGGGAGAAATGATATAACGCTACAAGTCTCCCAAGGAAGAATCCTCACCGTATTCTGACCATTGCTAGGATTAGGGGTGTGGAACGAGGGGTGAAATGATATAACGCTACGAGTCTCCCAAGGAAGAATCCTCACCGTATTCTGACCATTGCTAGGATTAGGGGTGTGGGACGAGGGGAGAAATGATATAACGCTACAAGTCTCCCAAGGAAGAATCCTCACCGTATTCTGACCATTGCTAGGATTAGGGGTGTGGAACGAGGGGTGAAATGATATAACGCTACGAGTCTCCCAAGGAAGAATCCTCACCGTATTCTGACCATTGCTAGGATTAGGGGTGTGGGACGAGGGGAGAAATGATATAACGCTACAAGTCTCCCAAGGAAGAATCCTCACCGTATTCTGACCATTTCTAGGATTAGGGGTGTGGAACGAGGGGTGAAATGATATAACGCTACGAGTCTCCCAAGGAAGAATCCTCACCGTATTCTGACCATTGCTAGGATTAGGGGTGTGGAACGAGGGGTAAAATGATATAACGCTACGAGTCTCCCAAGGAAGAATCCTCACCGTATTCTGACCATTGCTAGGATTAGGGGTGTGGAACGAGGGGTGAAATGATATAACGCTACAAGTCTCCCAAGGAAGAATCCTCACCGTATTCTGACCATTGCTAGGATTAGGGGTGGCGGACGAGGGGAGAAATGATATAACGCTACAAGTCTCCCAAGGAAGAATCCTCACCGTATTCTGACCATTGCTAGGATTAGGGGTGTGGAACGAGGGGTGAAATGATATAACGCTACAAGTCTCCCAAGGAAGAATCCTCACCGTATTCTGACCATTGCTAGGATTAGGGGTGTGGGACGAGGGGAGAAATGATATAACGCTACGAGTCTCCCAAGGAAGAATCCTCACCGTATTCTGACCATTGCTAGGATTAGGGGTGTGGGACGAGGGGAGAAATGATATAATGCTACGAGTCTCCCAAGGAAGAATCCTCACCGTATTCTGACCATTGCTAGGATTAGGGGTGTGGGACGAGGGGAGAAATGATATAACGCTACGAGTCTCCCAAGGAAGAATCCTCACCGTATTCTGACCATTGCTAGGATTAGGGGTGTGGAACGAGGGGTGAAATGATATAACGCTACGAGACTCCCAAGGAAGAATCCTCACCGTATTCTGACCATTGCTAGGATTAGGGGTGTGGAACGAGGGGTGAAATGATATAACGCTACGAGTCTCCCAAGGAAGAATCCTCACCGTATTTCAGGTAGAGATTTTTGCCATTTTTTTGCTGGAGGTCATACATTAAATGAGGAGGGGGTCTGACGAAGCCAACGAAAAATATAATGAAAATTGGGAACTTTCGTTATCTGTACCTCCATAAAAAAAAAAATCAATAAATAAAAAAAAAAAAAAAAAAAAATCATCTTCAATAACTTTCGTAATATCATCTTAATACGAATAATTCATAATTTATTTGCGAATTTTATTGGGAATACATTTTTATTCACAAATTATAATGTGAATAAATTTTTATTCGTATATTTTAATGTGATTTTTTTTGTAATCAATTGATTTTTTGTAAATATTCACATTTTTTGTGAATATTTACAATTTTTTCTGTGAATTTATTTTTATTCGCAGAAAAATTTGCGAATAAAATTTTATTTGTATTTTTATATTTAATATATGTGAATAAAAATAAATTCGTATTCACACTTATGAATTCGAATTTATTTATATTCGTATTCACAAATATATGAAGTACAAATTTATTTATATTCGTATTCACAAATATATGAAGTATGAATAAATTCGTATTTTCATTTATAAATAAAATTATGCCCATCTCTGCTTCAAATATAAAAGCCCATGTATTATTACTTATAGGATTCATGTATCAATGTTGGACTATGAAATATGTTATTAAGGGACATCGACGGCTTACCAAGTCCACAGATGGAGCTGTTCCATAAACCAGAAGAGCGGCACCGTTCTTATTCTTTAGCAATTTGACGTAAATTTACCACATTGCTGAGGAAAGTGCTTAGTTATGCAGCTCCTGCCTGAAGGACATTTTTTTCTTAGAAGGAACTTGGGCATCGGGATCCACAAGAAATGCTATATAGATATCTTGGGACAATTTCGTTGTAGACCAATGTAATCAGATTCAATAGCTCAGAGATACGGCAGACGTATTTTTCATATCTCTCTCCGTATTATTGATGATGCGTAGTAACATTTGTCCATATAAATAGAAGTACGGTCGGGTGAGTATCATCATTTTCTAGCTGACTACCAGGTGGATGTTGTCGGTGGTTCGGGTGAGAGGGTTCATCCAAGTGTAGAATGCTGGGGTCTTCTGAGGGGATATAGGGCGGCATCATTTGATTATCCTGGCCCGTGCCTCCCTCCTCCCCCAGGTTGGGGATAACCAATATGGCCGCTCTCCTAAACCAATATATATATATTATCAATACTGTATTCAACAAACAAAAATTTGGGACGCAGCGTGTTTAATGGCGTATGAACTATTGGGCTATTAAAGCCGGGCTACCTGCAAATTGCCACCCTTTTATTATGCCAACAGCACGTGGTCAGTCACCCATTCAGGTACTGGCCACGCCCGACGTCGCTTACCTTCGGTGATCTACGGGAACTGGCGCATTCAACGTAGCTCTGGCCGTTGACTACATTGTGGAAGACTCGTTAAAATGAAGTCGCTAAAGACCATTTTTACCACTTTTGTAATGTGCATAAAACAACAGGACGTTGTTCTGGGGACTATACAGCTTTTTCCCAATTTTTAAAACAACTAATAACTGAAATGTGAATACACCTTTCCACATCCCATAATTTCTGAATTTAAAGTTGTCCCAGACCATTTGTGGATTGTGAGAGAAATCGAAAGCCACCACAGGACTACAAAGAACAGCCTGACAGGCTGTCTTCTTGTTTCTGGAAGAACAATACTTCAGGAAGTTTTTCCTCAATGGAGGCAGATCTAAGGATAGTCCACTTTTCAATCAAGTCTTCCATTTTGTTCCGTGATTTCTTATATCTTGGTTGAATTCTACCACTTCTGAAGGAATTTTACGAAATAATACCATCTATCTATTAACCCTTAATAACCTAGCGTACCCATATGGGTACGTCTGACTTGGTGACCGAAAGTAGGCTACAGCTTGTCTGTCGTGCCTTTTGGGACCTGCAAACCTCCCCTTCTAATATCTAGCACATAAAATTTTAAATTTATTTTTTACGTGCTTCAGGAAGGCTAAACATAAAAAAAAAAACATGTATACACATTGATTTTTAACGAAAAAAAAGTTATTAAGGGTCAATCATAATCAGGGTGTCTACTGTTTCAGAAACTCACGAAAATCATAAAGATAGGGCACGAAAAAGTCATGAATTTAGAAACCATGTCATGAAATTTCAGTTTTACAGGAGACAAACATCTCTTGACTTCTGTGCATTGGTAATTGTCGCTGTTTTTGTACGGTGACTCAATTTTATCTATCTCCCCCACCCCCATTCTCTTAGATTACTTTCTTGTAGCATTTATTTTTTTTAATTTATTTATTTATTTATTTTATTTTTATTTTTTTTACGGCGCATCTACATCTAGGTCATTAGCGCCGATATCCAGGATGCAGCGAGGAATTTTCCCAGCGAACCCTGAGGTGAGAAAATTCCTGCCGGAGGTGGGAATCCAACCCACCATAGTAAACAGGATGCAATAACAAGTCAACACACCTCCACTGTTTAATTCCTTTATTTTAACATAACGTTTTCGAGGTCAGCACCTCATCCTCAGTGTCCTGTTAACACCCATCAACAAAGGCAACATTACAATCAAATAAAATAACTTAACTTAAATCACATGGGTACGTCACATTATACACTACGTCAACAATTAAAAACACTAAAAACAAAAATAACATACAGTACAATTCTAAAAAACCCAAATAAGTCATATTTAAAAAACCCCAATCGTTGCCAGGAGGCCAACATTAAAACATTTATAAAAATTTAACAGTACTAACAATCAATAAAAACAACCAACAAATCCAAGGCGCTAGCCACTAGACCACGGGAGACTCCTGTTATAGCATTTACACATTATTATCCATTATTTACATATATTATTGTAATGGTACATATACCATCCAGACTTTAATATTGAAATTATGTACGCATTAATTAACTAAATTATCTACATTGGCAATAAATATTTATTTAGTAATATTTTTAGGACTTTGAATTCCGCTACCATTGTTCGACATTTTTGATGCTGCTATTTCCATATTCCATAGTTTTTTCACTTTTAAAATTAATGTACCTATCCTCTTTAACATATGATGTTCTTTTCATACAGTTTTAAATTTTAGTTTTATCGATTTCACGGTAAACCGTGTAAGGGTTTAAAGCCAAAAATTAGGGCTGTTTCTTTTTAAGTGAAATTATTTTTTTTTAGTGGGTATGAAATTTACATTTAAAGTCATAAAAATGTCATGATATTGGCTTTTACAAAAGTGTGTATATATATATATATATGTGTGTGTGTGTTTATAGATGACACATCCCCTAAGAAATCCAGCTGTGAATTTCCATACTGGAAAAAGATAAGACAAAGACAAAAATGGCAGTATTTGTCATCAGTAATCTTTCCATTTCCATAATAGGTCGTCGAATGTTATTCGATAGTTTTGCTAATCTGATAAGAACTTGTTTATGCTAACAAATTCTTTAATATTAATGCAATGACTCATTAATGAATAAAACGTAATGTTTGCAATTACCTCTTGCTACTGATTTTGTTTTATTATACTTATATATTTATTATTATATTTTTATTATACTCTGTTTTTTAACTATATAGTGGTTGGATTACTGTCTGGATTCCGGCTTCTATGCTCGTTTCTACCGTTGGTCATTTTGCACGGCTATTATTTTTATGGAATTAAATTTAATATTAATATTAAATTATACGAGTATAATAATAGTATATTGCATCAAAATTCTGTAATAAATCAAGACGATTAAATCTTTATCTTGGTGGATATAATTGAATGAAGTATTGTCTAAATAGGTGTCATAATAGTTCTTTATATTTTAACCTTTAAAAAAAAAAAAAAAAAAAAAAAAAAAAAAAAAAAAAAAAAAAAAAAAAAAAAAAATCAGTCCCGTAACAGGCCACGAGAGCCCTGAGGGTCAGATACTATAGAGGTATCTGATTCATGACCATACGGCAAACTAGGGAGATAGTGTGGTCAGTACTATGCTCCGGCCGCCTGATTTTCCCCTTGGCTGCTTTGACTGCTAGAGTCATTAGCACCAACCAAGGTACCCATTATTAAATTAATTAAAGGCTGGGTTGGCCTAGGGACGGTCAGGGAGGCCGAATTCAACCGGTGAACGAAGACACTAGAAGAAAAAATCTTTAGTGCTTGCTCGGGATTTGAACTCAGGCCTCCAGCTTATTAGTCCAGTGCTCTACCACTGAGCTAACCTCGCCCCATATATTTTAACCTTTAAACCTCAATATTTCAGCTGCTACTGCATGAAAATTCGAACTGTTATTTGATGTCTCTTTAATCCATAAATTCTCGCTATACATAAAGTATAGTATGTATACCAATAGGTTCTTATGTATATTTCACAGCATTCTATTATTCAAATTACCCCAACAAAAAAAAAGGAAAAAAATATGTTTTGCATGTATTCTTTGATTTCTAGATAAATGTTATTTTTGCCTTTTCTTCCCCCAGGACGGTACTACTCCTTTGATCCTCTCAGCTGCCAATGGACATTACGAATGTGTGGTGGAGCTTTTGGAACAAGGTGCAGATCCGACGGCCAGGAGGCATGTAAGTAATTGAATAATATATAAACCATAATATGCTCGCTTTTGAATAATCAAAATATTGCTGTATTAAAGCCTTACTTACATAAGCAGGCCATTTACGTTCCGATTTGCAGTACGCTCAGATTTGCAGTACTTCGCTCTGAACGCTCCAACTCGTCCAACAAGACTTCCAACAATCCGACACGCCCATTCACGATCCGACTTCCGAAATTGTACCACAAGTCGTACTGCAAATCGGAACCTGTCTGCTTTACTGACGAGCTCTACAGTCCGCGAAGGACCAAGGTCTCAGACAGCTATATCTGTTGCAAAACGCCTCCAACGACGGATTCCCAATTATTTCAAATCCTTCTCCACTTCGTCCAGCCAGCGCAATCGAGGTTTTACCCGGCATTCCATAAAGGAGCTTCCTTGGTAATATCTCATGGGTCCATCCTCCCCACGTGTCCAAACCATTTCATCCTTAGACCTTTTAGGAAATAAATTATGGCTGGGTCTCCATTCAACTATTTAAGCTCCCGATAGCTTTTTATCCTCCAAAAGTCACCATACTTTACCGGGCCATATATGCTTCTGAGTACCTTCCGCTCCTAACCTTGTAGGATTCTTGTACTTTCTTTGGTTAGTACCCATACTTCGGTTCCATATGTGACTACTGAGCGTAGTACTGTCTTATAAGAGTCTTTGCGTTCATATAGAGCTCCTTGAACCTCGACATTTTCTGAACCCAAAACAGACGTCTATTTCCAGCAGCGATTCGGGTTTTAATGTGTGGCACTACATTGAACTTATGTGAAATTATGTCGCACATGTACTTGAACTTATGTATTAAAACCAATTATGCTTTAACGATAAACCCAAACAATATGCAATATGTTTATAATTGCAGAGGGGTTTTCATGGACTTGATTTTTTTTTTAACTATCGTTTCCTTAAACAACCCCATTTGATCCTTATGTTCTTACCCTCGGCTTGTGGTGTCTTTGGTCGTCAAATTGGTTGGCAACCGACGTTTCGCCAGACATTCTGCCGGCTTCCTCAAACCCGGAATCCAACGGCACGGAGGTAGAATCGAACAATCAGAGACCTGGAAAGGCCGACTACGACGCCGACCAGGTTTAAATAATCTGGGACTGAACCCTATCTTCATTCGTAGAAGGAACCCTGAGGAAGCCGGCAGAATGTTTGGCGAAAAGTCGGTTGCTACCAATTTGACACGGTCGTATCCAGAAAACTTTAAAACATTAAATAACATGGACCGTGTAAGACTACGAGAATTACTTTGTTTGAATTGTCCGGAGCATTGGAAATTGACAACAAAACAAATTGGCGCAAGGTGTGGAAATGTTGGCTACTCATTTTATGCAAAATTTGTTCAGCTATGGTATGCAAGATATCAGCTAGTGGATTTGTTATGGTGTACAGAAAGTTGCACTATCATGGGCTCAGCTATGGTATGCAAGATATCAGCTAGTGTATTTGTTATGGTGTACAGAAAGTTGCACTATCATGGGCTCAGCTATGGTATGCAAGATATCAGCTAGTGTATTTGTTATGGTGTACAGAAAGTTGCACTATCATGGGCTCAGCTATGGTATGCAAGATATCAGCTAGTGTATTTGTTATGGTGTACAGAAAGTTGCACTATCATGGGCTCAGCTATGGTATACAAGATATCAGCTAGTGTATTTGTTATGGTGTACAGAAAGTTGCACTATCATGGGCTCAGCTATGGTATACAAGATATCAGCTAGTGTATTTGTTATGGTGTACAGAAAGTTGCACTATCATGGGCTCAGCTATGGTATGCAAGATATCAGCTAGTGTATTTGTTATGGTGTACAGAAAGTTGCACTATCATGGGCTCAGCTATGGTATGCAAGATATCAGCTAGTGTATTTGTTATGGTGTACAGAAAGTTGCACTATCATGGGCTCAGCTATGGTATACAAGATATCAGCTAGTGTATTTGTTATGGTGTACAGAAAGTTGCACTATCATGGGGTTCAGCTATGGTATGCAAGATATCAGCTAGTGGATTTGTTATGGTGTACAGAAAGTTGCACTATCATGGGGTTCAGAACGTTGGACTGTCGTGGGTTGCAGAACGTTTCACTTCCATCGTGTGCGAAAGCTTGGCTATCCGTTAATAACAGAAGATCCACTTCCTATGGCTCGCGGAAGTTCGTCCTGTCATGGAGATTTAAATTTTGGGCTACCTAAATGTGCGGGGAACGTTGCAATGGGCATAATTTGCAAAATATAGAACGTACATGAATTAGAGATCCGGTCAAAAAATTATTAATCATTATGTTTGTTATTTCAGACTGGTACGACGGCTCTTTTCTTTGCTGCACAGTCTGGCTATGTGGAAATAGCAAGTGTGCTCCTCCGTCATGGCACTCCGGTGGATATTCCAAGTGTTGTATGTATAATTTTTCATAAAGTTTTTATTTCATACTTTTATTGATATAGCTCATATACGGAGTGTAACGTAAGTGGTGACGAATACTTAAGGAGGTGATAGTAGACACCAAATGAAACACTTTTGGGCTACAGGTCAATTCCCAACAGGGAAGGAGGAAATTTAAATGTTGTGTTTTTTTAGGCTGACCACGTTTTTCGTTGAATAGAAAGCAATAACTAAATAACTGTTTAAGATATGTAATTCCCAATTACAGCATCGTAAACTAGACAAAATTTACTCGAAGAACAAGTAAACTTTGTCAATAATAAAACCAGTGAAATGGGGCTAAAACGCAGTTTAATATTAATATGGCAGAAGTGCTTGCAGCAGCCGATTCTTTGCTTGTACGGGCGAGAGAATGTCTTGCCCCCAAAATAAGAAGGTTGTAAATTTAACCCTTAATTAGTGGCGTCGGGTCATATTGACCCGAATGTATTTATTTATTCGACCTTTGCCATTTGAAATCTTTGTATTTCAATAAATATTATTATTTATTTAAATTACTTTACCCAAAAAAAGTCAATTTAAAGTTTGTTTCACTGGGGCCCCGACACCATTAGTTATGGTAGAAAAAGCACGCTACTAATTAAGGGTTAAACTCCATTTTAGCCCACTTTCAATGGTTTTATAATTGACTAAATCATTGAAATTGTCTAAACCGTTGAAAGTGGGCTAAAATGTAGTTTAAATTTACAACCTTCTTATCTTGGAGGCAAGAGATATAATCGATAGAAAATTAGAATTTATACAACTCACTCATCTAATTTTTGGCGCACTTCCCAAAAATCTAAAGACTAGACATTTTGAAGGATGATAGACTAGTGTTGTAAAAGAGCGCGCCTTTAAGGCTAGAAGGCGCGGCTCCTAAAAGCTCGAGATCTCAGAGCTTGGACAGGGCTCGATAGAAGGCGCGAGCCTTGAAGGCTCGGCTTAGTAGAAGGCGCAAGTCTTGAAGGCTCGCCTCGGGAGAAGGCGCAAGCTTTGAAGCCTCTTACTTTTCATTTCCAAAATGGCGGACGGTGGGCAAACAGCTGTTTCGTGAAATATACGTAAGTAGATTCGTCCTAAATTGTTTCCGCCACACTGAAATTATACGCTAGCAATTAATTTTATCATGACATCGATAAACTAAATTATATCCATCACTAATTGGTTAAAAATAGTAACTTTTTCTTAAAAAATAAATTTTGTTAGACGGTGATGGCAACACTGTCATACTTCTTAACTGTATGACACTGTCATACTTTTATCTCCCTTAAATAATAAAAGTCCATACAATTTTTCATACAGATTTTAATCCATAAGAATACAGAATTTAAAAAATCAGCTAAATGAGGCACTTTATTTAGCGCAATCATTAACGTTATAAACTGAACTCTGTTGAATTTTAATAAATTACAAATGAAGCATATTAAGAATTATCAGAGATAACAGATAAATTACCTCCCTTTGTAAATAAAGATGCCGATAAAAATTTATATTTATTATTGTTAAATAAATCGTGAGATATGTCACCAAAAAATCGAAATGAATAAAATGTAATAATTAAAGATTAAGTAATTATTGTATATAGATAATCTAGTAAAGCACTAGAAAGGGTTTGACTATAACCGTGCTTGCCGAAGCTCTACCTTCCCAAGGCTCCAAGGCCGAGCCTTCAAGGCTCGAGGGAGAACCTTGCCGAACCTTCAGGGCTTGATAAGGTTAGGATGGAGCCTCACTCCCGAGCCTTCATCGAGCCCGCAGAGCTCTGGCTGTAGAGGTTAGGTTCAAGTAGTGTTGTTAAAAGCGAGCCCTGACTAGAGGCTTGACGCCTGAACCTTGAATCTAACCTCTACAGCCGGAGCTCTGAGGGCTCGATGAAGGCTCCGGAGTGAGGCTTCAGCCTAACCTTATCAAGCCGTGAAGGTTCTCCATCGAGCCTTGAAGGCTCGGCCTTGGAGCCCTGGGAAGGTAGAACTTTGGCAAGCACGGTTATAGTAGTATAGTTGTAGTACGACAGTGTTGCCATCACCGTCTCACAGAAGAGTTTATTTTTTAGGAAAAGTTACTATTTTTACCCAATTAGTGAGCCATATAATTAGTTTATCAATGAAATGGTAAATTTAAATGCCAGCGAATAATTTCAATGTGGCGGAATGAATTTAGGACGAATCTACTAAAGTATATTTCATGGAACAGCTGTTTGCCCGCCGTCCGCCATTTTGGAAATGAAAAGTAAAAGGGTCCAAAGCATGCGCCTTCTCCCGAGGCGAGCCTTCAAGGCTCGCGCCTTCTACTAAGCCGAGCCTTCAAGGCTCGCGCCTTCTATCGAGCCCTGTCCAAGCTCTGAGAGCTCGAGCTTTTACGAGCCGCGCCTTCTAGCCTCAAAGGCGCGCTCTTTTACAACACTAGGTTCAAGGTTCAGGGCAGAAGCCTTTAGTCAGGGCTCGCTTTTAACAACACTATGATAGACAGTAGGGTGTTATTAAATGGCAAAAATCGAAAGATCCTGAAGAGTTGTGTTTGACTCTGCCCGTTTTGTACTTGTATCATTCCTCAAGCCGATCGTCGATGGTGCCGACTCAAAATTCTGTTACAAAAATTATTGACATCCCCGAAAAAACTAACGTTGAAAAAAAAAAGACCAAGTTTCAGGCCCTCCTAAAAATAGTTTGTCTATGAAAGTTATATCATAGTATTTGGCCACGTTTTAGGCTCTTTATACCTTGTCAAGAACCTAATACTACCGTCTCACTTATTTATGCATTACCAACTTGGTCAGTTTTCGTTTATAATAATAATGAATCATTACCCTAAGGGCCTGGATCTTTAAATGCCAGAAATTTTATAATAAATCCGATCGTTATAGTGGCCATCATTCATCGAAAACTGGCCAATTTAGAAATGCAGAAATAAGCGAGAGGGTATTATTAGGTTCGTGACAATGCATTAAGAGTCTGAACCCAATACTATGATATTATAACTTTTTTGGAATAACTATTTTGGCGAAGAGCCTGAAACTTGGCTTTCAACGTTTTTTCTTTGGGGGATAGTGTTTAACACTTTCGCTGCGGCTGTCATTGTTCGGGAATACCTCAGTATCGAGTGCATTTTTTGTTTGAATTTTTCATGTAGACAATTTTTTTTTTCATAAAAAAATCCCCCCAAAAAAACTTCCTATCAGCCGATTTGAAAACGGAAAACACTGTTGGAAAGTCCAAACATTACTGAAGACAACTCATGGGCGTATATAGAAAATAATTTCGGAGGGGACTGGGAAAATGTCGGGGGGCTGAGACCATTTCTGGTGTATGGAATAACTAACAATTTAGATCTTGGAAGAGTTTTAGCCAACTTAAACGCTATTACACCCAAAATAGAATATGTTTATGAACTAAATGAGCTTACTTAATTTATTGTTAAGGGTTTTATGAAATTTTTACCGATCATATCAAAATTTCGGGCGGGGTAGCCGGAGCCACCTCAGCCCCCCCCCCTATATACGCCCCGGAAATGCAATGGAGGAATGTCCTTCCGAAGGGACACTCGTAAGCGGGTAGGATCGCTAGTGTACTTCCGCAATGACACCCGCAACGAAAGTGTTAATTAACAATACTTAGCCAAATTCAAGTCTCCCGGTACGACGTTATCCCTTAGGGATCAATTTGTCTCTTGAGTTTTTAAACTGTTCCACTTTCATGTAACTTACGATGTAACTTATAAAACTGATGTTAGAGATGTAGATATAATGAAACAAACTTTCATGTAAGTTTGGGGATTAGCGTAACCTAATTACATTATTGAACAGTCCATTATTAGATATTTTAATTTAATTACTTATTTGTATACAGTATTTATAAATATTTACCTGATTCCAGGACGGAGGTACGCCCTTGTTCGTTGCCTGCCAATATGCACACCTCGATATGATTCAACTCCTCATCAAGCACGGCGCTAATGTCAATGCGCAGATGAAGGTGAGGACTAACGTGACTATAAATTTATTGATTTTTTTCTAGACATAAACTACATTATAACAATCAAGTAACATTAAGCGGAAGAAAGTGCTTTGCGTCTCGGAGACGTCAAAGTCAAAAATGGCACATTAAATGAAATCACGTCTCCCAGACGCCATTTCATGTCAAGGGGTTAATGTTTAACCGCTTGACATGAAATTAAGTCTCCCAGACGCAATTTCATGTCAAGGGGTTAATGTTTAACCGCTACAGTCAGTTATGCCTTCAAGCATCTGGCATTAAAAATGTCGTTATAACATAATAGCTATCGCCATAACTAAAATTATGTCCGAATATCAGCGACCTTTCGCTTGTAGTAGAAGCCTCCATTGCCGAAGATAGCGTTGATCCCCTGCGCCTAAGCAGTTAAGTGTGACCATGCTGAAAATATCTACTACATATTTATTTGTCAAATAGCACTCACTGACCTATCATCGCCCATATCCTGAAATTTTGCATGGACACTATCTTCAGGATGTAAACACTCGCTAAGAAAGGTTTCTTGATATTCGAATTTTTAAGTATTTTAGAGGGGTTCGAATTTTTAGTTTTAAAGAGAGCATGCTCGCCTAGTCTGCTTGCGTTGCTAGGACGATAACAGAACAGCTGTTACCCTACTGTGTCTATTTCATAGTATTATTTTTAATTGCGGTTAATTTCAACTATGATGGCAGTCCTTGAATTACTAGAAATAAACTGTCCCTCATAGAGTTTACGCTAAGAGGGACAAAATCACCATTTTAATTGCGGTTCATTTCAACTTTTCCCCCATAGAGTTTACGCTATACCTGGTGATGGTCCATCCGAGGTAATAATATCCCGAACCCTTGCGTAGCCTCCTCGCCCATCAGCATCCCCAGTCATAACACGTTTTGTTAACGCTCGCAAATATAATGGATGTTTCCAAATGACATCTGAGAAACATAAATTTTTAAATGTTAACGTACATTTATTATTGACAACGAAATTTAACCTCTATTGGTTAAACTGCTGTTACTGAACGGGTTGTCTCTAGGTTATCTGTTTCTTGACACTGGTCCGGACCGCCCCAGTTTATAGAAACATTATACTTCGATTACTTATCAATTTATGTATAACATATGATGTGGGGGTCTCCCGTGGTCTAATGGCTAGCGCCTTGGATTCATGAGCGGGAGATGGTGGGTTCGATTCCCAACCTCCGGCAGGAATTTTATCATCCCACGGCTCGCTGGTAAAATTACTCGCTGCACCCTGGATGTCGGCGCTAATGACCTAGATGAAGATGCGCCGTAAAAAAAAAAAAAAAAAAAAAAAAAAAAAAAAAAAAAAAACATATGATATGACGGGAACCATGCAATAATAAACTGCAAAAAATTATATAGTAGCGTTAATTTGGATGATACATTATTTAATGCATTTAAAAACTACTTATCTGCCGTGACGCAGCACGGGCATTCAGCTAGTACACTATATTTTCAGCATGGTCACATAACCGCTAACTTTGGTCCTTCTTTCCCCCCGGGACTTCATTGCTGGCGAAGGTTACCAAAGAGTTGCCGAAACGTCCTTAATGCAGATTTTTACAAAAATAGTATTAAGGTTTCCTAGCCGAATCCCAACTATTCCCTGACTGCTTATCACCTAGACGGCAAACTATCTACACCTAATTATGAATATAATGATATGTTACATTTATAAATCCATTAATTAAAGATGGTAATGATTAGACTGGGATAGTAAGCGGAAGTGCGTTCCGGAAGATGGCTACTTACAATTACACAGCCGCTCTCTGTCTTATGCAACTTCTTTATTCTCTCATCCTCTTTATGAATGAATGCCGGACTCTCCTTCATAGTCCATTCATAGTTCCGTTTCCTTGATGACCATTGTTTGTATACCTCAGCTGTGTCAGTACTCCAAACTCTGAGGGATAGACAGCAGTAGAGTTGTTCTGTTGACTCTTCCCGCGATAAAATGACGTAGCGTCAACGGTTTTGCGTTATATTTATTTAAATTTTAACGTCCATTTATTATTAACTACGAATTTTAGGACGGGTTATCTATAGGTTACCACCCTTTTCTAGCCAGGATAGGGGTAATGCCTTTTCTTTTTTCGTTTTGCGTTAAGTGTCAATACTACCATAGCAGAACTACGGGCGACAGTGCGACATTGTCGCAGAAAGTCGACAAGGGCTGCAGAAAGATCAGCCTGACCGACCGTTTTTTTTTTAGCGCGGTAACTCCCTATCTCCATAGGGAGAACCCGCTTATGAGGTTGACCTCACGACGCAATCCAGAAGTGCCGACTAGAAACTTTCACGTTTCAGACCCTATAGATCACGAAAATATAGGTGACCCAAATTTGTATATATATATATATATATATATATATATATATATATATATATATGCTTGTCTGTTCGCTCTCTAGCAAGCTCAAAAATGGTTTGATTTTGATGAAATTTGGTACAAAAATCAGTCTTCTCATTTGAAAGGTCAAGTTCGTTAACCAGCAGAATCCGCCTACTGGAAGATAGTGTTTGGGGCGAAATTCGCGCAAAAAAAATCGTAACGCTTACGTTTTTGAGTTCATATGCTTGCAGGTACTTTAAGCACATATTTACAGTTGATTATTACAGTAATTTCGAGATTTTCCTGATCATGAGCTTATCGCTAAAGTTGCGTAGCTCATAATGAAATAAATAAATATTACAGTAAAATAAGATACATTTTTAGAATGACAAAGAATTTTTGGTTGTTTAGAATAGAGCCTTCTCAGTAAAAGTCGAAGAGTAAGTACGTTTTCAGTACTTAAGTGTTTTGACTTATTAAGAATTATCCGCTTCTGTGTAAGTTGGCTACTGTCAGTTTCCTGTGATTTGTGATGCTAATCTATTCCATTTCTTCGAGATGTACGTAACCACGCTAAGATGACGCAGTTCCTGCGAGTCGGGCTTTTTTAAATAGTGGCTGCAGAAAAAGTCGATACAATTATATTTTCCAGAAAAATTTTCTGTAGAAAGTCCATTATATTACAAGAACTTATTTATTTCCGATTATTCTTCAAGATTATCTCGCTCGCGGTTCATATTAAACGCAACTTTAACCGCATGGGGCTGCAGAAAATGTTTGGGTTGCAGAAAGATTAAATAGGTTCTGCTTTGGGGCCTTGTGAGATAAAAATCATTTTCTCCAATTTATGAATAACAAATAAATTATTTATTTAATTTTCCAGAGCCCGCTACTCAGGCGATTTGCTCTATTAAACCAGTAGAATGCAAGCAAGATTTTAAATAAACTTTTTAGTAAATTTTTGTTACCCATAAATCACTCGTAAAAAATATAATTAAAACGTTGAATTTCAATTGCATACTTATTCAATCAGATTTATGAATCAGCATTCTATAGAGTCCGGAGCATAGTGTTGACCACACTATCTCCCTAGTGTGTCGTATGGTCAAGAATCAGATACCTCTACAGTATCTGCCCCTCTGGGCCCTTGTGGCCTGTTACGGGACTGATTTTTTTTTTTTTTTTTTGATTCTATAGAGTAAACATTCGCCCTTGCTATCCTGAAGCACTTCTAGAATTTTGACTTTGATTTCCCAACATCCGGAATTCGTTATTCGCCCTTACTGTTACAAGGTCCTGAATTGTTTTCCACCTTCATATGCACATATAAAACTTAAAAATCATGCTGTTTGTATGCTTCTGTTAAATGTAATCCTATAAATGTGCATTTCGTATAAACTGTAGACTAGTGTCTATTTGTGGACTACCATCCGTCAACAGTTCATTCATGACATGTGGTAGGTTCAAGTGTCGTCGTCTTCTGCAGTCCGTTAATAACTGTTTTACTGTTAAAGTCGTATTACATTGTCTACATAGTGGTATGTCTTTTTTTGTCATCAAGTGGGAGTGGATTAGTAGAGTATGTCCTATTCTAAGACTTGTAAGGACTACTTCTTTCGGGCAGCTTCTATAGCTGGAGTTACATTGTTTTATGAATGGCTTTATCTCCCGAAGATTGTTGTCACGCAAAGATAACCATTCAGCCTGCCATTTATTGAGTATGTGAGTCCTTACAACCTGTTTCATGTCGGGTTCTGTAATCAGTGGAACGTCTTCAGTATAGTGGCTAACTTTGCTAGAACGTCTACGTCAGTTGATTTCAGTATTTTTCCATTTGTTATGAAATAAGTTTCTTTAAGTGAGATCATAACATTTCAGGATGGTGCTACGCCAGTCTTCATTGCTGCTCAGAACGGTCACTGTCCGGTGGTGTCTCTTCTTCTTGCGCACGGTGCCAGGGTCTCCATTCCGAGGCTAGATTCTGCAACGCCCCTATGGATTGCTTCTCAAATGAATCATTCGGACGTCTGCAGAATGCTTCTACAGGCTGGCCATCCTGTAGATATTGTCAGGAAGGTATGTTTTATATTTTAATCTATGTTTATTATTTGAAGTTCGATATCCTTGAATAAACTTTATTTTAAAGCTCCTTCTGTAGCATGATTATTTCAAATAATAACAGTATAGCACAAACGGTAAATCTGAAGGAGAGCGTCCTCAGCTACGATTTTCTTTAAAGTTTGCACTATAACGTATTTTGATTCACTAAACACGAATCCGTTGAAAAAAAAAACCCGCTCTCAACTAGGAAAGAAGTTATTTAAAAAAAAAGTTCACTGTTATGGAGGTTAGGGAAGAATGCCTTGGACGACTTTTGGGCATAGAATTCTTTTCATTTCTGCGAGTTGGATTGACTAGGGGTTTTGATGTTTTCTTGAGCGAGCGGAAACGCATAGCACGTATGCCCAAAAGCCACAGTTTACGACCAAGTCAGTTACCACAGGTGAGTCTAAATTTCAATTACACTTCGTCATTAAGGACTATTGCGCATGCGCGTGTTTACATATAAGCTGTTTACCCCGTCTTTTATAACCTCCATAACAGTGAACTTTAGTGCTTAATAACTTCTTTCCTAGTTGAGAGCGGGTTTTTTTTCAACGGATTCGTGTTTAGTGCATTAAAATACGTTATAGTGCAAACTTTGAAGAAAATCGTAGCTGAGGACGCTCTCCTTCAGTTTTACCGCACAAACAAAGAGAAAAAAAATCCAGAACATGAGTTGAGTGCTGTACCACTCGTGATATTGGTTTATACCTATTGTAAGAACTCGGAATCTCCTGACAAATCAGGAAACTCATAATTATGCTCAATGTGTAATAAGAAAGAGTAGGAGCTGTTTTCACTTTTTAGCTGAGTGTCCTGTAATAGGGGAGCTCAAATATTATGGTTAAATTTGGAGAGTCCAATATTCTAAATTGAAAACTGTCCCTTTTACCTAAGAACCATTCAATATAATCTATATAAAATGTTTCTCATGAGTGCAAGTAACACCTAAGTATAAAAATAAAAGGGGAAAAACTAATATTAATATATAAAAGTCCGTCACGCAGGATCTGCATAACTAAGCACTTTCCTCAGAATTTGGGTAGTGTAGACTGCTTTCCAGAACAATTTGCTTAAAATATCCTACATAAATAAAATAAAAACATGAATAGTTCTCTTTTAAATTTGTAATGAGTAACTGATCAATTATTAATTTGCTTCCAGAGTTATGTTTACACATGGTACCTACTACACTACGTAATAAATACAAAAAACCTCATATTATCGTATTTTGATCTAACGCAGGAAGAGGATACAGTCCCTCTAGATACAAAGCGCTCCTTGCGGCGGCTTTGTGAACCTACGTCTGCCGGGCTTTTCTATTCAAATATATTACAAATTAAACCCCCGCTTTCCGATTGACCGATTCAGCTCATTTTTACAACACTTCTTTCTCATGAGTTACCCACGACGTATACCGCGTTTCGTTACAATACAGTAGAAATTACGACCGGTATGAGTATATTAGGAATTTGGGTCCGGAGTAAACCCCCCCCCTTCTAATGAACCGATTTAGTTTATTTTTACAACACATATTTACCTTTAGATTACCACTACGAATACCGAGTTTCGTCGAAATATACCAAAAATCACGGCTGGTAGTGGCGAATTGGTATTGTGGGTCCGGAGTACCCCCCCCCCTCCTAATGAACCGATTTAGTTCATTTTTATATCTCACTTTTCTCTCTATATTACCACTACGAATACCAAGTTTCGTTGAAATATAAGAAATATTACGGCTGACATGGTCAAATTAGTGTTTTGGGTTCGGGGTAAACCCCCCCCCCCTTACGGTGGACCGACTTTGGTGGTTAACGAACTCGTTCAATCGTTTGCTAATTGAATGCTATCTACCAAGTTTCGTGACGAAAAAACAAAAACTCTGGCCGCTATCGTGTTAACAGACACACATATATATATATAGATACATAAAAATTTTAACGGGGGTCATTTTCGGTGTCTACTAGGTAGGATCGATAAAGATTTGAAGAAATTTTTCAAAAATTCCGTCATGAGTCCAACCTCAATAGCTACTTTCCTTAATAAATGAAATAATCTTTTCTTAATGTTATTTTGCTTATGATATTTCTTTATAATTTTGTGATCTAGGTTCACGGTAGTGCGTCAGCCCAAGTATCGGCCTGGCCATACTGTATATATTGCACGTAGTATTAGAGCCGATTTTTACCCTTTCATAACTTTGAACAAGGTAAAGATAAACTTATGAAATTTTACACAGGTATTATACTAATAAACAAGATTAAAATCGTCAAGTTTTACAGTTCTGTATTGAAGGGTTTCTGAGATAAATGTGGGGCAAATTTGAAATTTATTCGACGCACTGACTCACTCACAAAATTATTAGGTACTTTCTGAAAATCTAGGGACTTGTTATTTTGCACGATAATTGATATTAGGGTTTTATTAAAGGCAAAAATTGAAAAATACTGTTTGTACTTGTAATCCCATCATACCTTCCGAAATTTATCATTGGGTATTAAATGAATTGTCTCGGAGTAAGGAGAACCTAAAA
The DNA here is from genome assembly GCA_946811695.1 of Gonocerus acuteangulatus. Taxonomy (NCBI): domain Eukaryota; kingdom Metazoa; phylum Arthropoda; class Insecta; order Hemiptera; family Coreidae; genus Gonocerus; species Gonocerus acuteangulatus. The sequence continues at coordinate 16,543,862 of OX328128.1, forward strand.
AACTAAGGGTAATAATCCGAAAATACAGAAAACTTGAGTTGGGGCCTATCCCCAGGGATTTTCGTATACACACAAAAATACCCAAAAAACAGCTTGACGCACTACTGAGCCTCATGTTCCCACACCATCCTCCTCAAGCCAAACGGCGATGGTGCCGGCTCAAAATTCATTCACAAAAAGTATTATCCCCAAAAAAATAAAGTTGAAAAGAAGAGGCCAAGTTTCAGGCCCCTCCCAAAAAAAGGATTGCTTATGAAAGTTATGATATCATAGCATTGGGCCAGGTTTCAGGCCCTTAAAACCTTGTCAAGAACCTAATAATGCCCTCTCACTTATTTGTGAATTTCCAATTTGGCTAATTTGCGGTAAATGATGGCCGTTATGAAGATCAGATGAATTATAAAATGTCTGGCATTTTAAGATTCAGGCCCTTAGGGTAACAATTCAGGGTTATAATAAACTCTCTGATGACTTAAAACAATCGAGGTTGTATGAACTATATGTAGGTTAAAACGGTCATCATTTAACAAAAACCTTAGGTCAATCAATTAGGTTCTCAGGGCCTAAAACTTGACCAAATACTATGATATTGTAACTTTCATAGGTTGACTGTTTTTGGGAGAGGGCTCAAACTAGGCCTTTTTTTCAACGTTAGTTTTTTGGGGGGATAACAGTTACTTAATATAGGACATAATTTAGCTTTTCGATATTATGAGTTGTATTGACAATTAGATAGTGAGATGGGGTTGTTGCATTGTATAAGAGTTTTTGCATTCAGTTTTGATTTTTCTTTACTTAATATAAGTTTATATTTTATTTCACTGTATTAATTCTTAAAATGCATTATGTTTTTATATATTTTGTTATAGAATGGAGCCACTGCTTTATTTAAAGCTTGCCACAAGGGGCACATTGACGTAGTTCATGAACTACTGAAATGTAAACCGAATTTGGGATTGTTACCAGTAAGTTTAATTAAAAAATAAATTACTCATTTAATTTCTTTTTCAGTTTAATTTACTTCAAGATAATATCTTGGTGACTATTTTCTGTCAGATTTAGGCCAAAAATATTATATAAAGAGAAGAGATTTTTCATCTTCAAAGATAATGAAATTTATTTGTAATATATATTAAATCGGATGTAATAAGGGGAGTCTAGTGTGCTGAATATCTATGGATATATCTGAATTTATGTTAAAATTTATATATTCACATATTTATTGTTATATTGAGTTGTAAAATAAGTTCGTATAGCTTTTAAATATTTCAATTTAATTTTCTCTGTTCATGTTTACTTGCTCAATAATGTTTCCATATTCTAAAAGAGGATTAGTTAAGGTGCTTTTATGCCTCAGTTTCAACCGAGATTCCTTACTTTAAATGGTATTTTGCTTGCTCAAAATGGAAGAGAAAAAGAATCATTTTCGTCATTAATGATTTTTTATTTCTAAAAAGGAATATTCGATGCACAGACGGTTAACAAAATGTGCAGTGTGTATGGTCGACGATGCCTTAAGAGAAAATATTATCCGTAAGTGGTTTGCAGGGTTCAGAACCGGAATTTTTGACATGATAAATGCAATATTTGACTAAAACACTAAGATGGTCGGCCATCAGCTGTTGATAATGGACTTAGCCACATTCAGGCGTAGCCAGTACCCGAATGGGTGACCGACCACATGCCGTAGGCATTATAAAAGGATACCTTTAGATAGCCCAGCATTAATAGCCCAATTGTTGATCTGAGGTTAAACAAAACAAAATAAATAAATAATTTCTGTTACACATATCCTCCCTACCATGTCAAACTATCGAATATGAAAATCGGAGCAAAATAGGAACGAACATATTCTATCCATTGAGGAAGTAATATATTGAAAAATGGTCTTATTCGATACTTTATTTAAGGCATTAAAGACTATTCTAAAAGGGTTAGAGTTGAGACAATTTGCGACAAGCCGTATCGTCCATAATCAAAGGGCAAAGTCCCCAATCTAAAATCGGGATTTTGCATATTCGATAGTTTGACATGGTCGGGACGATATGTGTATCCTTGAATGTCCAGAGTGATAAAATGTATACTAAGTTGTTACATTACACAATACCTTATATATCTCTATAATTATGAGGCAGCCCCCCCCCCAGAAGTCCGGTAAGCAGATTGTCAGATATGACTTAGGGAGTTCTTAAGACTACTGATCTAAAGCTAACTTAGTATTTCAAGAATAGGCTTGTTGAAAAAGGTTCTTAGTTCATCCTCGATTTTTATAAAATGAGATGATCAATAGAAATCCAGTTCTTATAACTTTGTCACTGTATTTATATGCTTATAAAAATAAATAAATAAAAATGGCCATAATTGTTATGCTAGAATAAGGGTTGGGAACTTTTAATTTATCTCTATCTAGAATTTTAAAAAATTGGTAACCAATAAATAAAACTCTTGTCTAATCAATTAATTCGTTATATAAAAAATGTTATTATTATTTCTGGAAATTTTGAAATTATGCAATAATGTGTTATAATTAGTAAATTAGACGCTTTAAATGAATAAAATCTATTACAAGTATTCCATTTGAGGTAGAGGCATCTACCCTTACTTTTAGAAAACTTTCTCTTGACATTTTAATATATTTGGGCTCTTGCCAAATAAGAATGTCACGCTGGCATTTTGAATTTTTCCTTATCTAATTAAAAATGTATTTTAGTATTTCAATTAATATTTATCCAACACCGTGACCCGTTGATCACCAAAGTTAAGCAACGTGTGGGGGGTGGGCAGTATCTTAATTGGTGACCGACCTCATGCTGTTGGCATTATAAAAGGGTAGCAACCTGTAAATAGCCCGGCATTAATAGCCCAATTGTTGAAATGCTACTTAACCAACAAAAAAAATTATGTATTTATTGTATTAAAATTTAAATAAATAAAGGTTTTACTGGCTAAAAAAAAACTTGGTTTATGACAATTACTTTGATTTTATTTTTCAATAGAACGGAGAGAGTGCTCTTCATGCAGCTTGCCTTTTCGGTCACTTACCAGTCGTGAAGATGCTCATGAAAGCCGGCGCTGATCCGAAACTCAGGAACCAAGATGGTCTCACGCCAATGGACTTGGCAAAAAACGGTAATCATCCGCAGGTCATACATTATCTACAGCAATGGCAGATTTACATGACCAAATAAATTATGAATCTCTTTCTGTTCCTTGGCCAAATTTTATTAATAAATATTTCATTGATTTTATTGAAACATCATTGTGTGTTATAAATTGATATTATTGGATATAATGATTTTTATTAAATTAACTGTTACATTTTAATTTGTTAATCTGTTGACTTGTCTTTGTAATTGTAAATTTTGTTTTTCAGTTACATATTGTTGTTGAATGTACAAATATTGGTTGGAATTGTAAATAATATTAAATAATGTGAAATCAAATTAATGACCATTAAAAGATTAAGATAAAAATGTGTCTACTTAGTCTGTATAAATATATGATCTGTCTTAATAAGGCTGATTTTCATTTTTATTGTATTTCAGATGGTACATTATTTTCAGTTTTATTTGGTATATTTTTATTATTTTTATTTAGTTCAATTGAGATGTCAGAAGTCAAACATAAGAAGTATTGTTCAAGGAAAATTACCATTTGAATTGTCCACAACATTTTATATTATATTATATTACATGGCATAAAAAGCAATGGCGCATGATTTTTCAACCGTTTTAGTAAATTTTTTCCACTTAAATGTTTTATAGTATTTGTTTACCATCTCTTTAGGGACCATTTCTACCATAAGTTTGATTGTTAAAAATATGTGGGACCTGGAGAGGCAGTAAATGAAGGTCACGAAACATGTAGGGCAGAAAAATGGTGTTGAAAAATCGTGTGGTTTGCCATATTGGCCCCATGCACTGAATTTAACAAAATATTTTGTACCTGCGCATTAGCTTCACCAGGTTAGAGAAGTGGTTCTCGTTCCGTGATCAGGCTCATCATCGTATCCCGCTTGAGGGAAATGTATTCCTGACGGTTCTGCCTTTTGCCATTTCAATGAACAACATGCTCTGTGGAACTCAATAAGCACTGATTATATCTCGTTTAAGGCCAGGGAAGGCTTTGAGAGGTCAGGCAAGGGAGATAGTGTTTAAAGTTTATCAATATTTAGCCAAAGCTAAGGCTAAAAACAATTTAAACTATAGCCTGTTCAAATAAATGGAGAGAATGGGCGGGGCCTTTATTCCCGAGAAATAGCGGGAAGAACTCCCTTTTATAACCTTATCAGTTTTCAATAGTTACCCCAACTCTAGGATCCAATATATATGCCTCTGCTTATTTTGACGTAATATTCTTACCCTTGAAATATATTTCTTGTGTTTAATTCATTAATCTCATTGATAAAGCAATGAATTTTGTTTTTATATTAATTTTTGAGCAAACAATTTAAAAATTAAATTTAAAAACTATTAAAATATTGTATTTAACGACTAATAAAATTTTACTAAAACTAGCAAAACTGAGCTGATGAAACTGGACCATCTGAAAGCATTATTTTCATATGGTGTTAATGTTATTTAGATGTTTAGATCTATATTAAATAAAGTAACGTTAAGTTCATCAAACAATTTATTATTAAAAACAAACCTCCGTTGTGGTAAACTTTTGTTACACAAAGGAAAATAATAACTTCATTGTGTTAATAAATTTTATTTTGTCATTGGTGAAAATATTATAGCAAAGATAAATATTTTATTTAAGTGTTTTTAGCAAATATTATCCCTGCACTCATGTTTAGTGATGTTTTAAATGATTCTTTACTTATTAACCCCCTAGTGTATATAAATTGTCTGACCGACACGAGGGAAATTTTAGTGAAGTATATTGACAGCTCTAGATGCTCACTGCTGCCAACATACTTCACTGAAATTTCCCTCGTGTCTGACAGACACTTTATACACACCAGGGGTTAAAATAAAAACTGGTTTGATTGCTTTTAGGTCTATGATATTTTGTTTTTTTTTTTAAATTGACATGTATCTTCTTGAAAGCCATGAGAATGTTTTATTTTGATATATGTTCTCACAAGTGTGTAAAGATCTGTAAAATCATATATTTTAGACAGAATTAGCTATACTATTAAGAAAAGCTTGCCAGCTCGAACCCTAGTGCCTGTTTTCGAATCTCTATCTTTTCACAAGGTTTTTTATTAATCTTATTTCAATTTTTGGTTTAGGATCAAACCAAAAACCATTATTTCATTTTTAAACTTCTTTTTCTGTGAAACTGCACTCAATTTTTATTTATACGTCATATTTATTGTAATCCCGTAGTTATTCAATTAAAATTGGTTTGCCCTTGAGCAAGGCCACTTTGAATCTATATAATACATAGAGAAAAATAATTTGAAAGTTTTCTAGCTTGTAAAAGAAATGAAACTTTAGAAATAAATCAATACTGATAACCTCTTTGCTAAACGACTCCTAAATGCCGGGTATGATAATACAAGATTTTTAAATTTTATATATAATAGGAAGGTCAGTGAAAAACAGAATTAACCTTTTCTGGATGATCAAATTTTTTTTTTTTTTATACGTGGTTTTGATGTTGCCATTGTTGAGGATGGTCTCTTAATTTATTTATATTATGTTGTATCAATGTTGGGCAAAAATCATTCAGAGTAATTAATAAATCTGTTATTTTATTCTGAATAATGAATAATTTTTCATTCATTATTCAGTCAATTCAATGAATAATGTAACTTTTAATTTTTATTCATTATTGAATAACAATGATTTAATGAAAATTTTTATTGAATAAAAGTTATTTTTTCGAATGAAGCAATTTTTTTGAATGAAAGGTATTTATTTGACTGAAATTTTTCGTTAAATACAAGTGATTTATTTTAACTGAATTAATGAATAGATTCTTATTCGATAAAAATGTATTGAATAATGAGCCAACCCTGTTATTCATTGGATAAAAAAATATTGAATAATGGCCTTCTCTGGGCTGTATTTATTGTATTGATTTCTCACTCTTGAAAAGGCGCCTAGAATGATATGAAACATGTAAAACAATTTTTTAATGAAATAATTGACGTATTTAATTCTGTTTTTATTGACCATTTGCCTATCATATCACCTTGGAAGAGAAAGGACGAATCTGAAAAGTCTACTTTTTTAAATTTTATTTTCAGAGTTAGAAATATGAAGGTGACACATCGCCCCTTGTTTCTCTGGTTCACCTTTAGTTCACTCACCGTTTCAGTTTAAAGTGAATAGCACCGTCATCTATGAAAAATTCAATGTCCGAATCCCGCGCCTGAAACGCACGTCCTAGCGTTTTGTTACCCATAAATCACTCATATAAATTTAAATTAAAGTATTGAATTTCGATTGCATACTTTTTCAATCAGGTTTACGAATCAGCATTCTATAGAGTAAACATTCTCCGTTGCTATCCTGAAGCACTTCTAGAACTTTGACTTCGATTTCCTTACATCCGGATTTCGGGATTCGTCCTTTCTCTTCCAAGGTCCTGATATATACGTACTTGCTCGGAGACATTTTGGTCACTGATGATACAACTTTTTAAAGATTTCAACACTGCACAGTTGTTTTACACAAAGATTAATTTTTATTTGTTGACAAATGTTTCTATAATTATTAGGATGATTTGTCTTCATAATAATTGAATAAATTTAAAATTGATCAAGAAATTAATGTATGTGCTTGTTAAAAAAAAAAAATGGATTGAATAACTGCTTCAAAATAGATATATAGCAATATGCAAAGGGCACAAAATTTAGATTAAGAATTAAAAAAAAAAAAAGTATTTTTGATCCTAGTGCTAATATCATTGGATTTCCTTTGATCACTCATCTTTGAATAAAAATCTATGCTTCATTTAGAGGAGGTTATATTTTTGATTATAAATTAAACAGTTATTTTGGGAGGCATATGTATAATTTTGTTTTGTAATTTAGGGAAAGAGGGTGAGTGCCCCCTTAAATTCTTTATATCTCGTCAATAAAATAGGAAGAAAAAATGAGCACATGGTCAAAAATGATTTAATATATTGTATTTAACCAGGGCCTCTGAGAAGAATTACGGGATACCTTGACCCCCCCCCCCCCTTAACTTTAACTACTAATGTAATCATTTAAAACTGTAATTTTCCGGAAATAAAATTAAATTTGTAATTGAAGAGAGTGGAAAATGGTTGGTATGTAACTTTGTTATTTCAAATTATAATGCGAGTAAACAATTATGCCGGGGCAATGAATATTTTGAGATGTTTGAACTTTTTTTAGTATTGATTTGCAATATGAATAATTAAAAATTAATATCCTCGGATATCTTTGGAAGGGAGAAGTTTTTGATATTTGACCAATTTTAACATGCAAGAAAGGATACATCCTCTAATAAAACAAACTGTGAAGGGTAATTTTCTAGGCTGAACTGTTTTTGATTAACAAATATTTATTTTGAAAAGTGTATATTTTAAAAATTTTGATTTATCTTCTGAAATATAGTAGAAAATTGAGCATCATACTTATATATAATCAGCAGGTTGAAAGTAATCTAAAAAGAGTGACCACAGAAAAAAGGTCACCTTGTCACTTTCTAACATTTCAGCAATTGCCTTTACATTTTATTTGTTAGTTTTCTTGTCCTCCTTATCATTTTTAATTATAAACAAAACCACTTATTTTTATTTTTATTTTTTTTTTGTAACTAATTTACAATGCTAGAATTTTAACTCAGATCACCACGAGGTATATGAGCGAATTCATTTTTTGCTTCCTTGGAATCATTCCAGGTCAAATCAATTAAAAAAAAAAAAAAAAAAAAAAAAAAAAAAAAAAAAAAAAAAAAAAATATCCAACTTCACCACTATCTCAGAAATTGATAACATTTGGTGAAGAAGTAGGCTTTGTACATACTAAGAAAAATAAAATAAAAAACAAATTGCAAACTATCAACTGATTTGGAAATTACAGCTATGTAAAATTTCAAAAGTTGTCAAATGCTGGTACCTCATATGTTTGAATTATGATTCTGGCTCTTATATTTAAGCTACAGAGCTGGGAGGGGTGTTATTTTAAAGCTGTTTGTAAGACGTTTCTTGTGATATATGTGTAACACCATATATGTTAGGAGGAAAACAATTTTCTCAAATTTAAAAACAAAATTTTATTTGTATATATCTTAAAAAGTGTATTTTCAAAAATTTTATATGTAAATTTTTTTTCAGAAAAACATAATGTTTGGAAAATTTACACAATACAAATAAAATTTTGGTTTTTGAATTTGAGAAAATTGTTTCCCTCTTAACCTATACGTTGTTGCATATCATTAGAAAGTTCTTACAAACAGCTTTAAAATAACACCCCTCCCAGCTCTCTAGCTTAAATATAAGAGCCACAATCACAATTCAAACATTTCAGGAACCGGCATTTTTTGACAATTTTTGAAATTTTACATAGCTGTAATTTACAAATCATTTGATATTTTTCAAAAAAAAAATATATATATATATATGTTTATTTTTCTTTGTTTATATATAGACTGCCTCCTCACCAAATTTCATTTAAATCTGAGACGGTAAAAAAAATTACTGTGTTGATTTGACCCTGACTGACCCATTGTAGAGTGTAAAAAAGGATGATCTGTGTTCAAATTCCATCCTGGTGAGATAATTTTTTCCAAAAGTAAATAAACATTTGAAAATTAATTCACTGGCGGAGTATACCGTCCTGTGTATTGCAGTAATTTAATTCTTCATTGTTACATTATGTATCTCTGTTTTTCCTTTGTTAAAACTGCTTAATTTCTACTGATAAATTATACTGATTTGATGCACAACTGTTTAATGAAGGTGTGTTACTCCATAATTATTACTTGTGGTGTTTTTGTCTGTTTAATTGACTCTTTGTTAACAAATTAATGTACCTGAAGGATAAAGGATGGGCGTCTAAAGGATTTTAATTAAGAAGAAAAATTGATCGCATTTTAATTATTTAATGATGGCTTTGCGTCTTCCTTAGGTGTTACTACAGTATTGACCATTATCGGAGAAAGCCATCAGAAAGACCTGTTAAATATTAATTCATTATGTTTATTATACTGATTTGTATAAATAATCAGAGTCGATGTGCCAGGAAAAAATATAGGATATCTTAATAAGTCATAAGTGTTTGTAAGTTACTGAATGGACATATAAGTTCCAAAATGTTATTAACCATTGTTGAAAAATTGTAAGTTATGTTGAATTAAAATGTTTATAAATGTATAGCAAATTAATAACATTTTACAAAATCTTATAAGTCTCTTTTATTTCAATTCCTTTAAAACACTGCCTTTTAAAACCACAAGAGCCTGTACCTTGAAGTTCACAAATAAAGTTAATATTTAAGCCCCAAAATAATTATTTGGATGAAACATAAGTTTTTTATTTTTTAAAGCTTACCGAAATCTGGTCCTGACACTAAACAGTTACTGATTTGCGTCATTAGATTTTAATGTTACTTACAGTAGGACCTCCATTATCCGGGATTCCAATTAATCGGGGTCTCGATGGGGTAATTTTTATTTTTATTCATTCTTTAAATATTATGTACATATATGTATGTACATACAATCATAGTTATTGCATTATTTTTATTTTTATCAACTAAAGCATTTGATTTCATAATTATGTATTAAATATTTGTATGTATGCAATGACGATTATGTACATAAATATGAATTTAAATTAATAGCATACCTTGTAAACTAACGAATGGAAAAATAGTGCTGTTTTCGGAGGAATGTGATGATTCCATTCTGGAAGCATCTCAATTTATTTCATACTCTTGGAACTGAAACATTTTCACGTCTTTCTATGAATCCCCTGCTGGGCTGTTAGCCTACCGAGGAAATATTTCCTCAGTTGGGCTTTAATTCTTCACTCGAGTACATACATAAGTTACATAAAAATTAAAATGGGTCAAAAAAGAAAACGTGTCGTGTTAACTTTAGAACAAAAATTAACCATTATAAATCGGAAAGAAAAAGGTTAAAGTGTTAAAAAATTGTCCGCTGAATTCGGAATTGGGGAACAAACAGTTCGTGGTATCGTGGATAAGAAAAAAGACATTTCCAAATTGGTCTCGTCGTCGACCCAAACAATGTGTTCTAGGAAAGCGATGAAGACCTCTTCATTAAAAGACCTAAATCATGCTGTCTATCAATGGTTTATGCAAAACTTATAGAAATTATTTAATTAATAAAACGTTTACATACAACTTTCTCAAAGCAAATAAAAAGGTTTAAATGACATCTTGTACACAGCTTTTCTTTATAACCTTATAATCCAGGACATTTAGTCAATAAAATATTGTGTTTCGATTATCCGAAGTTTTTGATTATCCGTGGACCACCCTCCCCGCCATTACCCCGGATAATGGAGGTCCTACAGTATTTGGTTTCTAATTTATTTTTGCTTTTCTTGATGCAGAAAGTAGGTGTAGCATGGCACGCCGAGTAACAGCTAGTATATAAATAAAAATAGGAGAAAGGAATTAAAGTCAGGATGAATGAAAAACAATATTTTTTTTTGGTTTTGTTATATGTTCCTTTTATTACATCTTTTTTATACTTTTCCTTTCTAGAGTTGGACTGGCTAAGGAATACTGTGGACTTGAAAATACAATACATAAAATACTTAAATAAGAATATACAATTAATATGTATATAAATGATGCAGTCGGCCGAAAGCCGTAGCTAAATAAAATAAACAAAGAGGGCATGGTGGCGCTCCAGACGATTAAGAAAACACCCAATCCCAACAGATACATATGTATGTACAAAGCTAAACCTAATCACACCTAGAGACATAGAGCTAGTCATTCAAAGGACAATATTAGCTATAATTGTTATTATTAGCCCACCAGGCTTTGTCTGGAATGCCACCGGAATAAAGTTTATATTTTATTCGTTTATGCAAATTTTTTTTTACCTCTAAGATTAATCCATAACATAAAATCGAACTGGTTTGGAACTAAGATCTATCTAAAAGGCCTCCATGTACACAACCAGTCACTAACTAATCGGTATCTATTCTATTCCATAAAGACATTAGTCCTTTTCTTCTTTTTCTTTAATATCTTATACAAAGAGGTTTTTTAATTTTCAAACAACACGTCTAGAATAGAAAATAAAACAAGCACACTTTCATATTTTTTTTTTGTTTTTTTTTAACTCGATTAGGTTGCAATCACACCTTGTAAACTTTGTGTTTTTCCTTAAAAACTAATTATTTATTGTAATTAGAACTGTATGGTCGTCGAATTATTTACAAAATTTGACACCTGGAGTCAAATGAAAAAATATAAGGTTTATCACAAGAGATGCAGGTTTTGACTGATTCGTTGTGTGAAATTTATTAAAGATTCGAAAAGTCCGGGAACACAAGATTGCAACCCATAGATATCTTTTGTGATTCACAACAATCTAGACATCGATATTCAAGTGCATTCTAATACTAACATTTTTATTTATTTTTTTGTCTAACACTAATGCTTCTAGCGTATTTATCAAAATGTGTATCTTACAGAAATTTACCACGAGTGTGATAATTGACATAAAATGACAATGGTGAATCACAAAAGATACTTAAATTATTTCAAAACTGCAAATGTTTAATTAAGCTACATGAAACCTATTGAAGAGGTTTTTTTTTTAATAAACTTTTTATTTTGTAATAGACACTGATTAGATCCATAACGCTCTATTAGCTTTATTTATTAAAAATGGTGTCCGACATTTAATTTAACGTGAGGTAAATATTAACAAGAAGACACAATCAACAAGGGTTGTAAATATCGATCACAATCTTATTCTATGAGGCCAGGGAAGATTATATTTTCCATCTAAACATCACATAGCGGGTCGTCTAAGTATTTAAATTATCCTCTAAATGCCAAATTTTATGAGAGAAAAATATCCTATAGTAGACACTTTGATTTGGTGCGAAATATCAGTATGAAACATCTACAAGAGGAATTTTATGAAAATTAAATACACCGAAAACAGACAAACACCCACATTTATAATTTTAATCACTTTTATAATTGTTAATATCTTAATTATACAGTGTAACCCGAGTTTAAATGGCAAATCTTCAGGAGCGAATAGGGGACCGAAAAACTAAGATAAGAAGTCATTTATAGATTTGCTCGTTTTTGCTTCATTTTGGAGAAAAACGCAAAACAAGTTTTGATTTTTGTACTTATTTATTTACATTTTCTTTATGTTATCATCTATTTAATGATGCTCAATATCTGAGTAACTGCCTGAAGATTGATTTATGAATCATAGAAGAAAGAAAAAATGTAAACAAACAAAAGAAAATATCAGGACCTTGGAAGAGTAAGGGCGAATCACGAATTCCGGATGTTGGGAAATCGAAGTTGAAGTTCTAGAATCGCTTCAGGATAGCAAGGGCGAATGTTTACTCTATGGAATGATGATGCATAAATATGATTGAAAAAGTATGCAATTGAAATTCAATGGTTTAATTATATTTTTTACGAGTGATTTATGGGTAACAAAATGCTAGGAAGGACCTTTCAGACCCGGGATTTGCTCTTGAAATAGGACATTGAATTTTTCATGATGATGCTGCTATTCACTTTAACTTGAAAATATGAGATAACTAAAGATGAACCAAAGAAACAAGGCGAAGTGTCATGTTACCTACATCTTTCAAAATATAGAAAAAGTCGATTTTTCTGATTCGTACTTACTCTTTCAAGGTCCTCATAAGCAAGTTGAAGTTAGGGTGGGGAAAGCTCAATGAATTCTTGAATAAAGTGGCAGGAATAGTTCAGTGTGAATATAACTCATCCACTCACATCATGAAGGATATTCCCAGATTAAAAGTTTACTCTCAAAATTTAATATCTTTGGACCTAAAAATAAATTTAAAATCACAATAGACTTTAAAACAACTTAATACAAGATGCCAGATGAACCTGAATAGATTTGAAACATCGCCAATATAAACTAATAATTTTAACAATTTTTGGGGAGCTCCTCCTGCCACTTTCTTCAAGAAACAAGAGAACGTAAAGGATAACATCAAGTGTTTACAGATCTCACTGTCTGACGTCCGAAAAGCAAAAGATACATTAAGAATATCACAATATGACGAACTTTGATAATTGCCATACATCTCCAAAAAGTGCAGAATTTATTACTTCAAGATTATCTCAAGAGATTGAATTTTAGTCATTTGTTTCTTGCATCAATTTGTAATGAAAATTTAAAAATGTAAATAAATGAGTTCAAAAATGAAAACTTGTTTCGTTTCTTGTTTTACAATTTTCTCGAAAACGAAGCAAAAACAGGCAAACCTCTAAATTACTTTTTGTCTTAGTATTTCGGTCCCCTATACACTCCTGAATTTTTGCCATTTTAATTTGGGACATCCTGTTTATATATTATATATAATTCAAATATTTCACAGACCGTTCAGCATATAGGGTGATTAAGAGCTAATATATCTCTAATTTCTTTTAACACAATATTTGTATCAAACCTACAAGATATATATACAACACTAACAATATATATACATACATTTATCTATGTGCTTAGTAAATATATAGTCTATATCTTTTAATTGTTTTTATTCCACCATGTCATGCATTAAGAGCCAATAAAAAATCCATGTATAAAAAAATTATTTTCCATCCTAATAATCCCTTAATTGAATAAAAAGACTGGCCTAGAAGGAAACAATAAACTAATTCAAATGAACGTCTAATTTGTTCATAAGGTCCTATTTAATAAAATAAGAAAATACAATATAATAAAAATAGTGTACGATGTGTAATTAATATCACGTGTTGAGGACACATTCACGAATTATCGGACCAGCCCTAAATTGATTGCTATTTACAACTTAACGACTATTTATATACAAATCATCATATCCCGCCGATTGCGGGGAGTCACAAGACATATTCGCTGAATATGGTGCGGGATAAAATACAAAATAAAAAAAAAAGCGACATTTAATCCGCTATCGGCAATAAATGAGCGTAAAAGGAATGCTATGTTAGCCTGCCTGGCAGTGGTACAGATCAGTCAAGTCTAAAGGAAAAAAAAATAGGAATAAGGAATATTATCCTTTTAAAAATGCTTAAAACTAAAATTGAGAATGCCCTTTACAGTAATTAAAGATTTTAACGAATCGGTAAATTAACAGACACCCATAAGTAGTAGTGAGGTTACACAAATATCCCAAACATGCAATTTCTACTTTTTTTTCGTTTCACGATTAATTATTAACAATAGACACAGAACTAGATTATTATTTTTTATTTAATTACCACTAAAATAAAATAATACTAAAGGCCTTTCCACACCATTAAGTGATGAAATACAAATTGGAAACCACCACCCAGTGGTTAATTCACTACAAAGATTAAAATAATGAGATCTTTGGAAAATAAAAATGTGCAAGTGATGACAGTCGTCCGATTATGTAGCCGTGAGCAAAATAAACCCGCCTAGAGCACTCAATTTAATAAAAATGCAGTAAAACTTAAACAACTAACTTAAACGTTAAATAGTTTAAGACACATTTAGGTATATTACTTAAAGGAAATACGACTAAAATTAACATTAGTAAAAAAAAAAGAAAAATACTTAAAAATAATATTAAATACAAACTAAGCTACAATTCATAGAGATGAGTACCGTTAACAGTGATCAGCTAGGCCACAAAATAACACCAAGACTCTCAGCTAAGTCAAAAACCCTTCTAAACATTTATATACATTTAAATTTTTTTTTTTACTTTTTTTTATACCAATGAAGTTATGAATTTAAAAAATTTGAAGGGAGAGAAAAAGTTATAATAACTAACTAACTCAATAAAAACCCCTAATTTCGGGCAAAGTCTTGTCTCAATATTTATCTATTTATCTACAATACGCATAGAGAAAAATCACTAAATTATTGACAAATATCTAATCAATATATATACATCACTTCTCGAAATGATACGCAAGAAATACATACATTCATATAGGCATAATTATTTTATTACACTATAATAATGCACATTTCCATACACAGAAATAGTTTGCTAAAATTAATTAAATATAGTATGCCCTGTATTGGTCTCGTTTAATTATTATCATAATTGATAAAACTGTTAAAGAGAAATTGCACTCGTCTTAGTGAAAGGCAAAGAGTTCTCTAGATACACTCTTGAATACCAAAAAAAAAATTGTTTATAAAATATACATACAGAATGAAAGCACTATAATGAATTAAAAATTATTATCGGGGAAATATAGTTAAAACTAAAATAATTGTTGATTTAAAAGTCTTTTTTTTTGTTTTCAAAATATTGTCCGATGATGGTAGCTCAACGAAATATCATCCTCGGGCGGAGTAGATGTCACTCCCATTGCTGTGGAGATGGCGGGAGCTCAGAAGGATGGGCGACTGATGAGCTGCAACACAAAAACAAGTCAGATTATTAAAATGCTACTTTGAAAAAATAGTAAAAGTATAGGAAAGGGAAATCTGAAAATTAATTCAACATTATGAGATTCCAATCTCAACCCGATATTAGTAACCATAATCTAAAGGGTTAGGCCTGTTACGCTACGCTGTGGAGCTAAAGCTTCACCCCAAGTGGGAATTGAAACTATGATCTTAGGTGCAGAGTTCTCATGTCACCAAAAATGTATTATATTTTTCAAAACGCAATTACTATCATAAAATTTATACAAGCTAGATTCATGGCTGTAACGAACTGTAATAAAGAAGAATCAGTTTTATAAATAATGATTAGAAAGCAATAGTATCCATATTACTGGTTTTAATTAAATAACAAATCCTGGCTAATTACTAGTACAATTTTCTGCATCTGTTCCAACATTTAAAAGAAAATAAAAAAATAAATCTGAAATTAAAAAACAAAAGTAAATACTTTTTGTGCGTGACAATCCAGCTAGTGTCAGTTCAGAAAATCCTAAAAGTTATATTATCCTGGTTAAAAAAAAGAGCAGTCGGCAAAAATCATACCTAAACCTCTTGTTTAATTCACAATAATAATACAGTAGACTCTCCCTAATCCGGCGTCGTCGGGACCAGGGTACAGTTGGATTAGAGAAAACCCTGAATTAGAGAATTCAGTTAGAAGCGGTCACTTATGTATTTAAAAAATGTTATTATTTAAGGATATAATAGTATGTACCAATTTTACCAGGGGACTGCTGTCACCCCTTTATGAGAGCTGTTTTAAAGCTCTCAATAGAGTTACCTTCTTCCTTTTTGTGGCCATAACCGAGCAAATTAAAAAAAAAAATTACTTTTAAAACTTGCACTTCACATACAATGAATGCTCGAACTAGACTGGCTAAAATCAGGTGTTCCAGCCGCAGGTGCCTTAGTAGAAACATTTATTTTCAAGTGGAATGCAAAGTGCAAGAGAATTATCTTCCAAAGAAAAATCGTGTGATGAAAGTATTCAGCACATGGGGCACTCCAGGCTATCCCACACCACTGCATCGTCTAGTCGGACACCTTGCGCAGCCTAAAGGTTAAAGCTGAAATCACCAGGAATCTACAGTATACTGTACTTCTGTGTACATTTTTTCATTATAAATTATTCAGAAATTTGTTTATCGTTTCTTGATAATAAATTGCTAAAAAGTTAAACAGAAGTTTTGGAATGAAATTTGACTTAGGCTGCTCTTTATTTGGTCACAATAAAAAGTATTCTGAGAAAAAAAAAAAAAAAAAAAACAATGAGGGGATATGAGTTTGTGCGACGATCGTTATGAATAGGGAATGAGTACCGTTGTGAAGACTAGAGACCCGTGCAGAGCGCCGATCTCTCTCTCACTCAGACTGCTTTTGCCTTACCTGGCAAAGCTCTTGAAAGCGGCCGACTGAGGGTTAATACAGAGAGGTATGCGGCTTGTGCTGATTTTTTCTGTGATGAACTTGTACATCTCCTCTGTAAAAAAAACAAACAAACAAATGAATAAATTAATATTGTTGACAAAGATATATATCAAATTTACTAAGATCTGACCAAAAATTGAACGTTATTAATCAGTATCTGTTCCCACTAAATTATCCACCACTAATTTATCCTCTCCAAACAGTACCTCTAATTAAAATGAGCCCATCAAATCTGGATGGAGTGGATACTATAATAATGCGGAGTGCAATGTTGGGTCTGCCTGCGAATACCTGTAGCTCAATGATAAACGCTCCACGACGATACAGAGGACTTAGGTTGTTAGGGTGTCTTTGCAAATCCCCACTTGAGCATTGGTCCATTGCTCAGAAGCTGGATAGATTGACTGACAAAAATGTCCAGTCAACGTTCAGTTATTGGAAGGAATCCTCAGAATGTGCGAACAGGCTGAATATTAACATCGCTAAGCCTGCTGAAGACCATAATATTAAAAACATAACACCCTACAGTTATCCCTGACCATCTCCACAGTATAAAAAAAGTCTGACTAGCAGAAACAGCTACTACAGAAGCTGTCAAAGAGAAGTAGTCCTAACGAGATTTTAAATGGGAACCTACTCTCAAACGCTAACGTTTTCAAGTTAATACACTTGCAAGTACTCGTTTTATAGGTTTCTTCATGTAGTAAAACGAATGAATTTCAAAACAGGATATATCGAAATCGTACAACTTTTCAGTGGACACAAAAACCTCCAAGCTAATTTATTTCCTTTAGGAAATTAATATTTACGAGGCCACGCTAATATTCATTTCCTTGTTTTTGATAACATTTAATGAATTTAAAAAAAATATATATGTTTTACTGTGTGAAAAACACCTTTATTTGAGGGGGAAAAAATGATTTTGATGAAAAAGTGGATGTAGCCCATTTTGAAAGTCATCACCTCACTTATGTGTAATTTTTTTAATTGTACATTTAGATTTTTAAGTTCTTTAATTTCATGGGGCTTATGCTTTCTTAATTTTGTTTGCATCCTACAGGTGTAGTGGATCAAATCTCCCATTGATGGGCTCTAAAAATAAAATAAAATCAATAAAAAGTACTGTAAAGTTAATTTATCAACACTTTAATCATATAACATTAAAATTAATTATCACTAGGTATTTGAAATATTAATCTCCATGTAAGGACTTTATATATTTTAATCTCATCGCATATTCTTCCAAAAGTAACAAGAACATAACATGTAAGATAAAATGATTAAATGAATGTAACTAGTAGCCTAGAAGGGGGGAGGGGGGAGGGGAGGGAGTGAAGGAGTCATTCATTCTAGCCTCATTAAGCTTCTTGGGCGTTGACCTTTGTTGGAAGTTAGGATTACTATCAACTCTTATAATATCCTATCTTCACTTTGTACCGTTTCTTATATTTTATCCTTAAGGGGTAATACTACCTTGTAACTTTTATTTTTTTTTAGACTAAAATTCTTTCTTAACTAATCAAAAATTATATCCAAGAGTGTTTATGCGAAGACAATTTTTTTAAATGGGCAAAAACTACGATTTTCCATGTTAAGTCCTGATGCCGAGTGAACACGATGCTGATTTGAAGATCATTTTTTGAGCGAGCTTCGATTGGTCCCTTTTTAATAGTTTTTTTTTTTTTTTTTTTTTTGTCCTCCTTCAATACATTTCAAAATTAAAACCCATTTTTTTAAAACTTTATTACAAGAGAGTATAGAAAAAATTACATTTGAAAAAATTACCATTTCAGGCCATTAAACTTTAAAGTCATTTTCTCAAAACTGTTTTTTAAATTGGGCGATACTCTGGTCTTGGTCTTCAATTTTTCCCTGATCAACTTCAAATTTTAACTGCAGCTTCCTAATGATATTTTCTAGAAAAGTACATAGGATTTTTTCGACTCATAGAATAATACAAAATTCACGATATGTGAATTACAGAATTATGCCAGAAGAAGAACAATGAAGTCCGAAATGTAGGAAAAAAATTTGGAGTCTTCTATCCAGTATTTGTTTTCAATTCAACACAAAATGCCAAAAGCCAATTGAAAATTTGTTTGGACATGATTTTGGGCACCCTTCCATTTCATTCCTTGGTGTTATATGACGAAATATGAAAGGATGGATGGATGGGGTTTAAGGACGAAAAACGTCAAAGGTTATCATCATTCTGAACGAAATATGAATTTTAAAAAACTATCCAATCCATAAGTTTGATAACCTGGCAGCAACTACCCAATTTGAGGTTTAATGCTGAATAACAACACAAGCGATAGGTATTAAAAACCTACATGTGACGACATTTTTCGATTATTTTTTTGGTTTCAGCATATAAAAAAGTGATGAGAAAAACACTCATAAATACTAACTCACTTTATAAATACTAACTCTTAGAATTTTATTCTAATTACCATAGTTTTATTTAAAAATTAAAATTTTTATTTTAAATACTACTACCAATTTTATTTTAATTATTATTAAAACATTTTATTTTTATAGCTACTGAGCATTTTATGTGTAATACAAATAATTGTTTAAAAATGAAATTTTATCAGTGTAATAATAATTAAGCATGTGCCAGGGATTCAAGCCGAAAACTATGGAATTCCAAAAATCTGTAACTTATTAACCATACAAAAATACACAATTTTACAAATAGTAACGACTTAAAATCTTATGTAACAAAGGTACAAAAAAGGAACGTAAAATAACCTTTGACTTGCTGGACTGAAGTGAGCTTCTTCTCCCAGCTGTCGTCGAAGATTCGTTGCGCAACGGGCTCAAAGTCGATGGTATACTGCCTCATTGCGTTGCTAGTCGTGAAACAGCACTTGCACATGCAGGAATGGTATCTGAGCCTGCCTTCGTCCAAGTAAGGGTGGGCCAACGCATCTACGACAGAAATGCGTTTATCCTGAAAAATAAGAGAGAAGATGATTATTAAAATATCAACATATTTTCTAAAATAGGTTCTCAAAGTTCATCAACCAACCATGTCTTCTTAAATGCTTCCTTTTTACTGAGAAAATCGTTGGCTGCTGAGATTGTAAGATAGATATAGCCAAGGTTGTGGTATCTTAATAAAACTACATTTTTTAGAAAGAAAATTGGTTTTATTAAGATACCTCGCAATATCCTTATCAAACTGGTTGTTACCAACAGGTTGGAAACCTGGTGCCTTTCATCAATAGATTGCCAAAAACTAAGAGTTTTTGAAAGGCGAATTATTAGAAAAATATACGGTACAGTAAAGATTGATGGAAAATGGAAGAGAAAGAGTAATGCTGAAATTGCAGTCATACTGAAAAATCATAGTATTGTTAATTATATAAAAGCAGGTAGGCTGCAATGGATGGGTCACATTGTGAGAATGGAGGAAGATAGGATGCAGAAGAAGATGCTGGACATGGCAATCCTAGGACAAAAAGAGAAAGAGGCCAAGAAGCCGTTGGAAAGACGAAGTAGCAAGGAATGCTGCTAAGCTGGGCGTCAAAATTTGGAGGAGCACTGTGATGGACCGTTACGGATGGAAGAGCATAGTCTGGAAGGCCAAGGGTCACAAAGGCCTGTACAGTCGTGAGTTAAGTAAGTAAGTAACCTCATGACCAAACCTTGACTATATATACCATCACTTTCTTTTTATGGTTTTTATTTGTGTTTTGTGCTTTCTTATGTGTTTTCAATACATTTCGTCCATAATAGTTGAGAATAATAAATAAGAACACCTGGAGAGAGTAGTCGGTCAGAGCAAGATAAATAATTTACAGTAAATATGCCAATTTTTATTTTATATTTGGCAAAAGGTCAAATTTCAAACAAAACACTCACTTTTTTTCACTGCTCCTTTATCTTTGTATTGCTCTACACATTTCCCATCCTTATGGCACCTCATGAGAACCTTGTGCGGGTAGGGCAGTCTAGATGTGGCCCTACCTACGGAAGGTTCTCGGAGGTATAGGCTATAATTATATATTATTTTGAGTGCTCCTGAAGAGGCGCCATAACGACAAGAATATATTGTTATATTGTGTTTAAGTAAAGAAACACTGAAAATAAGTAAAAGGAGTGAAACCATTCATAAAGACAATAAATGACAATTAGAAATCAAGGACTGGTTGGGATTTCGCTAAGATAAAATAGGTTATCAGAAAAATCTATATTTTGAATGTTTCAGCATGCTCTTTGCCAGCCTTCTTCAGCAAAAATGGCTAGGTGCTGGAGGAAGACTACAATTACTTATAGGATATCCCCAGTGTGAGCCTACACTAATCCATGGTCACCTAAAAATTATCATGATCTTCCTTCCATACCTAGGCATTTATTGCTAAAAAAGGCTACTAAAGAGTATGCCGAAACGTTTGAAATATAGATTTTTCTGAAAACCTGATGTTTTCTCTTAGCCGATTCCCAACCCTTCCTAGACTTTTTATCATCTTGATGTTATATCACCTTGACTTTTTATGACCCCAACGTTTTATCACCTCAAATTTTTATCACCTCAACATTTTATCACCTCGACGTTGTATCACCTCGACTTTTCACCACCTCTACTTTTTATCACCTAAATCTTCATCTCTAGCTCCCACACAACTGCATTTTGATACTTTCTCAACTAATCTTACTTTCTAACACAAGGACTGCATTATTATCCCCAAAATTTGTCAATCTACCAAAAACTCCTTTCCAAATAACCAAAGATAAAAGTGCTACTAACCAGATTCGTTTTGGGAATCACATTTTTCATACATTCTTTAGAATAAATTCATCAGCCAATATCAATCACTTTTTCACATATTTCTAATAACTCCAAGCATTGATCTTAAGTTAATTTTTTAAGGTTTAGAAACAAATATATATTTGTCATGTACCGGATCAAAGACAAGCATCTGGCAAAGAAGATGGACGGCCTCATGCGTAGCAAGGGATGAGAGTGTGTAAAGTGCTGTCAGCGCAGAAGGTTTGGTCCGTAGCCTCAGCATATGGCTCCTGGCACCCTCGCAGGCATGTCTCATGTCTTCCAATGTAGGCGAGCCAAGGAGATCGGTGATCAATTCAAGCTGAAAGAGACAAACAGATAGTAGATCAGGCACCAAACAAAAATTGTTCCTCCAAGTAATATTTAGTAGTTTAAAGGAAAAATACCCGTACTATAATTTATTTAAATTTCAACATCCATTTCATGGGCGTATATAGAAAATAATTTCGGAGGGGGCTGGGAAAATTTCGGGGGGGGGGGGGGGCTGAGACCATTTCCGGTGTATGGAATACTAACAATTTAGGTCTTGGAAGAGTTTTAGCAATATTAAACCCAAAATAGAATATGTTTTATGAACTAAATGATCTTCTTTAATTTATTTTGAAGGGTTTTATGAAATTTTTACCGATCAAATAAAAATTTCGGGGGGGGGGGCTGCAGCCATCATACACCCATGATCCATTTATACGTAACACAGATTTTTGGGGCGGATTTTCTTATGATTCCATCCTTTTCTAGCCAGGATAGGGCTAATGCATTTTCATTTTCTGAAAGAAAAGCCATCACCCCAAGAGGGAATCAAACCCACGGCCTTAGGCATGGAGTGCGCACGCCTTAAAACACATCGCCACGGACCTCCCTATAATTTAATATTCAAAATTTTATATTGACACAATCTAATCATTTCTTTTTAATTTTAGCGTGTTTCATATTTGCCGGTAGGGAGAAAGACCTGCTTATAATTTTGATCCCATCAATCAATACAGAAATTCAGACAAGAACCATTTTGTTGCGGTCTCCCGTAGTCTAGTGGCTAGCGCGCTGGATTCAAGAGCGGGAGATGGTGGGTTCGATCCCCACCGGTGCCAGAAATTTTCTCATCTCAGGGCTCGCTGAGAAAATTCCTGGTTGCGCCCTGGATGTCGGCGCTAATAGCCACGATTTGTTGATGCGCCGTAAAAAAAAAAAAAAAAAAAAAAAAAAAAAAAAAAAAAAAAAAAAAAAAAAAAAAAAGAACCATTTTGTTTATACCAACGGCCATAGCCAGGTTGAATGCACCGGTTCCCGGTCCCCCATTCAGGTACTGGCCACGCCCGACGTTGCTTAACTTCGGTGATCAACGGGAACCGGTGCATTCAACGTGGCTATGGCCGTTGGCTAAATAGAATTTTATCGCGATATTGCAATAATTTTGTTCCGCGGATTCACTTCCGGGAAATGTATAATATTTACAAAAAGTATAGCATTTCAGGTATTAATAAAGATTCTGATCTGGACATTTTTCCATAGTTGAAAAGAAGTACACAGTTTACGAAAATGCATTCATTTAATTAGCCTCATGCCAATAATCACAGGAGTCGTTACATCCAAAATGTAAAATCAAATCACTAGTTTCATAATGAACTAGCTGTTACCCGACGGTCTAAGCTACACCTACTTTCAGTATCTATAAAAACCAAAATTGGCACAAAGGATGTCCCATGACCTCCAAACTGTGCGTCCTAGACGATTTTAGCCTAGCCTATGACACTCCACGGATTAAGCCCTACCTTTGTGCCAAGTTTAGTCAAAATTGGTCAAACGGTGTGGATTTGTATTAGGAACAAACATACAGGCAGACAGCTGGTAGACGTTTTTGACCAAGACTATAACAATTTAACTCGTAGGCTTCCACGGTCCGAGTCATTACAAATATTATAGTCTTCTGGTGGGGGACATGGAATAGCAGATTACGCCCGCGGATGAATACAAAGACAAGTATTTATACAGGACAACTAGAAAAACATCCTCATTCTCAGACTGAGCCCTGAGGAAGCTGGCAGTATGACTAGCGAAACGTCGGCAAAGGACACGGTCAATACCAGAAGACTATAATATTTGTAAAGACTATAACACCCCCCGTATCGAGACCTATACCTATGCCAAGTTTGGTCAAAATCGGTCAAACGGTGTGGATTTGTATAAGGAACAAACACACAAATAGACAAACATAAGCAGACAGACACGTGATTTATTATATATATAGGGGGCGAGGTTGGCTCAGTGGTGGAGCACTCGACTAATGAACTGGAGGACCAGGTTCAAAACCCGAGCGCGCACTAAAGATTTTTTCTTCTAGTGCTGCCGTTCGAGGGTTGGATTTGGGGTCCCAGATCGTCCCTAGGCTCACCCAGCCTTTAATTAATTTAATTAATAATGGGTACCTTGGGTGCTAATGACTCTAGCAGTTGAAGCAGCCAAGGGGAAAATCAGGCGGCCGGAGCATAGTGTTGACCACACTATCTCCCTAGTGTGCCGTACGGTCAAGAATCAGATACCTCTACAGTACCTGCCCCTCTGGGCCCTTGTGGCCTGTTACGGGACTGATTTCGATATATATATATATATATATATATATATATATATATATATATATATATATATATATATGTGTATGTATCATAGATACTACTAATCTGTAAAAAACATATATCGAAATGCCAACAGATGAAAATATTTAAGTAACTGAAAGCCGCCTTCGAGGGCAATGAATTCTAGAAGAGAAATTAGTCAAACCCATTTGCCTAAAGTGGAGCGTGCAAGCTCTTGTAGAGAGGTATTATTATTAATTGTGAAAAATGATGGATCTAGATATTGTAGCCGCGGGGCTAATTTATGG
Organism: Gonocerus acuteangulatus; assembly: GCA_946811695.1. Taxonomy (NCBI): domain Eukaryota; kingdom Metazoa; phylum Arthropoda; class Insecta; order Hemiptera; family Coreidae; genus Gonocerus; species Gonocerus acuteangulatus. The sequence continues at coordinate 16,568,520 of OX328128.1, forward strand.
CGTTTGATAATGTTGGTGCTCCTGAGAGATAAGGAAGGCTGGCAACACTGGGGGTATGTAGGTGATAGGTGATAAGGCCTCGAACACCGATCAGAGCGGTCCCTTCCGGCCAAAATAGTAATTAATACTAAGGGGATGACTTGTTAATGGTTTACTGTCAGTCTTATGCTTTCATCCAACTTCCTTAAACATTAGCAAAGAGATTAAAGCATGGGCGTATATAGAAAATAATTTCGGAGGAGCCTGGGAAAATTTCGGGGGGCGGGGGGGGCTGAGTCCATTTCCTGTGTATGGAATACTAACAATTTAGATCTTGGAAGAGTTTTAGGTAACTTAAACGCTATTACACCCAAAATAGAATATGTTTTATGAACTAAATGATCTTATTTAATCTATTTTTAAGGGTTTTATGAAATGTTTACCGATCGAATCAACATTTCGGGGGGGGGGGGGGGGGGGCTGCAGCCCCCTCAGCCCCCCCCTATATACTCTCATGGATTAAAGTAACCAATAACATTTGTAGACTTACAAAATATGTAATTCGATATTAGAGTACTTACGTAATAGTTGCACCGGTCTCGAGAAGTGGGTATCTTTAAGTGATCTGAATCATGATATGAAAACTAAATATGGCGACAACGAAATATCAATGAGAAAAGAGACTCTTTTGATGCAATGTTATATTGCATATCGGCCAATTTTCCACCGAAAAACCAGTGATCTATATTACCAAGGACTTGGATTGACTAGAGTTTTGATATAACCTATAGCGAGCGGAAACGCATAGCAATTATACAATTAACACAAGTACTAATGTACCATCCCTAACCTAGGAAACCAGTAGCAGTTATGTTAGTGGCATAATTACTATGCGTTTCCGCTCGCTCAAGGTTATATCGAAACTCTAGTCAATCCAACTCGTTGATAATATTAATACATGGTCTTTCGGTCGCCATATTCCCACACCTTCAATTGAGATCTCATGTCATGATCCAGATCCCTGAACGAGACCCACTTCTCGAGACCGGTGCAACAACTACGTAAGTACGATATTGGTACTGAAAGAATGAATGAAAAAAGATTCCGCGACAATGTACCCAAAAATATCAAAATTACACAAATTTGCCTGTAATAAATGCATTCAATTCGGAAAATACATCCAACATTTACAATAGATATATAAGTCCGACACGCAGGAACTTCAACATCCAAGAGCGGTTCCATTCAAAGGAACCGGGGGCTCCGTTTAGTGCAATTAGTAAAGGAATAGAAGCAGTTATTGGTAGGGTTTGGCCTTTCGTTAAAAATATAAAATAAAATCTCAAAGAGAAGGAAGTTTAAAGCCCCACAACAGGAAACTGACATTATATATATATATATATATATATATATATATATATATATATATATATATATATAGTGTATACACTCTGAATCACCGCTATTTTTGTGATCTATGGGTTCTGTAACGTAAGATTTTCTGGAGGGCACTTTCGGATTACGTCATGAGGTCAACCTTATAAGCGGGTTTCCTCCTTATGGAGGGAGGGAGGAACCGCAATAAAAAGACCGCCAAAAATAACGAAAACTGAGGATATAAGACCTTGAACGGATGAAGGTGCTTGACAAGTATTATTGGGAAATGAATTCTTGATGTTGGAGGACCTGATAAGGAAGGGCTTATCATTAGTGTAGTACTTGATTTAAATTTTTCAATTAATAAATAAATATAACTAAATGTTATTCATTGCTCTAAACGCCGCTTTGTAGCTAATAACATGACTTACAATAGAGTTTACGCTTTGAGGGACAAAATCACCATTTTACTTGAGGTTCATTTCAACTTGTCCCCTATAGAGTTTACGCTATGAGGGAGAAAATCACCATTTTAATTGCGGTTTATTTCAACTTGTCCCCTATAGAGTTTACGCTATGAGGGAGAAAATCACCATTTTAATTGCGGTTTATTTCAACTTGTCCCCTATAGAATTTACGCTATGAGGGAGAAAATCACCATTTTAATTGCGGTTTATTTCAACTTGTCCCCTATAGAATTTACGCTATGAGGGAGAAAATCACCATTTTAATTGCGGTTTATTTCAACTTGTCCCCTATAGAATTTACGCTATGAGGGAGAAAATCACCATTTTAATTGCGGTTTATTTCAACTTGTCCCCTATAGAATTTACGCTATGAGGGAGAAAATCACCATTTTAATTGCGGTTTATTTCAACTTGTCCCCTATAGAGTTTACGCTATGAGGGAGAAAATCACCATTTTAATTGCGGTTTATTTCAACTTGTCCCCTATAGAATTTACGCTATGAGGGAGAAAATCACCATTTTAATTGCGGTTTATTTCAACTTGTCCCCTATAGAATTTACGCTATGAGGGAGAAAATCACCATTTTAATTGCGGTTTATTTCAACTTGTCCCCTATAGAATTTACGCTATGAGGGAGAAAATCACCATTTTAATTGCGGTTTATTTCAACTTGTCCCCTATAGAATTTACGCTATGAGGGAGAAAATCACCATTTTAATTGCGGTTTATTTCAACTTGTCCCCTATAGAGTTTACGCTATGAGGGAGAAAATCACCATTTTAATTGCGGTTTATTTCAACTTGTCCCCTATAGAATTTACGCTATGAGGGAGAAAATCACCATTTTAATTGCAGTTTATTTCAACTTGTCCCCTATAGAGTTTACGCTATGAGGGAGAAAATCACCATTTTAATTGCGGTTTATTTCAACTTGTCTCCTATAGAATTTACGCTATGAGGGAGAAAATCACCATTTTAATTGCGGTTTATTTCAACTTGTCCCCTATAGAGTTTACGCTATGAGGGAGAAAATCACCATTTTAATTGCGGTTTATTTCAACTTGTCCCCTTTAGAGTTTACGCTATGAGGGAGAAAATCACCATTTTACTTGAGGTTCATTTCAACTTGTCCCCTATAGAGTTTACGCTATGAGGGAGAAAATCACCATTTTAATTGCAGTTTATTTCAACTTGTCCCCTATAGAGTTTACGCTATGAGGGAGAAAATCACCATTTTACTTGAGGTTCATTTCAACTTGTCCCCTATAGAGTTTACGCTATGAGGGAGAAAATCACCATTTTACTTGAGGTTCATTTCAAGTTGTCCTCTATAGAGTTTACGCTATGAGGGAGAAAATCACCATTTTAATTGCGGTTTATTTCAACTTGTCCCCTTTAGAGTTTACGCTATGAGGGAGAAAATCACCATTTTACTTGAGGTTCATTTCAACTTGTCCCCTATAGAGTTTACGCTATGAGGGAGAAAATCACCATTTTAATTGCAGTTTATTTCAACTTGTCCCCTATAGAGTTTACGCTATGAGGGAGAAAATCACCATTTTACTTGAGGTTCATTTCAACTTGTCCCCTATAGAGTTTACGCTATGAGGGAGAAAATCACCATTTTACTTGAGGTTCATTTCAAGTTGTCCTCTATAGAGTTTACGCTATGAGGGAGAAAATCACCATTTTAATTGCGGTTTATTTCAACTTGTCCCCTTTAGAGTTTACGCTATGAGGGAGAAAATCACCATTTTACTTGAGGTTCATTTCAACTTGTCTCCTATAGAGTTTACGCTGTGAGGGAGAAAATCACCATTTTAATTGCGGTTTATTTCAACTTGTCCCCTATAGAGTTTACGCTATACCTCGTGATGGTCCACCCGAGGTAATAATATCCCTAACCCTATTACAGCCTCCTCACCCATCAGCATCCACAGTCAGAACACTTCTTGGTAATGCTCGCAAATATATTGGTTTTTCAAAATGACATCTGAGAAACTTAATTTTTTTAATTTTAACGTACATTTATTCGTGACAACGAAATTTAACCTGTATTGGTTACACTGCTGTTAGGGGTAACCTATAGATAACGGGTTATCTCTAGGTTATCTGTTTCATGACACTTGGGTGCTCCGGACCAGTGTCAAGAAACATTATGCTTTGACTACCTATCAATTGATCTTTAACATATAAAAATAAAAAAAAACATAAACTGTAAAAAAATGTATAGTAGCGTTAATGTTGATGATATATTATTTAACGGAATAAAAAAATTACCTATCTGCCGAGACGAAGCACGAACATTAAGCTAGTATGGTAGTTATTTAAGGTAGATTTACTTCTTTTTTGCTATGAATCACCATTGTTAAGCCATTAAGTTTTGTTTTTGGAGAAATGTCTGGTGTTCAAACGAATTTGCAATTTAAGTTCTTGACTGATCCCTTCTTACTAAAAATTCCCGTTTGATTTAATCTCAAACCCAATCTTTAGTTAACAATAGAAGTTAATAGTAAAAGGCCTTTCTAGGGGAAAAAATCTACCCAATTTGAAAAGAGGCCATCGTCTCTTCAGCTCTATAGCCCGTCCTCCGGGACCGTTTTTGTTTTTTCACTTTGAAAAGGATCGAGGAAAAACCGTGCCCGTTGAAGCGAGAAAGGAAAAAAAAAAGAAAAAACAGTTAATTAAGATAAGAACATGAAAACGGGGATCTTCTTGGGAAATTAAGGGATTTTCTCTGAAATATCCTGGTGCCGCCTTCTGGGAGCTTTTCCGCCAAAACCGGGTCGTCGCATAATTGCTAAGCTGATTCCCTTCCAGTTTTTTAGCGCGGTTCCTCCCTCCCCCATAGGGAGGAACCCACGCTTATATCACCGCTGAGAAAATAATTCACGCTTATATAGAAAATAATTTTGGAGGGGACTGGGAGAATTTCGGGGGGGGGGCCTGAAAGGATTTTGGGGGGTATGGGATAATAAAAATATAGAACATGGAATAGCTAGACAGTTAAAACACTATTACGCCCAAAAGAAATTATTTTTTTCCATAAGTGATCTTATTATTATTTTTAAGGTTTTTACGATACATTTTTACCGATTGCGGGGGGGGGGGGGAGCAGCCCTTTCAGCCCCCCCCCTTATATACGCCCATGCACGTTTTTGTTTTATTTTATTGATGTATAGAGCTTTACTTTAGAATGAGAGCTAGATTGTGTAATTTCCGCTTCTGTGTAAGTTACTACTGCCGGTTTTCCTGACGCCTTAATATCACTTTTATTCAAGATGTTCGAGAGGATGTTCACAATTTTCACGATATATATATATATATATATATATATATATATATATATATATAAAAGAAGTTTATTTCTATTCTAAGATTTTCAAATGACATTAGGGTTAAGAACGGAACCGCGCTAAGATGATGCAGTTCCTGCGAGTCGGCCTTTTTTTTTCTTTTATAAGCAATTAGCTCGACAGGGCAAAATATTAGAAAACCAAATGTCCCTCAAGAAATGCATGCTAAGAAACTTGGGTCTGTTTTCGAAGACCACAGCCAGTTACTTGTGAAGTATCTGTAGTGATTATAACCGTGATTCAGCGCACGCGCATAAGTCGTTAGCTTTTCTATTCAGTCATGCCTTGACGTCGTATCAGCTCAACGGCTTACTACCTGCATCACATTTAAAAATGTTGGGTATCGCCACATTACTAACCTGTAGGACGGGTGACTGTGCCTGGAAGAGTATCCTCCTGCCTAGCAGTTCTCCGAAGATGCATCCAACACTCCAGACATCGACAGCGGCGGTATAATGCCTCGCTCCCATCAGGATCTCGGGTGCACGGTAGTACTGTGTCACGACCTCCTGGGTCATGTGTTTACCTTTGTCGGGTTCTTCCACTCGGGCCAGCCCGAAGTCGCAGATCTGCAAAAAGAAGGAATAGTCTGTCAGGTTAGTGTTAAATAATGAACTTAAATTTAGCAGATAACAAAAAGCATTCGAAGACTGCCAATTGTCAATGACATTTGGGCGGTTCAAATCATCATTCAAAGCAATAATAAATTAACAGGGTCCAAAAGATTCCTCTTTTCTTTTGAGGAGGCTATATAAAAAGATTAAAGAGATGGAGATAGTTAGCCGTTGCGGTGATACGAAGTCAAGGGATGATTGGGATTCGGCTAGGAGGAAAAAACTTTATCTTCAGACAGAAATCTATATTGGACCTTTCGGCTGCACTTTGGTTGCCTTGTTCTGCTCTAAAAATGCCTAAGGGGGAGGAAGGAACGCCAAGAAGACATTTAGGTAATCATGGTTAATAGTTGTAACCGAGGTGCCAATAGTTCACGTTCGATTTTAGTGTCTTCCTTCACTCATTATAGAGATTTAAACCTTCTTTACTGACCAAAAATGTCGACGCCAACGGCCATACAACCGGTTTTCCCATATAACTAACCGGCTGGGTGAATCCCAGAGTAAAGGATGTGAAGGATGAAAAACTAATGATAGCCCAGCGCTGACAGTCCAATGGTTAATAGGCCGAAAAAAAAGAGGATGACCTCAACAAATTTATAGATCCTCCCTGAAAGACGAATTCACTTGGACATTCACAGTTTTCAATTATTCTCTTCGGTAATTCTGTACATTTTTTTTTGGTTCTGTCTCTTTTTTAGCTGAAGAACACTGCAAAAAAAAAAGCATGCTAAAAAGTACTCAATAAAGATTTTTACGAAAATCTGACCGTTGTTCTTAGCCGAATCCTAAGTACTCCTTATCTTTTCGATATTATTAAGTTTTGCATGACCATTTGACATTTCTTCCCTTCACTGAGAGGAATAATGTTTTTTCATTGGATCCTCCCACTCCCAAGAAGAAAACTCCAAGAAGTAGTAGGAGGTATTTAAATGAGAATTGTCCAAACAAAGGGTTCATCATTAGGAAGGAGTTTGCAGGAAAGGGTTGGGAGTCTTGGGGAGACCCTGGATTCTACCAGATATTTCCTCGCCCCCAGCACATTCCCAGCAGGAAATTCGTCGTCGCCCCCGCGAGAACTCTCTCGCTCTTATTGCCGTCTCCTTAGGATCGATTTTAATTAATCGCAGTAATTATCGACTTATTTCTCACTTCGAGGGGTTGCGTTCTGGTTCGTAGGGCACATCGACCAGGGAAATGCAGCAATCGAATTTTGGGAGAAACCCAAACAGGGAGGGAATGAGAGATTGAGGGGGAGGGAGAAGGAGAGAGGGTGTGATAGAAGGAGGAGAGAGGGACGGAAGGACCGGGAGGGAGGGAGGTACCGCGAGGGAGGGAGAGAGATAGAGAGAGAGGGAGGTGAGAGGGAGGGAGAGAGGGAGGAGAAAAGGAGGAGAGGAGAGAGGAGAGAGGGAGAGAGGAGAGAGGGAGAGAGGAGAGAGGAGAGAGGGAGAGAGGAGAGAGGGAGAGAGGGAGAGAGGAGAGAGGGAGTGAGGAGAGAGGGAGTGAGGAGAGAGGGAATGAGGGAAAGATAAAGGGGGAGAGGGAGGTAGGGAGGAGACCGGGAGAAATGGAGAGAGAGAGGAGAGGGAGGTGAGCGCGAGGGAGAAAGGAAGAAGAGAGGGTGGGGAAGAGGAAGGGCGAGAGGGAGGGAGGAGAGAGGGAGGGAGGGACGAGAGAGAGATAGCGAGGGAGGGAGAGACAGGGAAGGAGGGTGAGATAGGGTGAGAGTGACAGGGAGGGAGGGAGGAGAGAGGGAGTTAGAGAGTGAGAGAGAGAGGGAGGGAAAGAGAGGGAGGGAGAGAGAGAGTGAGGGAGAGAGAGAGAGTGAGGGAAAGAGAGAGTGAGGGGGAGAGAGAGAGTTAGGGAAAGAGAGAGTGAGTGAGGGAGAGAGTGAGAGAGAGGGAGAGAGGGAGGGAGGGAATGAGGGAGATGAGAGGGAAAGAGGGAGGGAGAGAGGGAAAGAGGGAGGGAGAGAGGGAAGGAGGGAGGGAGAGAGGGAGAGAGGGGGAGAGGGAGAGAGCGAGGGAGAGAGGGAGGGAGAGAGGGAGGGAGAGAGAAAGGGGGAGAGAGAGAGAGAGAGGGAGGGAGAGAGAGGGAGGGAGTGAGAGGGAGGGAGTGAGGGAGGTGAGAGGGAGATGAGAGGGAGGGAGAGAGGGAGAGAGGGAGGGAGAGAGAAAGGGAGAGAGAAAGGGAGAGAGAGAGAGAGTCAGGGAGGGAGTGAGGGAGGGAGAGTAATATCAAAATCCATTAAGAAATTATGAACATTTTATTGTCCCGAGATCATAAAAATGAGTTTTATATTCACAATCATTAACTAATTACAATTCGTAAGAATGGCAATAGCTTTAATAGCGAGGAGATATTTTATGTTCAAGCAGTAATAAATAATTTTCTTTAATGGCTTCCATTGAGGTTTATGTTCAGGCACAACAAGACAAACAGAACATTAACAATAAGAGATATGGTTGTATAGCAAATATGGCGGTAGCTGATTTAGAATTCATGACGTGATATGATGAAGGTGCATTGGAATTCAGCGAGTGAACTATGCACTTGGTTATGATGTTGATTGGGAAAGTCAATATTTGTAATATTCCAATGTTAGTACCGATCTCAATTATAGGCAATCAACGAGCAACATTGAATTACTCTAGGTGGATTGTCTCTTGATACAATGTTTATTTTCCATTCGATAAGTGCCGTCTTAGGGGAATTAAATGTATTTCCATTTCAAAATCTATTCTAGGAAGTCCTGGACTCTTGGGAGTTTTCGCAGCCAATCAGACTCTTTAGGAGTTTGGGAATTCGACTTCTGGAAGTCACTCAGTCATTTTGAAAGTAAACGTTTCAGGAGCTAGTCGACGTTTTGAGAATTTGTGTTCTGAACGTCCGTTTGAGATTCAAAGAGCCAGAAGAGAGTTCAAAGAGTCAGTCAGAGTTTAGAGAATTAGAGTTCTGGACAGCCGTCAGAGTCTTATAGAGTTCTGGCAGTCAAGCAGAGTCTTTAGAGTTCTAGGAGTTAGTCAGAGTCTAACGAATACGATCTCTGGATGTCACTCGGAATTTTTAAAGTTTAAGTTCCTCGTGTCAATCAGAGTTTTGAGAATTAGAGTTCATGATGTCCGTCATAGTCTTTGGAATTAGTGTTCTGGCACTCAAGTAGAGTCTTCAGCGTTAGAGTTCTAGGAGTTAGTCAGAGTCTAAGGAATTCGACTTCTGGAAGTCACACAGAATTTTTGAAGTTAATGCCCGAGTTTTGGGAGTTTAAGTTTTGGACGTCCATCAAAGTTTTTGGAGTTAAAGTTCCGACACCAGTTAGAGTTCTAGTAGGTAGTGTTCCATCAGCCAGTCGTATTCTTTGAAGTTAGAGTTCCTCAAGTTAGTCAGAGTCCTAGGAATTGGAGTTCTGGAAGACCGTTAGAGCCTGGGGAGTTAGAGTTCCAGGAGCCAGTCCATGTCCTGGTAGGTAGAGTTCCAGAAGTCAGTCAGAGTCTTTGTAGTTAAGATTCCTGGAGCCAGCCAGAGTCCTGGGAATTGGAGTTCTTGAAGACAGTCAGAGTTTATGGAGTTAGAGTTCCAGAAGCCAGTCAGTGTTCTGGTAGGTAGAGTTCCAGGAGTCAGTCAGAGTCTTTGTAGTTAAGATTTCTGGAGTCAGCCAGAGTCCTGGGAATTGGAGTTCTTGAAGACAGTCAGAGTCTATGGAGTTAGAGTTCCAGAAGCCAGCCAGAGACCTGTTAGTTTGACCTCTAGGAGTCAGTCAGAGTGAAGTTAGAGTTCCTGGAGTCAGTGTACTGGAAGACCGTCAGAGCTTTTGGAGTTAAGAGTTTCAAGAGAGAGCCAGAATAATGTTAGTTAGATCTCTAGGAGTCAGTCAGAATCAGTGAAGTTTGAGTTCCTCGAGTCGGTCAGAGTCCTGGGAATTTCAGATCTGGAAGACCGTCAGAGCCTTGGTTTTAGGGTACTTGGAGACAGTTAGTGCCTTGACTTCATTACCCCTAATAAAGATAATATTCGTAATAATTTTCTATAATATTTGTAGCTGCTAGCCATCATCGATGAAGAAATTTGAGAAAAAATAGATCTTCAAGGGTATAAGCTCATAACCTGTTAGGTCACTAAAATTGTATATGCAAATAGAGGGCGTTGCCGCTATACACCGGGGGTTTTGGGGGTGTGTGCTCGGTTGAATTATGCACAAGGAGGCTTATCTTAGCTTCCCTTACGGTAATGACCCTGTCGACATTAGTCAATACCAATAATTAAACGGGGACCTAAATTAGCCTTATAAATCAGCATTTTCGGGGGACGGGTGGGGCGATAAATCTAATTAGGGGCGATAATTTTGGAAAAATAAATTCCTCCTCGTAAATAAATATATACTCCCCGCATTCTCAGGGCTAAGATAAAAAATATCCGTCCCGCAGGAGCTGCTTAAACTGGGAAAATTCTACAGAAAAGTAATAAATATAGAAAAAATTTCCATTTGAATTGTTTTTACCCGCTGATTCGGTTATCAAAAAAAAAAAAAAAAAAAAAAAAAAAAAAGTTTGTGGTATTTTTTTTCTTTAGCACACGCAAGTTACTTTTATCACTTTCCTCCGAAGGACAGTAGCCATTGAGGTTTTACTCATAACGAAATTTTTGAAAACTTTCTTCAAATCTTTATCGATCCCACCTAGTAGACACCGTTTGTTGTTTGGGATATCAAGAAAGATAGCAGAGGCTCTCGGCAACAAACAGGCTGAAGTTGACAAAATAATAAATTTTTTAAAGATAACTGGGCTTAATAGATTAATATGAAAATAATGTTGCCCTCTATTTAGGGTCCTTATGTAGTTTTTTTTTTTTTTTTTTTTTTTTTTTTTTTTTTTTTTTTTTTTTTTTTTTTTTTTTTTTTTTTTTTTTTAGTCTAGTACTTGTTTTTAATTGTTGTTTAGTAGAATGATTGTTGCACGTTTTATCAATTTATTTAGTGTTTCCTTAAGTTAGCAAACTGTGATAATTTGTGATACCATTTATTTATTTTATATTATTTTATTTTATTTTTTTTTTTTATTTTATTTTTATTTTTTATTATTTTTTTTTTTTTTAAATCTCATAGTTTCTAGTTTTAATTTAATATTGTTATTCGTTTAATATATTGACATATGTATATGTTTAGTGATATCTGTATTTTTAAAATAAAATTGTCTGCACTTTGACAATAGCTATATCGGGGAGTATGTCAGGGAAAAAAAAAAAAAAAAAAAAAAAAAAAAAAAAAAAAAAAAAAAAAAAAGGAAGGAAAGGAGAAAAGAAGGAAGAGAAAAAGAAAAAAAAAAAGGGGGAAAGAGAGGAAAAAGGAGAGAAAAAGGAAAAAAAGGAAAAAGAAAAAAAAATCCCCTAAACACAGAAAGTGAGGAAAAAAAAGAATGGGCCAAAAAATATATACAAAGTACAAGGTCTAATTTGTTAATACAAAAAAAAAAAAAAAATAAAATTCAATTAAAAAAAAAAAAAAAAAAAAAAAAAAAAAAAAAAAAAAAAAAAAAAAAAAAAAAAAAAAAAACCTGACTCCCTAAGGTTCCGGGAACAAGGGATGAGTGGTTGCGCGTTGCAATGACATAGTAGGGCGCTGACGACCGTGAGGTTTTTCGCCCCATATTTTCTAAACAAACAACAAATCTTTATCGATCCTACCTACTAGACACGGAAAATGACCCCCGTTAAAAATTCTCTCTCTCTCTCTCTCCATATATATATATATATATATATATATATAAGGTGTACAGTAAATGTTTAGTCATATTGAGGGAGGTGATAGGGGACCCCTAGAGGAACAAAAAATGTCATGTGACGATTTTCCGAATTCTCACACATAAGGGAGAAAACGTCGTTTTATAGTTTTTTTCGGGACAAGCTTGGTTTTTAAAAGAACAACCGTTGTAGCTCCATCCCAGGTGTTTCTACTACAACGGCAGTGAAACCAATCGAAAGCTGAGTAAATTTATTATAAGACTATAAAGTGAGAGTAAACGTAGAAATGAATGAATTAAAGAATGCCCAACTTACCAAAAGAAAGGTATTCTAAATTTATTGATATTTCTTACCAGCGTTACTCTTCAATGGGCAGGATCTGAGATTTCTGGGTTTCAGAAAAACTTCCTCAACCGTGTATAACAACCCTGTGCTATTGAAATATGTCAAAGATTTAGAGGAACAAAAGTTTAAGATAAAATGCCGCCGACATCATAAAAAAATAGAAATAGGAGAGAACATTTGTTGATTGATGTATTTGATGTTGTTGTAGGATGATAAATAAGAAAGGTGGTGATGTTGGGAACATCATCCCCCGACTCCATCACTTCCTCTGTCAGGGTCTTATCTATTTTGCACCAATTGCCTCGCGCCATAATTCAACCCTCCGACCTTAATAACCAAGGAAAATATATCTACACGTACCGCTCTCTATGGTACATTTCTCCAATAGTCGATACGGAAACAGAAAAACATAAATGGACAATAAATGACTTAGTGAATTTAACCAACTTAATTATGAAAAGTTTAGAAAACAATTTAAAATTCATAGAAATATTTTCTGATTTATCTAAAGCATTTTGATCTATTGGCTCACAATATTTTAAGAGAAATTGTCAATGACCTTATGAGAACGGTATGTAGAAATAAATAGAAATTCGAAAAAGATATCAAACTTCCTAAATAAACAGAGGAGTACCTCAAGGGTCTATTTTTGACCCCTTACTATTTCTCATTTACATAAAAGAGTATCTTATATTTTACAGAAAAATGAATGAAATTAAACAAATTCTACAAAAATGGATGATAAACAATAAATTAAAATTAAATATTAATAAAACATGCTAAATACAATTTTCGTCAAAATGAAAAAAAAAGTATCTGCTCATCAGTATTAAAAATATGAAATTAAATAAAGTGAAAATAACAAAATTTAATTATTGAACAACATATAATTGCGAATACGGAGGGAGAAAACAAATAAAATTAGAAAAATAGTGAGCCCCTAACTGCCTATCAATACTGTGCAAGAAACTGAAAGATCAATGATGGTATGCTCTTGCAGCTTAAACTTCCTATTTGCACCCAACATAGGCACTTAAAAAAATATGTTTTGTAATATTAACTAACATTTTTTTTAAATGTATATATTGTATTAAAAAATATAATTTATAGTTGTTTTTTTTATTTAAATCTACAAGAGTTAATAAAAGATACCTTGAGGACGCAGTTGCTGTTGACGAGAAGGTTACCAGGTTTGATGTCCCTGTGGAGGATCCGGGCGGAGTGAAGGTATTTGAGTCCTGAAATATAGAAAATATCATGTAAGTAATTATATCAAGTCAAAATTAAAACTGCTATAAAACACAATAAATACACAACAAAAGTTCACTCATAATAACCATCATTAAAGTGGTTTACCATTTTACATTTCTGGCTTAATAAATGTCATAACCCACGATATTATGGGACAGATGCCCCATAGAGAGTAACATATAGCACATCACACAGGAGTTGCGTAATCTCAGATTGCTAAGAAAACCGATGATTATAAGAAAAATAACTATTTATCATATATTTAAAACAAAAAGAATAATCATTGATTTTGATAAACTGTAAAACCTTTATAAGGCCGCTAGTTCCAAAAATGAAATCATTTATTTGTGTGTGTATATATAGAGCAAAAACGTCAGCTGTAACTAGGCAAGGTAAATAATGTCCCGGACAAAGCTTTCGGATCACGCAAAAGTCCCAGCTAAAGAATATGATTTAAAAAGAAGGTGAGTAAGAGATGCTGTGGAAATATTAGCATAAATATGCTTTAGCGATGACCAAACGTTACAAAAAAGTGTCCACTGGCGTTCGTGCATGCGCAGTTGCGGTCGCGCATTCACATTGGCGTTCGCGCATACGCAGTGGCGTTCGCGCATGTGCAGTAGTCATGTACGAAAAAGAGGACTGAATTTTATAGAGTACATTACATACGTGTGTCGGGTGGACCTAAAGCATATTTATGTACCTGAATTTCAGCAGAAGGCTCTAAGCGACTGTAGGTACTGAAGCTTAATAGGTACAGAAGACATTCATGCAAGATGAAGTCCTAACTCGGATTTACGTTAAACTTCAAAAAATACTTCATTTCAACGGTAATGTTTGTACATCCCTTCTAGATGAGCATTGTGTAGATAAAAATACTGGACACTTTTAAACGAAACCATAATATATTTTTTTTTTTTTTTTATTTTATTTTATGATGAGCTTCGTAATGATAGCGATGAGCTCATGATAAAGTTGGTAACAAGTTACTTGTCCATTCAAAAAAAAAAAAGAAAAAAAGAAGAACAAAAACTAAACAAAACAGTACCACAACATTAGGTAATAGATAAACAAACTATTTTAGTGATTTCCTGTTATATGTATATAATTCATTGATGTCTACAAGACATAAATGTATATTCAAACATAAATAAAAATATGAAGAAAAAATAAATAAATTGAACAGGTAATAGTAATTATTGCATAGTTTGTTTGTATCTGAAAACTAAATAAATATATACAAAACAAAAAACAAATAAAAAATAAATAAATATTATATATATATATATATATATATATATATATATATATATATATATATATATAAATAATTATAATAAAAGGGGTGGTTAGAAAAAGTAAGTTCTGGTAAATACTATTTATATTTTGTTATATATGTTTAAAGTTTTAAAATGTTCAAGTATTTTGTGGATGTATGGACTTACCTTCAGTCAGTAAGTCGCGAAGGTCGTGAGGAATGTCTAAGTCACTACGCAGTCTACAGTCTGTCAGTATGTGTCTAACAGTCAAAGTCTCATTACAACTTGCACAGGTTGGCCTCTGCTTGTTTTCCATTAAATAAGAATGGGTTAGATGGCAGTGTCCAATACGAAGCCTAGTCAAAATCACTTCTTCATGCCTGATGCGGTGTTCATTCGTCCAGGCTTTCGTAATATTTTTAATTTCTCTTAATTTCGAGTCTGATCTCTGCCAGTCTAATTCCCATTCTTGGAGGACCTGTGCCTGTAATGATGTACATACGTCTGATGTTGTCAGTATGTTAATGTCTATAGTCTGTCTTTTTGTCGCCTGTTTTGCCGCTAAGTCTATACTGGTGCTTTGTGGTATGTCTTCATGTCCAGGTAGCCATAGAATTGTGACGTGTTTGTTGTTAGTTTGAAGAGTGTAAAGATGAGAGAGTATTCTTGTTATGAGTGGGTTTGTACTGTAGATGTTTTCCAAGGAGAGTAAAGCACTTAAGGAATCCGTACATATTGTGATTTTGTCTTCTTGTGTAGTATTGATGTTTGTCAGTGCTAGTAATATTCCTTGGAGTTCTGCTGTGAAGACTGTGGTTTGTTCAGGTAATTTCATCTGGTATGTTATATTGTCAACTATTGCTGCAGTCCCAGTGCCGTATTTTGTTTTGGATCCGTCAGTGTATAGGTACATTGTGTCTAAGTTCTGTTTTATTATGGAATTAAATATTGACTTGTAAAATATTGAGGCTGTCGGGTCGGTTTTTCTGTATTTTGTCAACGTCAAGTCAATCCTTAAGTCCTTGACTCTCCATGGAGGAATGTCTGTAAATGTATTCATAATATATTTAAAGAGATTGTAAAGTTTTACCTTGGGTACCATTTAGAAACCTAAGAAAATAAAAATATTTGTGAATCAGACAGCGATGAAGAAGACAATAAGCATTTTTTTTTTTTAACTAATAGAATTCTTGTTTGAAAAGGTTACAATTTTTTATAAATTAGAACATGTTTTCGCGTAATATTTATTAAGTTGTAGTTTTTACAAGTTCTATCATAGCAATGAAATGTGCATAATAAATATTATTAAAGTGCTTTAAGACATTTTTTTACGTTCCCATGCTTACATATAGGTTGAAATGAAGTAGTTTGTGAAGTTTCACGAAAACCCGAGTTCGGGCTTTGATTGCCCTGAATTAGCGCGTCCTCTCCCAAAGGTCACTCCAGAAATGTTGCGGACTCTTTGATGACTTGCTGAGCGGAGTGGGAGCCCCAGCATTACCTCGAGTCGTGTTCACTAGTCCTGGACGAGTTTCAAACCGGTCTGCAAAGCTTGCTTGGGGTCACCAGACTCCCTATCCATACCCAACACAACACACAGCTTGCGGGACAACCAACGACACAAGAAATCAGTCCGCTGGTCATAAGACATATCTAACATCCATAATACACATCCATAATACACTGTCATTAATATATGATTATTTTATTTATTTATTAACATTACATTATTTATTAGCAATAACACAGTGAGCAACTCTCTAATATAAATAGAATTCTATTAATTTTTGCGAATTGGAGTGACTTGAGTATTAAAGGTTGGGTACTTTACTACCAGCTACAACCAATAGAATTGCCCATAGGAAATGCCAATAGAAAAGCTAATGAGTTATGCGCGTGCGCTCAATCACTGTTATAATCACTACAGATACTTCACAAGTAACTGGATGTGGTCTTCGCAAAAAGACCCTAATATCTTTGTGGTTGCCAAATTTTACATAGACGACGCAGGATGGTAGGTAAACATTAAATAACCCTCTTGATGATATGTTTTATCTATAATTGGTCGTTAAAATGTAAATAATTAAATAAATTGATGACGACATATTACGTAGAGAGGTCACCTTTGGTCCCAAAGCAGTCTGTGGTGTACTGTGTATAATGCGCGTTGAACCGTGTAACCTCTCATCGATCGATGGGTTGCCATGGGAACACTATCACTATTAGACAACATCATATTTTGTCATAACTGATAGACACTTGCTATTAGCGAAAATCGAAAAGAAAATGAGGCAATTGGGGGTTTCCCGTGAAAATATTTTAAAACAATTGCTTCAAATTGCTGTCGAGCTTAAGAACTTGTCATATAAAACATTTCTATAGAGAAACATTCACTATGAAAATGCATAAAAAAACAATTAATATATATACATTTCTATAGAGAAACATTTACTATGAAAATGCATAAAAAAACAATTAATATAAATACATTTCTATAGAGAAACATTCACTATGAAAATGCATAACAAAACAATTAATATAAATACATTTCTATAGAGAAACATTCACTATGAAAATGCATAAAAAAACAATTAATATAAATACATTTCTATAGAGAAACATTCACTATGAAAATGCATAACAAAACAATTAATATAAATACATTTCTATAGAGAAACATTCACTATGAAAATGCATAAAAAAACAATTAATATAAATACATTTCTATAGAGAAACATTCACTATGAAAATGCATAAAAAAACAATTAATATAAATACATTTCTATAGAGAAACATTCACTATGAAAATGCATAAAAAGACAATTAATATAAATACATTTCTATAGAGAAACATTCACTATGAAAATGCATAAAAAAACAATTAATATAAATACATTTCTATAGAGAAACATTCACTATGAAAATGCATAAAAAAACAATTAATATAAATACATTTCTATAGAGAAACATTCACTATGAAAATGCATAAAAAAACAATTAATATAAATACATTTCTATAGAGAAACATTCACTATGAAAATGCATAAAAAAACAATTAATATAAATACATTTCTATAGAGAAACATTCACTATGAAAATGCATAAAAAAACAATTAATATGAATACATTTCTATAGAGAAACATTCACTATGAAAATGCATAAAAAAACAATTAATATAAATACATTTCTATAGAGAAACATTCACTATGAAAATGCATAAAAAAACAATTAATATAAATACATTTCTATAGAGAAACATTCACTATGAAAATGCATAAAAAAACAATTAATATGAATACATTTCTATAGAGAAACATTCACTATGAAAATGCATAAAAAAAACAATTAATATAAACACATTTCTATAGAGAAACATTCACTATGAAAATGCATAAAAAAACAATTAATATAAATAAATTTGTATACATAGGATGATCCAACAACACGTTGCAAAGCGCTTATTTTTTTATAAATAAATTTCGGATTCACTTGAATCCAAAAATCTGGATTCGACATTAGCAACCGCCATTTTTTATTCATTCAGAATGAATTTCTTGGTCTAATATCTGTATACTAGACCAAGAAATTCATTCTGTCTATCTATATATATATGAAGACCACCAGAGATCTAGGGGTCTAAGTAACAAACTCAATGTTTTGATGAAAATTGAGTCAAAGTTTAACATATGTGGTAATAGGAAAAACTAGATTATTACAGTTCCGGTCATACTAGACGAATCCTCAGGCCCTTAGCTGTTTATTATCGATGATACATAATAGGTACATCATCCGGTTTATGATTAATATGCAAAAGAATTGAAGAATCCGCACGTAGATCGCTTAATTTCTTTCTAGAATTAATATTACAAACCTGACAATACTCAAGAGAACACAAGCTAGGTGGCAGCAACGGTCTTCACAACCCATTCCTGTATGTAATTTCTTTTTTAAAAAAATGTCACTTAGAACCCTTGAATTCTGGGGCCCTCATATGTAAGTAAATAAAATATGTTTTACGGTTCATGTGAATCGATTAAATTTTTTTTTCTTTTTTTTTTTTTTTTTTTTGTATTTATGGCCCAGATGAAGCTCCAGATGAAAAGTGGTGTTTGTTTCATGAATTTTCTTCTGAATTTTATCAGATTTCTTCAGTTCATTCAGCTCTTCTTATATTATGATATATTCTGTGCTGGTATTCCCGGTTCTGTCTGACGCCAAATACAAAGAGGAAAAAAGAGCAAGCGATCTGAATAAATCTGTTGTAATGCCAACAAACATTCTTGGGCCAACTTTTTACACATAGTATTCCGAGTCTACAAATTTCAGACAATTTTTAAAGTAGGGAACCGGACAGAGATAAGGATACGCTGATTTTGATAAATAAAAACCTCATTTTTACACATGTAACTTTAAAAATTTTGGAAATATTATAAAGTATATAATAAAGTAAAGGCAGTAAATAGATTATGGTCAATTATTCCACCATCACGAATCGTGGAAACGTCGGTTCTACGTGTTCTGTTGTGTTAGAGTTTTGTAGTGGCAAAGAATAGGTCCCTGAGAAACCAGACGGCTGTGAGGCGGACTCACCTTGACTCTGTGAGGTTAGTGAGAGGTTGATGGTTATAGGATATGGTTTGATGGTATGGTCGTTATTACCGAGTCTACTTTTTGTTCCGAGATATAACCTCCACTTCGGACTCGTCTACAGCAGGTGAAGCACGTCCTGGAGCGGTGGGTCCCAGACCGCAGGCCGCCGAGCCATGGGAGCGGGCTCATCTTGGGAACTACTGACTCTTCCGGATGGCTTAAATGGTCGAAGCAATGTTCCATCGTTATATGAGTCATTATTTTCATTGGCTAAGTCATTATATAGTCCGTTATATATATATATATATATATAAAAAAAAGAGATAGCCATTTTTTAGGTACTAAAATTAGTTGTTATTACTGTCGATATTAAACACGCAGAAAGAAACACTGGCTCAGACTGGAGAAGAAAGGCTCAGGATAGAGAGGAAAGGAGGAAAATTCATGCCAAATTAGATTATTACAAGCAATCAGACATTAGTTGAGATTCGGCTAAGAAAACATCAATACGATTTTTGTAATAAAATCTATATTCAGGACGTTTCGGCTACTCTTTGGTAGCCTTCGTCAGCAATGAAAATGCCGGGGGCAGAGAAAGACCAAAGTTAACACTTAAGTAACCATCAAGAAAATATACCATATTTTCACGTTGGTTACCATATTTTCACGCTAATATATTTTCACGATGTTTACTTAAGTGTTAACTTTTGCCTTTCTCTGCCCCCGAGTCTGCTGACGAAGGCTACCAAAGAGTAGCCGAAACGACCTTAATACAGATTTGTTACAAAAATCGTATAAATGTTTTCTTAGCCTAATCCCTGATTGCTTATCACCTCGACGGCTAACTATCTAATCTTCATGATAGATTTTTACAGTTCCGATCATACTAGACGAATCATCAGGTCTTTAGCTGTTTATTACCGATGATACAAAATAGACACATCATACGGTTTATGATTAATATGCAAAAGAATTGGAGAATCCGCACATAGATCCCTTAATTTCCTTCTCGACTTACAAAAGTAGATATGAAAAACGTAACAATACTCAAAAGAACACAATCTAGCGGACAGCAACTGTTAAGAAAATCACTTGGATGTCTTAAGCGCCCTCAAGATTACGGTGTTCACACCCCATTCCTGCATGGACTCATTTTTATCATGCATGTAACTCATTTTTATTTTTTCAAAAATATCCCTTAGACCCCTTGACTTCTGAGACCCGTCCAATGCGCCTTTGAAGCTGAGAAATAAAATAAAACAGCTTGAAAATGCTTCATTTCCTGTTTGTAAAATTATATTGACATGATTTTTTTCATCAATTCATTTGTTTTAAAGAGTAAATTGAAGCAAAAATACAAGCATTAAGCAATAATTTATATTTTGACAAATAAAATCAATAATATGCTTACATTTTCAAGTAAACTAGCATTATATATTTTTTTTACACCAAAAATAATAGCAGATATAAAATATGCACCTCAACAAACTCTAATGTGGCAAATATCAACTAAAACAATAAATAATAATTTTTTTTTCCTTTCCGGAAGAGACTAAAAATTTGTAAGCGAAAAATTAACATGACGTTTTGAAATTTCATATCTCGTCTTGAGATAATCCGATTTTTACGTTCTTGAGCTCTTTGAAATGAAGAGAGACTTTTTTTTTCTAATCATATAAATAACTATTGTATTATCTCAAAAGGTACTTGTAAAAAGTGGTCCTCAAAATAAAAATAACGTGTAAACGTTTTTACTATAATTGCAGAAAAATATAGATTTTTACTTTAATCTATATTTTTCTGATTGTTGTTCTTAGCCGAATTGTGTTCCCAACTATCCACTGATTTCTTATAACCACGACCGCCGACTATTTCCACCTTTTCTGCTTGTTGTTCTTAGCCGAATTGTGTTCCCAACTATCCCCTGATTTCTTATAACCACGACCGCCGACTATTTCCACCTTTTCTGCTTGTTGTTCTTAGCCGAATTGTGTTCCCAACTATCCCCTGATTTCTTATAACCACGACCGCCGACTATTTCCACCTTTTCTGCTTGTTGTTCTTAGCCGAATAGTGTTCCCAACTATCCACTGATTTCTTATAACCACGACCGCCGACTATTTCCACCTTTTCTGATTGTTGTTCTTAGCCGAATTGTGTTCCCAACTATCCACTGATTTCTTATAACCACGACCGCCGACAATTTCCACCTTTTCTGCTTGTTGTTCTTAGCCGAATTGTGTTCCCAACTATCCCCTGATTTCTTATAACCACGACCGCCGACTATTTCCACCTTTTCTGCTTGTTGTTCTTAGCCGAATAGTGTTCCCAACTATCCACTGATTTCTTATAACCACGACCGCCGACTATTTCCACCTTTTCTGATTGTTGTTCTTAGCCGAATTGTGTTCCCAACTATCCCCTGATTTCTTATAACCACGACCGCCGACTATTTCCACCTTTTCTGATTGTTGTTCTTAGCCGAATTGTGTTCCCAACTATCCCCTGATTTCTTATAACCACGACCGCCGACTATTTCCACCTTTTCTGCTTGTTGTTCTTAGCCGAATAGTGTTCCCAACTATCCACTGATTTCTTATAACCACGACCGCCGACTATTTCCACCTTTTCTGATTGTTGTTCTTAGCCGAATTGTGTTCCCAACTATCCCCTGATTTCTTATAACCACGACCGCCGACTATTTCCACCTTTTCTGATTGTTGTTCTTAGCCGAATTGTGTTCCCAACTATCCCCTGATTTCTTATAACCACGAACGCCGACTATTTCCACCTTTTCTGATTGTTGTTCTTAGCCGAATTGTGTTCCCAACTATCCCCTGATTTCTTATAACCACGACCGCCGACTATTTCCACCTTTTCTGATTGTTGTTCTTAGCCGAATTGTGTTCCCAACTATCCCCTGATTTCTTATAACCACGACCGCCGACTATTTCCACCTTTTCTGATTGTTGTTCTTAGCCGAATTGTGTTCCCAACTATCCCCTGATTTCTTATAACCACGACCGCCGACTATTTCCACCTTTTCTGATTGTTGTTCTTAGCCGAATTGTGTTCCCAACTATCCCCTGATTTCTTATAACCACGACCGCTGACTATTTGCACCTTTTCTGATTGTTGTTCTTAGCCGAATTGTGTTCCCAACTATCCCCTGATTTCTTATAACCACGACCGCCGACTATTTCCACCTTTTCTGATTGTTGTTCTTAGCCGAATTGTGTTCCCAACTATCCCCTGATTTCTTATAACCACGACCGCCGACTATTTCCACCTTTTCTGCTTGTTGTTCTTAGCCGAATAGTGTTCCCAACTATCCACTGATTTCTTATAACCACGACCGCCGACTATTTCCACCTTTTCTGATTGTTGTTCTTAGCCGAATTGTGTTCCCAACTATCCCCTGATTTCTTATAACCACGACCGCCGACTATTTCCACCTTTTCTGATTGTTGTTCTTAGCCGAATTGTGTTCCCAACTATCCCCTGATTTCTTATAACCACGAACGCCGACTATTTCCACCTTTTCTGATTGTTGTTCTTAGCCGAATTGTGTTCCCAACTATCCCCTGATTTCTTATAACCACGACCGCCGACTATTTCCACCTTTTCTGATTGTTGTTCTTAGCCGAATTGTGTTCCCAACTATCCCCTGATTTCTTATAACCACGACCGCCGACTATTTCCACCTTTTCTGATTGTTGTTCTTAGCCGAATTGTGTTCCCAACTATCCCCTGATTTCTTATAACCACGACCGCCGACTATTTCCACCTTTTCTGATTGTTGTTCTTAGCCGAATTGTGTTCCCAACTATCCCCTGATTTCTTATAACCACGACCGCTGACTATTTGCACCTTTTCTGATTGTTGTTCTTAGCCGAATTGTGTTCCCAACTATCCCCTGATTTCTTATAACCACGACCGCCGACTATTTCCACCTTTTCTGATTGTTGTTCTTAGCCGAATTGTGTTCCCAACTATCCCCTGATTTCTTATAACCACGACCGCTGACTATTTGCACCTTTTCTGATTGTTGTTCTTAGCCGAATTGTGTTCCCAACTATCCCCTGATTTCTTATAACCACGACCGCCGACTATTTCCACCTTTTCTGCTTGTTGTTCTTAGCCGAATTGTGTTCCCAACTATCCCCTGATTTCTTATAACCACGACCGCCGACTATTTCCACCTTTTTATGTTATTTAATTTTTTGAAGCTTGTGAGTGCTGGATCCAACATTGATAGACCGAGAGCCAGCAACGCACTTTTCATGAAGTGTTTTATGCACCCTGAAATTTTGCTATAATATACCTCTTGGGTAGACAAGAAGGTATATATGTGTTTCCTGGACATACCTGGGTGCACCAGGTACTGCTGCGCATAGGGGAAAGGTGCAAAACAATATTGCCTAAAAGTAGAGTTTTATTCAGAAGCCAACTATTATTAATGAAATAAATGGCAAATTAAGGCAATTTTCAAATTTATAATAAATAAGGAAGGCACTTTTAAGGGGGTTAAAATGATAATAATAAAAAAAAACTAAGTACCTAGTTTTTATTTTTAATAATTAATGAAGTGCTTTATTCACGCTGCGATTTAAACAGCGTCTTCAATAAACATATTTGAAAATAATTGCAAAAGGGCAGACACTTTTGTGGGATTTAATTATCAGAAAACATGAAAATAAATGTTGCTTATGATAGACTGGAATACACTGCGCGTAACCGTAAGAGTGTATGACACGACTGCGCAGTGTTGGTTGTTTTCTGTGCTCTCAATGGTTCTTGCTCACATGATCTTGTACAGCTGTTCCGGTTTTAATGGCAGCGAAAATAAAACTCTCATTTTATATTAGAATAAAAACAATTAATTTTTTTTTTTTTTTTTTTTTTTTTTTTTTTTTTTTTTTTTTTTTTTTTTTTTTACGTGTTATACCCCTTAAAACTGTCTGCCATATTTATTATTCATTGTAAAATTGTCTTAATTTTACATTAAAGATAGTTACCTTCTAAATAAAACTCTATTTTCGGGCAATATTGTTTTGCACCTTTCCTCTATGCGCAGTACCTGGTGTTCCAAGGTATGTCCAGGAAACATATATTTACCTTCTTATCTACCTAAGAGGTATATTATAGCAAAATTTCAGGATGCATAAAACACTTCATGAAAAGTGCGTTGCTGGCTCTCGGACTATGAGTTGTTACAGTCTCTTTTATCAGCCGGAATGTCTTAAGCTTATGTTCAATATTGTTCTTGCTTAAGATTTTAAGTCAGACATCCTTAGGAATATTTTTTTTTTATTTTTTTTTGCGGAAAGAGAAATTCCCCAAAACACACACAAAAAAAAGGACAAATAAAGAAAATTATAATGGCTTGAATTCTCCTAGCCGGAAGACGACAGATCCCCTCTCAACCAAAGTAACCACCACCACCATGTAAACAGAACTAACGACAAGCCAGCTCCAACCCCCCTACAAACTCTCTTCCCGCCCTTAGCCTAAAAATGAAAATAAATCCCGGCGGTAGAGTTTTTTTTTTTTTTTTGAGATATATAAAACCTTGTATAATTAGAGGAGGGGTAGAGAAGATTAATGGAACCACTCCGTTTTAAAACTCACCCTAACGAAGCTTTTTTTTTTTTTTAATACTGACCTCTCTTATACTTTCGTCAGCTGTGGGGTGGCCGCCATCTTAATCTACAACCCACCCTCATACTGGTCACCGGTCATCATATTCATATTCCTTTCTTAGTTATGTACCCATAAATATATGTAAATACATTCGGACGCCAAAAAAAAAAAAAAAAAAGGGGGACTTTTAATATTTTTTAGTTCGTTTAACGATTTTGAGTGATGTTTATCTTCTTTTTTTTTTCAGTAATTTTGCTATTGTAGATTAAGTTCAATAAAATAATCCCTTCAGTATTAATATTTTGATTTTTTTTTTCGAGCTTCGCAACGACGGCGACTTGCTGTTTTTTTTTAAGATACAGTAAAAAATACAAATTTATATGTTCACAATTATCAGTAACTTATAGTACTAAATACAACAAAAGTTTAAGGAGAGCATACGACAAAAGTTAGTAGGTTTCTATTAAGAATTAAGTGCTAAAAATTATTTAGATCCTTCCTATTTGAACTATAGTTAGTGTATTTACTTACTTATCACTAAAACTAACTACAATTATTTAATTACTTATTAGGTCATGGAGGATGCTACATGTTGTGCTTTTCCATTAATGACTGAGTAAAATTGAGAAATAATTACATGGTAGAAAAAAAAAAAAAAAAAAAAAAAAAAAAAAATTCTTTCGTTTCTTCAGATTCTGTGATACATGTTTATGTGTTTTAAATATTGAAGTATAGAGTTTATGTGGACTACCCTCTGTGAGAAGTTCTAGTAGGTCGAGTGGAATGTTCAGTTTGTCGCGTCTTTTACATTCAGTGAGTATGTGTTTAATTGTCAATGTTGTGTTACAAACTCTGCATATCGGTTTGTCTTTTTTCTCCATTAGGTAATTATGTGTGAGCAACGAGTGTCCAATGGGAAATCTGGTCAGTACTACTTGGTCTCTTCTTGTCAAGGTGTATTGTTCGTTACTATTATTATTAATAAGTATTACTGTAACAAGTAAAATAAGTATTAATACTTAATACTGAATATTAATAATTAATAATATTAATACTCAGTATTAATAGGACGGAGTAGATAAGGCTCGGGATAGCTAATGGTCTAAAGGCTGGGTCCTGACAAGGTATTGGTCTAATACCTGACAGGGTTAGGACACTTCACAGTAAAAGATGGGTTAATATTACTTTTAAAGAAGCCATCCAATGTCGAAAACCTGGGTAAAATCTATAATTAAGTGCTATAAAATAAACCTTTATCCTGTTTTTTATTTTATGTTTAAGTGTTATTAATACTTTTTAAGCTCATCAGCACATCAGCTCTATCCTGGCTAGAAAAGGGTGGTAACCTATAGCTAACCCATCCTAAAATTCTTAGTTAATAATAATAGACGTTAAAATTTAAATAAATTAAATAAAAATCCTTTGTACATTTTTTTATTAATGAGTATTTGTCAAATTCTTATTAATAAAAATTCTTACTATACATTTACTGGAGTTTCCTGACGAAAAATACAATACTCAACAAAACAATTTTTTTTTTTTTTTTTTTTTTTTTTGCTGCTGAGAATGTATATAACCTTTGGTTTATAAAATATGGACACATCTTGTGAGGACTCCAAGAGTGCTTCGTCCGGCGGGCATCAAATGCGAGATGACCATCCCTAAATTACTAAATGAAATAAAAAATTAAATTCTCCCTAAAAAATTAATATATGATTCAATTCAATGTGCATCCATTAATATTTATTGCATCTGCTTCGGCAAGTAGATTAATCTATTTTAATACAACTAAAAAACAATTATGCAAAATCCTCATTTGATATTATTCGGCACGTAATTCCTAAAAGAGTTTCGTGTTTATATTTATTAAAGTTGGTTGTATTCATTTACCTTTTTCCCTTTCTCCATTGTTTGAAAAAGTTTTCCCGCTTAAAAATAATTTTAGTTTCTTGTTTTAGGTTAAATATTTCCACCTGCAGACTATCGCCTATGAAAAAGAGGGTTTCCGTTCGTCAGACAGCGCCGCCATTTTGTTTTCCAAAAATTAAAACTTATCTTTTTTTGTTTACTTTAACATCCCATTTAAAATGGATGACATAAAAAATTGAAAAATATTATATTTATAGAAAATGACTTTGATTTTTACCACACAAGGTAGATTTAACCATTTTCAGCAAAATTAGCGGTTCCCTGCTTTGAGTTGGATACATAGGAAATTGTTAGTCCGGAATTATTTGTCACGGAACTCAACAAAAAAAAAAAATAATAACCTTGAAAAACATCCTCTGGAGAATAAACCTATTCTCAAACACATGGAGTTATGCAAGGAGATACAATGAGCCCAAACTTATGCACTTTACTCATATTCTTGGAAGCCGACTGCATCAGGACAGTTTTTTTTTCCTTTTTTTTAACGGCGCATCGACAAATCTTGGCCATTAGCGCCGACATCCAGGGTGCAGCCAGGAATTTTCTCAGCGAGCCTTGAGATGAGAAAATTCCTGCCGCCGGTGGGGATCGAACCCACCATCTCCCGCTTATGAATCTAGTGCGCTAGCCACTAGACCACGGGAGACCCCATGAGGACAGTTGTAATTATCTAAATGAAACCTAAAGGAGTGTAAACATATTTTTGTGAAATATGTTTTCAAATATTTGTCCCCTTTAATTTAAGATTGTTTGACGTCTTCGCCGTGTCAAATGGCCCGTAATAACGCAAGTTACCGTTAGGAACTTAATGGTCACGGGTCCCGAAAATTATTAATGACTTCCAATCATTGTAGAGAGATTGATAACGGGATTATCAAGGTAACGCACACTCGACCAATCCGTCCCGGACTCTGTTCGGCTATCAATCAGAGGTTTTTTTTTGGTTTTTTTTTTTTTCAATCTCTTTTCAAATTAGTTAACCACCGATGATAAGTGGTCCTGCCATCAAGGAAGGCATCCCTTCTTGATGGCATAATTATCATTACACTGCCTTCAATCAAGAAAAAAATACAAAAAAAAAAAAAAAAGTCATCTGTGTCCAATCGTCAGAATGGAAACTTGATTACAATAGAATGTGTGTATCCAATCTTAAATAATCTAAAATGAAAGATGTGCTACTACAGAATATATACAGCTGTCATTTCTTTTATTGGTGACGTACGTATGGTGGGGACTTCAGGGGAAGTAGTCAACAGAGATTATTGGTGACGTACGTATGGTGGGGACTTCAGGGGAAGTAGTCAACAGAGATTGATTATTGGTGACGTACGTATGGTGGGGACTTCAGGGGAAGTAGTCAACAGAGATTGATTATTGGTGACGTACGTATGGTGGGGACTTCAGGGGAAGTAGTCAACAGAGATTGATTATTGGTGACGTACGTATGGTGGGGACTTCAGGGGAAGTAGTCAACAGAGATTGATTATTGGTGACGTACGTATGGTGGGGACTTCAGGGGAAGTAGTCAACAGAGATTGATTATTGGTGACGTACGTATGGTGGGGACTTCAGGGGAAGTAGTCAACAGAGATTGATTATTGGTGACGTACGTATGGTGGGGACTTCAGGGGAAGTAGTCAACAGAGATTGATTATTGGTGACGTACGTATGGTGGGGACTTCAGGGGAAGTAGTCAACAGAGATTATTGGTGACGTACGTATGGTGGGGACTTCAGGGGAAGTAGTCAACAGAGATTATTGGTGACGTACGTATGGTGGGGACTTCAGGGGAAGTAGTCAACAGAGATTATTGGTGACGTACGTATGGTGGGGACTTCAGGGGAAGTAGTCAACAGAGATTGATTATTGGTGACGTACGTATGGTGGGGACTTCAGGGGAAGTAGTCAACAGAGATTATTGGTGACGTACGTATGGTGGGGACTTCAGGGGAAGTAGTCAACAGAGATTATTCACATAACGAAACCCAATGTGGTTGGGTTCCTAAAGTCACATGTGCAAAATTAAAATTTCGGTTTCTGAAAGGGGATTGTTGCCGTTGAGATTAGCGGGTTTTCTTCCAGTATATATATATATATATATATATATATATATATATATATATATATACATATGTATATATATATGTATATATATATATATTTAATTATTAATTTGTTTACTTGAAATCTGTACAAATCATATATGTACAATAATCAACTTAGTTGCTACAGATATAGGCTATGTATAAATTGAACAAAACGGTAAAAAAAATAAAAATAAAACAAAGAAAATTTGTAAGATGCCAACCATTGTTGGCACTTCCGGGACTGTCTATATAAATATTACAATGATTACGATAAGGTCAGGTGAGTAATATGTCTCGGGGCCACTGTCTCTTCGGGATTGGGATGGTGGGACAGTTTTGAGTCGAACATTTGGAATCGGGTTTTAGCAAGGTCAAGGACAAATGGGATGTTTGTGTAGGGGTTTGTTGGATACATAAAAAGGGGGCGTTAACAGTTTTTCGGATAACTTTGGATTGGAATGTCTGTATTCTGTTGATGTTGGATCCATATGGTTCGAATGATTGTTTTGTATATCGTTAGTTTGTTCTTTTATATATATATATATATATATATATATATATATATATATATATATATATATATATATATATAATTCCGTAAAGCAAAATGTAACCAAAATTTAGACATCTTAGTTTAGATACATTTCAAAGATGTAGAAAATATTTCAATTGAATCCCATGATTCTAAACACCCACCAATGGGGCAATATCAATCGGAGAAATAATTGCTTAAAACTTTAAAAGTGTTTGTTTTGCTCTGTTGAACATAGTTTTGAGTTAGTTTAACTCACATTTTAATTGGTTGTTTTTGTTTCAAATTGCATTTTTGAGTGAAATTAATATTTTAGTAAAAGAAGGCAAGAAAATGAGAAACTTATTGGCACGAGTGGTTTCCTAGAGCGAACGTTGAGATGGCGGGCGAGCCATCTCCGCTTGGGACACTGTCAGTTTCATGTTGTGGCGCCTTAAACTTTCTTCTCTTTAAGATTTAATTTATATTTTTAACGAAAGATCAAACCCTACCAATAACTGATTCTAATCCTTTGATAATAGCACTATGGTGCACAACCAGTCGAAAAAACTGGTCTGGTAACACCCAATACATCCATACAACAGTCATAACATCATTTAGGAAAGCCAATGATATGTGTAGTAAGAATTTTGAATTGAAATTGCACAACCAGTCGAAAAGACTGGTCTGGTAACGCCCACTACATCCATACAACAGTCATAACACCATTTAGGAAAGCCAATGTTATATGTAGTAAGAATTTTGAATTGAAATTGCACAACCAGTCGAAAAGACTGGTCTGGTAACACCCAATACATCCATACAACAGTCATAACACCATTTAGGAAAGCCAATGTTATATGTAGTAAGAATTTTGAATTGAAATTGCACAACCAGTCGAAAAGACTGGTCTGGTAACACCCAATACATCCATACAACAGTCATAACACCATTTAGGAAAGCCAATGATATATGTAGTAAGAATTTTGAATTGAAATTGCACATCCAGTCGAAAAGACTGGTCTGGTAACACCCAATACATCCATACAACAGTCATAACACCATTTAGGAAAGCCAATGTTATATGTAGTAAGAATTTTGAATTGAAATTGCACAACCAGTCGAAAAGACTGGTCTGGTAACACCCAATACATCCATACAACAGTCATAACACCATTTAAGAAAGCCAATGTTATATGTAGTAAGAATTTTGAATTGAAATTGCACAACCAGTCGAAAAGACTGGTCTGGTAACGCCCAATACATCCATACAACAGTCATAACACCATTTAGGAAAGCCAATGATATATGTAGTAAGAATTTTGAATTGAAATTGCACAACCAGTCGAAAAGACTGGTCTGGTAACACCCAATACATCCATACAACAGTCATAACACCATTTAGGAAAGCCTATGTTATATGTAGTAAGAATTTTGAATTAAAATTGCACATCCAGTCGAAAAGACTGGTCTGGTAACACCCAATACATCCATACAACAGTCATAACACCATTTAGGAAAGCCTATGTTATATGTAGTAAGAATTTTGAATTAAAATTGCACATCCAGTCGAAAAGACTGGTCTGGTAACACCCAATACATCCATACAACAGTCATAACACCATTTAGGAAAGCCTATGTTATATGTAGTAAGAATTTTGAATTAAAATTGCACATCCAGTCGAAAAGACTGGTCTGGTAACACCCAATACATCCATACAACAGTCATAACACCATTTAGGAAAGCCAATGTTATATGTAGTAAGAATTTTGAATTGAAATTGCACAACCAGTCGAAAAGACTGGTCTGGTAACGCCCAATACATCCATACAACAGTCATAACACCATTTAGGAAAGCCAATGATATATGTAGTAAGAATTTTGAATTGAAATTGCACAACCAGTCGAAAAGACTGGTCTGGTAACACCCAATACATCCATACAACAGTCATAACACCACTTAGGAAAGCCTATGTTATATGTAGTAAGAATTTTGAATTAAAATTGCACATCCAGTCGAAAAGACTGGTCTGGTAACACCCAATACATCCATACAACAGTCATAACACCATTTAGGAAAGCCTATGTTATATGTAGTAAGAATTTTGAATTAAAATTGCACATCCAGTCGAAAAGACTGGTCTGGTAACACCCAATACATCCATACAACAGTCATAACACCATTTAGGAAAGCCTATGTTATATGTAGTAAGAATTTTGAATTAAAATTGCACATCCAGTCGAAAAGACTGGTCTGGTAACACCCAATACATCCATACAACAGTCATAACACCATTTAGGAAAGCCAATGATATATGTAGTAAGAATTTTGAATTAAAATTGCACATCCAGTCGAAATGACTGTTCTGGTAAATCTAGTGTAAAGGCCATTAACTCCAGGAAAGATTTTTGATTTACAACATGTCACATGCTATATAACCAAAATACTTTGCGAAACTGTATTAACATAGAGGTAGATATCTTGCTTGGAAATATGTTTTTTTCGAGTAGGATATATTATTATAGATAGATTTTTTTGTGGCATGATATTACTAAAAACATTGTTAAGAACAACAAAATAAATTCATGCCCTAAATGTAAAATTCTGAAAACCTGTACAAAACCTACAATATATATTGTTTTCTGAAAGAAACAATAAAAAACCAAATTAAACACTTTCCTCGGAATAGCTTTCATAAACGTTTTTGTCGGATTATTAGTAAGTAAACTATTTGTAGAAATTAATTATAAGATAAATGTTTACGATTCTTAGTCTGTAGATTGTAATTATTTTTGAAGGAATTTAATGTAAGGTCCTAACGGAATGGTAGTTTTTACCGTTGTTTTAATTAGAAAACCTAGCAGGAGTGAGTTTTCCTTTAATTCGAAGGAACCATTTCCTACAAAACGTCTTCAAAGAAAAATAATTACATTTTCCAAATGGATAAAAGTACAGAGAAGTAGGAGAAAATTAATAGCGCATGATAGAAAATAAAAAAAAAGCGATAATAAGAACAGGATAAATTAATAGTTAAGCATATTTGTTTTTAGAAAGATTGTAACACTTATAGGGGCATTTTTTTACTTTACCCACACCAGTTACTTATTTCAATACCCTGAACTTTTTTCAGAGGCCCGGTGCAAGGTGTGGCCAAATTATATTTCGTGTATCAAAAAAGGCTACAGCCTCTAAACCTCAACCGATTTCAATGCATGTTTTTTTTAAAATGAAAGCTAATAACATTTAAAAAAAAACTCTGTCTGGCCATATTTTTGTTCCTTGTTTTACCTGTTTATTTAAGTACGTGTAAATAATTCACGAACTTTTACAATTTAACATAAAAATATATTTTATTTTTTATCTAACTTAATATCAGCACTATTATCGTTGAAACTACACACTCAAATATTGATTAGACTTGGAAAAAATCGGACTGACATCTTCAAAACATAAATTCGTCTTATTTCAACAATCAGATTAATTGAAATAATATGATTTTTGAATGATTTGAAAATAGATTTTGATTTTTTCCAAGTCTAATCAGGATTTGAATGTGTAATTTCAACGATATCAGTGCTGATATTAATTTAGATGAAAAATAAAATTTTTTTTTATGTTCAATTGTAAAAGTTCGTGAATTATTTACACGTAATTTAATAAACAGGGAAAACATAAAACAAAAATCTGGCCAGAAAGAGTAGGTCTAAATGGTATTAGCTTTAATTGAAAAAACAAAAAAAAACAAAAAAAAAAAAAATCCATTGAAATGGGTTCAGATTTAGAGGATGTAGCCTTTTTTGAAACATGAAATGACATTTGGCCCCACTGTGCGGTGGCCGAGAGTGGTAAGGCGTGACCACTTAACACTCCGTGCCAAGGTTCTTGGTTCGATTCCCACTAGGAGTGGTGGCTTTTCTTTGGAAAAAAGAAAAGGCATCAGCCTTATCTTGGCTAAAAAAGAATGGTGATAATAATACTAGCGAAAAAACAGATGATTAAAGGCTCCGGTGGCCGTGAGTGTTAAGGCGTGAGCACTTAACACACCATGCCAAGAGTCGTGGGTTCGATTCCCACTTGGTGTGGTGGCTTTTATTTAGAAAAATAATATGAAAACGTTTGGTATTAGGAGGGCCGAAATATACTTCAAAATATAATTTGTTAGTATATTATGTGATTAATTCTTGTATTACTAGTTCCCACTGACAAAAGTTGTTAATATTCATTCTGTAAAAGGCTTCGGCAAGAGAGTTTAGTGTTTCATCGTAGGCTCGGTACAAGACACATGTGTCCCGGCAGCGTCACATGGATTCCGACTGCTGAGCGCTACGGGACAAATGTGTCCCGCAAACATCTATATACATATATACTCATCTCACGAAGTCAAAAAAAAAAAGGTTATTGCTTAATATTTTTGTTACTAAAGGTTATATAATAACTACTTTGAAGCAGGAGTTGGATTAGATAACAAACAAATGTTTACTTGATAATACAACATAAGAACCTAAGTTATATTCTCAAACTTTACAAATATTATATACAGAAATCGTAAGAATCAAATTAAATATTAAGATAATTGTTTGAACAAGTTTGAGCTTTTACAAACCACAACAAACAAGTGAAACAAAGTAAAAATTATAATATTAAATATTTTTTAAAAACCTGACTTAATTATGCGATTGGGCTTCATGGTCCATATTATGACAATAACCCGGTTTCCCTAAACACTCTGCCCATAAAAATACACTTTTTTTAACCAGGCTGGGTACGGGACACTGGTGTCCTGTTTGCCGATTTCGTTCATTAGTGTACGTTATATCTGTCTCGTACATTATAATAATTTGTTTAATTTCTGTGCACCTAATGTACCATGAGTTTTTTTTTTATTTTTTATTTTATTTTTATTTTTGGCAAGTTACAGCCATTGTAAGTTAAGAGACGTTTTTGTCCGCCGTACCTTGGTGAAAGCCAGTACGGGTCATACATGTCCCGTACCGAAGCCAACGTGTTAACCCCTTAACGGGCAAGGGGCGCTTGAGCGGCTACTGCTTGCTGAAATTAAAAAATGACGCGAGTGAGGCAGAATTGGTTCCAATGCTTCCTGCTAGATGCCGGGGTATGCCAAAAAATAGTATTTGGAGGTCTTGGGCCCGAGGAGCCGAGCTATGACGAAGTTGACCGATAAAGCGGTCCTTGCCCATTCCCGCACTCGTCTTGTGTCAGCGTTGGCCGCGCATTATTGGCTCTCTGGATCACTCATCTTATCCGGAAATCGTTTCAAAGTATGTAATAATTCTTTTATACATTCTAGGTTAGGAATTAATTGATTTTAATTGAAATGAGTATATCGCTTACATGTTATTAATTGATTCGTCTCCCTTAACACCTTACTCTCGTGAGACTGGAAGGAAAAAATACTTTTTTTGGCATGGCTAATAAAATGTTTTTCTCAATTCTGTCTTAAATGATATTGTGGGCTAGCATTATCCTATTATTTATATATATATATATATATATATATATATATATATATATATATATATATATATATATATTGTTTAAAGCATAACAATCTTAGGGTAACGCCATCGAATGAACCATTTTCATTTTCGGGATATTTGCGACTTGGAATCGGCTTTACGACGTATCGCGGGCATTGCATATCGGGGAATGGGCAAGGGCCGCTCAAGCGGCCTACCCCGTATTTATGGATTCAATTTTTTTTTTGTAACAGCCTGGGTTCATGTTTAGTAAATGGATGCCCCCCAGACTCCCAAATATAAATTACAAAAATTCCAACATAGCAAGCGAAATGTGCCCGTTAAAGGGTTAAAAGAAACGTTTTTGTATTATTGCCTTATGTATAGCTAGAAAATAGAAGAAGATATTACAGAAATAATATTATAACAAGAACAAAAGGTATATCTTACCTCTAAGAATCTGATAAAGGAAGACCTTGATGTGATCAGACGACAAGTGTTGGGGCGAAACAATGATCTTGTGCAGGTCGCTTTGAAGTAACTCCGTTATTACATATCTATTGAAGGCTGGGTTAAGGAAAATATCAATTGACAAAATAAGAAGTGATAAATAAAAAAAATTCATATAAGCAAAACTATCAATAAAAAGTGTTGTTGCGTATTTTAAGGCATTGTGGATCTGCTCGACCTTTCCTCAGACTTACTCCAGGCTTCTTCAGGGTTATTACAGAGTGATACGTCAGAGTATCAACAAAATTGAGGAAGCCGGAAGAACAACTGAAAGGCTGGCGAAAGCTTGCTAAACACTATTCAGGTAATTTGCGCTATGAACATGCTATGAGAATTTTCATACACTGTCGCATTAAATCAAATCATACTTGTGTTATGTGTAAATATTCTGATGTTGAACGACTCTAAGGCCCTGTGCACACTAAAAACACTTGTTTCATGAAACCTATTTTATTAAAGCGTACACATAGAGTAAACTGTTTTCCGTCGGTTTCGCTATGGATTCAGACGACGATGCACAAGTGATGTGGTGGTAGCTAAAAAAAAAAAATTAAAAAAAAAAAAAACGAAAGTACTAGGTCCACCTGGTGATTAGGGATCGGCAACACACCTGTTTTGTTGAAGCTCGACAACTAAAACAGAGATCCTGATGAATTTATTAAAGATTTTTTTATGATGTCGAAGCCAGTTTTTGATCGCTTATTAGAGCTAGTATCTCTCTCCCTCTCTCTCTCTCTCTCTCTCTCTCTCTCTCTCTCTCTCTCTCTCTCTCTCTCTCTCTCTCTCTCTCTCTCTCACACACACACACACACACACTCTTTCTCTCTCTCCACTTCTCTCTCACTCTATTTCTCTCATTCCCTCTCTACTCTCAGTACTTCTTCACCCTCTCCATCTACCTTCCTCCCTCCCTTTTAACCTACCCTACAAACTTAACACATTAACCATAGGAACAAAAAATTAACGCATACCAAAAACTGCAATTAACATTGGTCTGAGCGAATCTTCTTGCGGGACCCCATATATAAATAAATAACAAATTTATTTAAGCTCCGCCATTAGTATTCGTGTTTGACGCTTTTCAATTTAAGCGTAATGACATTGCCGGTAATTGCAATTTAAATTTTTAATTAACGCCCCCTGAAGTGCAATGCGCTTTCAAATATCAATTTACTTTCAGGCGTCAATTCCAGGTTTCAGAATTCCATTAGGCGGTACTCTAAATTAAAAAAAAAAAATAAACCGTCCGATACGAGTTGCAGGAGCCAAGCAAGAAAATGATAGAAAATTTAAAAAAATTGATTTTCTATTTTTCTTTTAATTTTATATCTGACAACCAGTTGACATGATTGCTCAATTTTTGTTGTAAAGAAAACGTTAAGTCAACGTGAATGGTGTACAGAGAGCCACACTACTGTATTTTTTTTTATTTATTTGTTTAATGTGTCGTCAACCACTATGAGGTCATTAAACACAAGATTATAGATGTATATTTGTTTAATTGATTCTATTGGCGTTCCGCGAAATTAACCAGAAAGAGTGGGGGAATAGAATTATAATTTTATTTGAAGGTTATTATTTCGGATGATTTTAATTTTAATGTTTCCTTGTTTACGATATTTTTGAGGTGATTTAAATATTTAGATTATGATATTTGTTATAGTGTCACATATTTGATTATGTATTTGTATTTAATTTATATTTTTAGATATTATTTATTAGTTCACTTGATGTTAAAAATTCGAATAGCTTATTGATCTGTTTGTGATGATCCGCTAATATTTCATCAATTCTATCAGACAGCTGGGCTTCTCTTCTTTGTTTCTCATAGATTTTACAATTAATCAACAGGTGGTGAACGGTGATGATTTGGTTACATTTTCACAAATTGGAGGGGGGGGGGGGGCGGCGCCTCGGGACATTAGATATGAGTGGGTTAATCTTGTATGGCCGATCCTAAGGCGAGTCAGGATGAGTTCTTTTTTTTTAGTTGGCCGAATTGATGTTTGCCAAGGTGTTACTTGTTTTTTTTTTTTTTTTAAATTCGTAATTTATTATCAGTTACAGAGTCCCAGGTTTGTTGCCACTTTTCTAGAATTGTATGCTTCACATAGTTCAGAACATCACCCTGAGGTATCCTGGGGTATTCAATTCCTTCTCCTATGGCCTTTTTATCCACACTACTGTGATATGACTTATTTTCAAAAAATATGTCATTAAATAGCGAGCTTCCTAGCGATGTAAAACAAGTGTTGTGTCACATATTTATCTATATATGGCCTTTTATCTTATTTAAAATACATTATTGAGAACTAAGTGTCAATCTTATATTATATATATATATATATATATATATATATATATATATATGTATATGTATACATATATATATGTTGTTTATTCGGCATCTGTCTCCAGCGGTCTTGCTCCTCCTGTCATCGCAATATTTCGCCGGATTCCTCTCCGGCTTCTTCAGGCAATCATTCATCCTTGCTGGTTGGTAAGGGGAAGAACCAGCAAGGATGAATGATTGCCTGAAGAAGCCGGAGAGGAATCCGGCGAAATATTGCGATGACAGGAGGAGCAAGACCGCTGGAGACAGATGCCGAATAAACAACACATTTAATTCCCAGCGAAGTAGCTTGAAAAATAGCATATATATATATATATATATATATATATATATATATATATATATATATATATATATATATATTTATATCTGTTCCCTAGAGGTAAAGGCAACATTTTATTATTAAACCGCCTTAACACCATGTTCTTAGTGTGGGTTTTCTGAACCATATAACACTATCGGGCACTATGTCCTGCTCCCATAAATAACGAAGATAAGACAGTGAAAAATAAAATCATATCCGTGTTTGACTGTGATCAATACTTCTAATTACTTATCAATGCCAATAACAACTAGAATAGCTACTTTCCTTCGGAGGAAAGTGCTAAAAAATGTAGAATGTTTCTATAAGTAACAAAGAAACAAATTTTAATATTTCAAAGTTATGGGAAAATAGCTCTCCTGAAGAAATATAAATATGTGACATGGTATCGTTTTCAAGTGCGTGTGTTTATTTAGACAGGATCAATGAACATCTACAGAAATTATAATTGAACTCCTTCGTTCTCCTTTATTCTGTACCTAAAGAAGCTGAGTCGGACCCCGGCGAAACCTGGAGGTAAGTCATTTTTAGGTAGAGGCCGCTATGATAGCAAACGTCCAGGACCTTCTTAAATGTCGTAAAGCACCAAAAATCCTATTTTTTATTTATTTATTTTTTTTAGCGCCGACATCCCTGGTGCAGGGAGAAATATCCTCAAAGAGCCGAGGGATGAGAAAATTACTGCCACCGGTGGGACTCGAACCCACCATCTCTTGCTTTAGAATCTAAGGCGTTAGCCAATAGACCAAGATATCCTAAATATTGTCAACTCTAAAACTATATTAATCTAAGAGGCTGTATGTCACATTCTGTAAGCGTCAAAAGCCAGCAATTCCGAATACGGCTTAGAAAACAACGGTTTACAGACAGTGGATGTGTGTGTGTGTGTATATATGAACGAATATTGGCCCCGAAAAGTTCTCCTGGAATTCCTGTTATGATATCTGTTCCCAGTAGCTGCTACACCGTGTGGCTTTGATCTACGATTTCACACTCCCCTAACCATCTCGTTACTGGCCTTATCAACACTCAACCATGTTCTCTCTCTCTCTCTCTCTCTCTCTCTCTCTCTCTCTCTCTCTCTCTCTCTCTCTCTCTCTCACATACTCTCTCTCTCTCTCTCTCTCTCTCTCTCTCTCTCTCTCTCTCTCACTCTCTCTCTCTCTCTCTCTCTCCCTCTCTCTCCCTCTCACTCACTCTCTCTCTCTCTGTATGGCTGGGAATTTATACCGCAAGAATCTGTTCGTTTTCGGGATCGCTGTACTACGAAAACTCATATTTCTTGTTGTTTGATTATAAGTAATTGAGGAAAAAGCAATTTTCTCTACGTCGAAAAATGTATTTGATTTTTTATCTCATGATACGTATATCAGACCAACCAGAACGGTATGAAGTCCCTTCAGTATAATTGCAAGGTGACCATCAGGATCTAAAACAAAGAGTTGGACAGAATTTTATTTATAAACATGAATAAGAATATATTCGTACTTCGCATATTTGTATATGCCAATGTGAATAAATTTTTATTCAAAAGTGTGAATACAAATTTATTTTTCTGGTCCCTCGTCTTCTTTCTCCAGCGGTGTCGGATACTTGGCCATTATATTCCACCCACATCCCAATGGGCTTCATCAGATGTAGGTCACTCTTACTCGAGGTTTTAATTTTTTTTTTCTTTTTTTGAATGCCGCATCGAGGTCTAGGCCGTTAGCGCCGACATCCAGGGCGCAGCAAGGAATTTTCACAAAGGGCCGTGGGATGAGAAAATTCCTGCCACCGGTGAGAATCGAACCCACCATCTCCCGCATATGAATCTAAAGCGTTAGCCACTAGACTACGGGGAGGCCGCCTTAAGATTTGTTGACTTTACTATCGACCTGAGTAGTAAAAGTTAATTTAGCATTTAAGTGATGTTCAAGATATTTTACAGATTTTGGACCAGGATTATGAAGATTTGATGAATAAAGAGTTCTTCTATGAGTGAAACCTCCATAGCTTTACACACTATTGCAATGTGCTGAGAAGAATTTCCGCCTGGACTCAGAAGGTTCGGACGGGGTCGACCTCCTCTTTATAAGTTACATCAAAATTCATTGGACGGTAGGAAGAGGAACTATTCCTTTAGCGACCCGGCTCGGTGGTGAATTAGGGAGTCGTTCCTATCTCTTCGCCAAATACTAACGGACGGGAGAGCCATCAAAGAGCCATCGGATGAGACGGTTCTTGAACGAGTATCAGGGAATATACTTAAAGAGCCGAATAGTAATTGGTTCATTAACCTCATCGCTGCACGGTGAACCGGTATTGACGGAGCGAAGAAGAGTCTAGGTCCAAGTAATCGTAAACATTTTACGGGTGGTAGAAATTGTTAGAGATACGGTCGTGTGGTCAATAAAGCTATATTTTTAGTCAAGAAATGTGTTTGATTTTTGCCGACTTTTGCCCTGAGATTCAAGCCTTCATCAGTACTCTAAGCAAGGCTGGACAAGGTTAGTGAAGGCCAATATGAATCGATATTTTAAAAAATCGAACTTTTTGACACGATATATAGATTTTTTGAATCGATCACTTTGGGTCGATCTTGTAAAATACCGATCTATCTAGAATGCCGTAAAATAAAGCGTTTTTTTTTTTTTAAAGCATAAATATGCTTTAGCGATGACTAAACTGAAAAAAAAAGTTTCACAAAAACGTGTCCGCTGGCGTTCGCGTATAGTGCGGTGGCCATGTACGAAAAAGAATACTGTATGTAATACAGTACATTACATAGGTTTGTCGGGTGGAGCTAAAACATATATATGTTGCCGAATTTGAGCAGAAGGCTCTAAACGAAATATTTTTTTTTCAAATATTCAGTACTTAATCTCACCTATTGTTACTGAATCTCATTTCTATTATTTAACTGAAGAATTAATTTACAAAACAGTGTCCTATTTCCAGTAACAGACATTTCATACAAGAATAGTCAAATACTAAACCTCACCTATTGTTACTGAATCTTATTTCTATTATTTAACCGAAGAATTAATTTACAGAACAGTGTCCTATTTCCAGTAACAGACATTTCATACAAGAATAGTCAAATACTAAACCTCACCTATTGTTACTGAATCTCATTTCTATTATTTAACTGAAGAATTAATTTACAGAACAGTGTCCTATTTCCAGTAACAGACATTTCATACAAGAATAGTCAAATACTAAACCTCACCTATTGTTACTGAATCTCATTTCTATTATTTAACTGAAGAATTAATTTACAGAACAGTGTCCTATTTCCAGTAACAGACATTTCATACAAGAATAGTCAAATACTAAACCTCACCTATTGTTAATGAATCTCATTTCTATTATTTAACTGAAGAATTAATTTACAGAACAGTGTCCTATTTCCAGAAACAGACATTTCATACAAGAATAGTCGAATACTAAACCTCACCTATTGTTAATGAATCTCATTTCTATTATTTAACTGAAGAATTAATTTACAGAACAGTGTCCTATTTCGAGTAACAGACATTTCATACAAGAATAGTCAAATACTAAACCTCACCTATTGTTACTGAATCTCATTTCTATTATTTAACTGAAGAATTAATTTACAGAACAGTGTCCTATTTCCAGTAACAGACATTTCATACAAGAATAGTCAAATACTAAACCTCACCTATTGTTACTGAATCTCATTTCTATTATTTAACTGAAGAATTAATTTACAGAACAGTGTCCTATTTCCAGTAACAGACATTTCATACAAGAATAGTCAAATACTAAACCTCACCTATTGTTACTGAATCTCATTTCTATTATTTAACTGAAGAATTAATTTACAGAACAGTGTCCTATTTCCAGTAACAGACATTTCATACAAGAATAACACTCTAAGCCAACGGCCATAGCCAGGTTGAATGCACCGGGTCCCGTAGATCACCGAAGTTATGGAACGTCGGGCGTGGTCAGAACCTGAATGGGTGACCGACCTCGTTCTGGTGGTATTATAAAAGGGTGGCAACCTGTAGATAGCCCGGCGTTAATAGCCTAATTGTTGATACGCCGTTAAACACGAAAAAAAAACTAGTGGGAAGAAGAGGGTCTAATAAAAATAAGGGTTCACACTGTGCTCTTAATTTGTATAAACATGTTTCTATATTATTGATATTTTATTCTATTTTGTTCTCATTTGATAAACATATATATGTAATAATACACATATTTTGACATGATGTAACAACGCCTGGCTCTCTACATCCCATAATATTGAAAATTAAGCCTTCGACAGGAGAATAAACGAAAATGCCCAACAAAACATAATAATAATAAGGTCCGAAAATATTTAATTTTTGTGGGAGCACGTCGCCCGGAAAAAACTATGGGCGAGCTTTAAAAATCGATGGACGCTATCGGCGTTATCGACGATGATAATAAAACAGAGATAAGAGAGGCACGGCTTTCACAGGAGATTGGGTCAGGTAATTCTGAAAACCACCGGAAGGCCTTCAGTGTTGTTGGTATTCCTTGTACAAAACCACAACTACACCCTGATCTCATTTCGTGAGCCTCGAAGACCCATATTAACAAGATCCACAAGTTTGAAAATGAAATGAAGGTCCAGGAACACATTTTAAATTAAATCGACGCCTTGTGGACGATACGGCATCCATGCACTACAAATTCTATTTTATGTATAAATGCGTTTTGTAGAACAAACTACTCCATATGTATCACTAGGAAACATTCAACATAATCCAATAGGGTTCCTTTATTATATAACATTATAGGAAGATTCCTCTAAGGAGACACGTGGGTGAAACGCCTATTTTGGAGGGCGAGTAAATAACGTCATAAAAGTAAGAAGACGGCCGATATTGGGAGAAGCCTATTAGCCGATGAAAATTAAACGGTCCTGCCAGGATAATGGCCGCCGATATCGGGCGCGAAAAGGCAATTTCGGCAAAGGGTCTAGTGACATCATGGAGCTCCATTTTTCAGAAAGCTGTCCCATCCCCTTGAGGGACAGATCCTACCTTCCTATTTATAACCCAGGTGCTCTTTATGTCGCTATCACTCAGCTCTTATCACCCGGCGCATAGGCTCACTCGTGTGATCATTGGTATATTTTTTTTTTCACTTTCCTCTCCATAGAGAGGAATGAACGTAGGAGTTCAGGCAAGAAATGAGGATGTTACGGAACCCATAGGTCTAGAAAAAAGAGGTCATTATAATATATATATATATATATATATATATATATATATATATATATATATATATATATAATATACAAGAAAATACAAAAGAAAGGAAAAAGGAACTTCTACTTTTGGGATTGATATTATGGTCTGAATGGGATAATTGTGAACATCGAATGTGCAGTACCCTTAAAGAAAATTTAACTCTAATTTCAAAAATCTAACGAATTCTTAAAAAAACAATGTGTACAAGAAGATAAAATCGGAGTTTCACTATAAAAAACACAGGTTTCTCTAAAGAACCTTTAGAACGGCTTATGTCTGGATCGGGGTGAGATAGAAATGTATGGCTGGCTTTGTTGAACTGCATTTTTTGTCTAGGATTACCCCCTGGAGGATTGTCATTAACTTGCGATACACTCTGTACATATATAAATATTCTTTGTTTTATATATGTACAGTTTTTTTTGTATTTGTTGCTTTATTGTACATTATATATTATTTTTTTTTATTTATTTATTAAAAGTTTCGCAGTTTTTAGCGATATACTCTATAACAATAAACGATGATTACATGATTACAAAATAAATGATGATTACATAAATGATAATAACAGTGATTACAATAAATGATGATTTAACAATAAATGGAGATATGATGATTTGACAATAAATGATGATGACATGATTACAGAATTCATACACATACACACACATATTTACATATGCGTATATTGCTGCACTATATCTATATTGTTTATATTTACATTATACATTATTATTATCTATAGACTTATAGCGTACATTATTATATCTATATAATTATTTTATTCATTAATATTATTATTATTACATTTATTCCTTATTATTATATATATACTTATATTACACATTATTATTATTACATTATTCCTTATCATTATCCATATACTAATATTGCACATTATTACTACATTGCTTGTTATTATTGTTATTGTTTTTCGCTACACAGTAATTTACCAATTAAAATGTATTTAGTGTAGATGGAGATAGTTAGCCGCTGTAGAGATACGAAGACAGGTATAGTTGGGATTCGGCTAGCCGAATCCCAACTATACCTGTCTTCGTAAAATGTATTTAATGCTGCTAAT
Organism: Gonocerus acuteangulatus; assembly: GCA_946811695.1. Taxonomy (NCBI): domain Eukaryota; kingdom Metazoa; phylum Arthropoda; class Insecta; order Hemiptera; family Coreidae; genus Gonocerus; species Gonocerus acuteangulatus. The sequence goes on from OX328128.1 coordinate 16,612,650, forward strand.
TGTTTATGTTCAGATTTAGTTAATGCTTGAAATAGATTGGTTTAATATTATTCTCAAAGATAGATATATCTGGTTTTCAGATTACCTGTACAAATAATGTTACCCAGATACGTAAATAGAGGATCTTATTATGTGACGTATCGTCACAGTTTGTTAAATATATTTGTATTTTTTAAATATGTATATATCTTGTCTATATACTGGCTTTTATCTGAGAGTAGTTCATATATTAATTAATTTTACTATAGTTAGTAAAATTAGTAATTTTACTATAGTTAGTAATTAGTTCATTTATTAATTAATTTTACATTATATATTAATTAATTTTACTAGTAGATGTATATTTAAATGTTTCAATATTTAGATTTTTAGGTTGTGTTTATAGAGCAAATCGCCTGGTTGCGGGCTGTAAAATTAGCCTTCTTCTATGTAGGTTATTATAATTATTTATTGTTCACCATCCAAAACACAGCGGAAAACAAAATTTTAACTATTTTTATGTTTTTATAATGTTAGCAACTCCTCGTCAGAAGCAGGGCAACTAAACGAATCATTTCATCTGTAGTTAATATTTTCTAATCTCGAAATTCCCCTGGCGCCGCAATACGAATCCCATGGGAATTTGAGACATCAGGCAAAAAGTCCGTCTCGCAGGAACTGCATCATCTTAGCGCGGTTCCGTTCATATCCCTAGTCTAATTTTGAAAGATTAAAATAGAAGCAGTTATTATTTTGGTTCTACCAGTCTTTTTTTTTAATTAATTATTATAATGGCGTGTCAACCCTTAAGGTCACTAATGCCATTCCTGTGAGTAGTAAAGTCTTGAGAGGTCATGATTTACAATCTTACCTGGAAGGGTCGGCTACACTAGAAACGGACCCGCTAGTGGCAAGGTCTATGAATCTTGGAAATCTATATTTCTAACAATAAATTGTTTTTGTTATTTTACTTAACCAGTTTTATTGTCAAATACATTATACATAAAATATTAAACGTAACAAAAATTTCAACATATTAGTTTTAATGAAAGTAGAACATGCAGAAAATGTTTCAACTGAATCCCATGATTCTAAGTACCCAAACCAAAAACGGTATTCAAAAACTATTTTTTTAAGCACTCATTTCTCCGATGAATCGATAATTGCTTCAGAATTATTAGCATTTAGTAAGCTTTCGAATGGTAAGGATCCGCTTATGAAGATTTCAAACCGTTTTCGAGATATAAGGAAAATAATTTAAAAAAATAAAATTAAGGAAAATATACAAAGTACCCAAAACTTTTTAAGGGTGTCCAGAGAGCGATCAAACACACACACACACACACACACACACACACACACACACACACACATATATATATATATATATATATACCAATTTGAAACACCGTTATTTTCGGTCTCTCAGGGGTTCTTAAACGCAAACTTTTTTGTCGGGACTTCTGGATTGCGTCATGAGGCCTCCATTTGGAGGGCGGGGTCCTCCATATGGAGAGAGGGAGGAACCGCGCTAAAATTATCTCTTTACGTCTAACTTGCCTGGAATTTAAGGTGCTTAGCCTGATTGCCACAGAACTGAACAAGGTTTGGCTATTAAAACAATCAAACCTTACTCAATTCCTTCTCCCCAACCGGAGACCTGAATGTCAGGTCCGCCTCGAGAGCCACCAATCAGTTGCCCGTATTCTGCCACGAGGAGGCGCACACAGTGCCCAAGTTCACTTAGAATACATAAAAACAAATACGTATGGATATTCTTAATTAGTTAAATTATGTACACATATATACAATATTATTTATTTTTTTTTTTTTTTTATTTTTTTTTTTTTATTTTTTTTTTTTTAACCGCGCATTTACATCTAGGTCATTAGTTCCGACATCCAGGGTGCAGCGAGGAATTTTCCCAGCGAGCCAATCTAGTGGATACAGAAGGATCAAGAACAAGTTCTCAAAATTGAGTAGATACCACTCCCTAATAAAGCCTATATAGAATAATATGCCAAATAAAGCCAATCTAGTGGATACAGAAGGATCAAGAACAAGTTCTCAAAATTGAGTAGATACCACTCCCTAATAACGCCTATATAGAATAATATGCCTAATAAAGCCAATCTAGTGAATACAGAAGGATCAAGAACAAGTTCTCAAAATTGAGTAGATACCACTCCCTAATAAAGCCTATATAGAATAATATGCCAAATAAAGCCAATCTAGTGGATACAGAAGGATCAAGAACAAGTTCCCAAAATTGAGTAGATACCACTGCCTAATGAAGCCTATATAGAAGAATATGCCTAATAAAGTCAATAGAGTAAATACAAATTGAACAAGAGCAAGTCTTGAGGAAATCTTTTTTTCTTCTATTTAAATACTTTTATCAATATTTAGTCAATAAACCTGTGTTTTTTAATCGCTAATTTATGAATCGGTTCATAACTAAACAGTCGTTATAATTGGTTAGTATATATCCAGTGTTTAAAAATATTGATTGCTTATTGATGAATCGGTTTACAACCAAATAGTCTTTATGAATATTTAATAAATATCTAATACGGAATCACCTGCAACTTTTGATCGCTAATTTATGGATTGTCTCATAACTAAATAGTCGTTAATAATAGTCGTACAAAGAAAACTGTTGATTGCTAATTTATGTATATGTTGACAACTAATTAATCTTTATCAATATTTACAATATAATTTATGTTATGTTATGTCTGAATCTAGGTCAGTTTAAGAAATTTTAGTGAACGAAATCTTAAAGTTGCTCTACCTACTCTTGCAAGGCTTTGTATTTGTGTCGGCAGATACCTGGGTTATATTACCCTACAAGGGTTACTTCTCTTGAGGATTAACTCCTAGCAGGTAAATTTCTAGTAAACCCTCTGTTTGTTTGGGACTGAACCGACTGTCTATTCGTTCATAGTATCTAACCGTTGTAAAGTTTATTTTCTACATTTAGGAATTAATATACATATGTAGACTAAATCATAGCAATTGTCTACCTTCGCTGTCGGTGATCTTAACAATGTAGACTCGCTAATGTTACCTGACCTTAGATAAATCGTAATTACAATTTGCTGCGACAACACGACATTTTATCAGAATTCCCTGTCTAATAAAGCCTATGAAGAATAATATGTCTAATAAAGCCTATCTAGTTGATAAAGAAGGACTAAGAACAAGTCTTCAAGATTAAGTAGTATCTCCTGCCTTATAAAGCCTATATAGAATAATACGGCTAATAAAGCCGTATAAAGATTCATATAATTACTCAACAATAGATTATAATTTAAAAACAGCTATTTTCGATATCTACCTGTTCTAAAACGTTAAATCATTTATTAGGCACTTCGGATTACGTCATTGGGTCGACGTCAGAAGCGTGTTTCCTATCTGTGAAGTGAAGCAGGAAACAAGCTAAAAACAGCAACCAATTAAAATGTGAGGTAAATAGAGGAAAAACGCCGTTCGTGGTGGTAGACAATCTTACAAGGCATTTCGCTCAGAAATACCCGAAATATTGTTTCTAATTTTACGTATCCTATTTTATTGCCAAATAGATTTATATTCTATAATCAATAAAAAAAAAAAAAAAAAAAAAAAAACTACTAGCAATAAAGAACTAAGGGTAATACATGAAAATAGGGAATACCAAGAACAATTCTAAAATACGAAATCAAAACCAGTACTGTAATCTAGATATTCATACGGCATCTTCGAATTCTAACAAACAAAATAATGCTTTTAATTATACATATCCTATTTAATGAAAAATACATTAGACTACTATAAGCAAGTACAAAAATAACGAGCAGTGAAAAAAAAACTTCGGGAAACACATAAATAGATCCGTTTAAATAAAGGAAACTAACTAAGTTTTAAGCACTTATTTCTCCTAATGTGACGACCCCATCAAACATTTCTGTAAAACATTTTTTGTAGAGAATTTAGTAAGCTTTCGAACTGTTACATTTCAATTGCCACGATCTCCTAACCCTTTTCGAGATATTAAGGAAAAAATACGAAGGGGGCCTAATAGATATTCATAAGGGATCTGAGAACCCCAAGATACCGCAAAAATAAAATATTCTAATTATACGTATCCTGTTTTATTGGCAAATACATTTGACTACTATAAGCAATTGCAAACAATAGGGAATATGCCAAAGTACTCGGATTAGGAGCCTCGACAGTTTCAAGACATTTGAAGGAAATCGGCAAATCCAAAACTGACATTTCATACGGTACAGCCTGATATATTTCTAACAATGAATTGTTTTTCTTATTTTAATTAATCTATTTTATTGTCAAATACATTATCCAACTATAAGCAATGTAAAAATAGGAATAAAAACAGACAAAAAGAATTGTTCGAATAAACGAAATCAATTACTTCAAATTTTAAGCACTTATTTCTCCGATTGACATCGCTTATTCAAAACTTTCTTTAGAACCTTTCTTGTAGACCATTTAGTAAGCTTTCGAATGGTAACCTTTCGCTTCCCAAGATTTTCAACCGTTTTCGAGATATTAAGAAATTATACGAAGTTCCCAAAACTTTTCATTATTTCTGACAACAGAAAATAGGTCTCATTTTACCTATCCTGTTTTACACACACATACATTTTCCTTACAAATACAACATAAGAAATTAAAAAAATAAAAAGCAATAAAAAACCAAGGGAAAGAGACAAAAATTACAAAAAGAACGACAAAAACCCGTTCATAAGAACAAAACAGACGTATTTGAAGTTTTAAGCACTTATTTCTCCGATTGACATAACCTAATCAAAAATAGTTTTAGAATCATTTTTGTAGAGAATTTATTAAGCTTTCAAATAGTTTCTATCCACTTACCACGATTTCCCAACCGTGTTCAAGATATTAATGAAAGTATACGAAGTTCCCAAAACTTTTCATGTCTGTTCATTAAATATTTTATTCTAACCCTTCCTTAACTCCAAACGTAACATAACTTTCAACATATTAGTTTTAATGAAAGTAGAACATGCAGATAATGTTTCAACTGAATCCCGTGATTCTAAGTACCCAAACCAAAAACGGTATTCAAAAACTATTTTTCCAATTTTCTCGAAAACGGTTAAAGCTATCGCCTTGAAAATGGTTTCATTCGTTTTCCTTGCCCAAGAAGCCTATAAAAAGAGTACTTACAAGCTTATGAACTCAAAAACGTAAGCGTTACGATTTTTTTTGCGCGAATTTCGCCCCAAACGCCATCTTCCAGTGGGCGGATTTTGCTGGTTAACGAACTTGACCTTTCAAATTGGACGACAGATTTTTGTACCAAATTTCATCAAAATCGGACCATTCGTCTTCTATTTAGAGAGCGAACAGACAAATATATATATATATATATATATATATATATATATATATATATATATATATATAAATATATACATATATATATATATACAAATTTGAACCACCGTTATTTTTGGTTTCTAGGGGTTCTGAAACGCAAAATTTTCTAGTCGGCACTTCCGGATTGTTTCATTGTATCAACCTTATAAGCGGGGTTCCTCCCTATGGGGGAGGGAGGAACCGCGCTAAAAAAGTGAGAGTACGAACAGTTTTTTACAATTTGGAACGCCAAAGTGTGGTTATCAGGTTTTTCGTTATTATTATTTGTAATGTGTTTATTTTTTTAAAGTAATTATTTTTTTGTGTGGCTTTTGAGTGTTCCTTTTAATGAACGTTATATTAAACGATTTAGGTATATTTCGAATTTTCACATCCATAGTTGCTGTTGGTTCCTCTTCATGTTTCTGCCATATTGGAGAATTTCAGAAGTTTGAGAGCGCTTTCGGTAGCTCCTGCTACCATCCTCAGAATTAGAATGAGTTCAGCTTCACTGCTCAGCCCTCAGCAGTGAAGCTGAACTCATTCTAGCTCTGAGGGTGGTAACACGAGCTACCGAATGCGCTCACCATGGAAAATAAACTTTTGTGAAGGAACTGGACTTTTTCATTTACCTTAAGATCTTCATTCTCTGCCAGCAATCTCAAAATACTTTGAAAATATGGTTACGTCAGAAGAAGCGGACCTCTTAAAAATATATTCTTGTTATCAATAAGGCCCCATGATTGAAAACCGTGCCATAATATTTCGAATAATTAGGTTTCATTTCAGTGGCTGGAATGAATAACTTTTCAAATTTGATTAAAACAAAATGAGGTTTCTAACAGAACTCGCGTTAATGGCGTTGGAAGTTGATGCCGGGGGGGGGGGGGCAAACAAAATAACTATGAGGAACAACTAAATAGTTTCCTTTGTGGCGGATAGGGTGCGCTCCATCCATGCGTTCAACCCACTGAGCGGAACGCCAGCTCCAAGGCGCGAAGACCTTTCAGTGTGGCTGTACTGAAATGAATGCCTCAACGCCTCATTCTAAATGGCGACGGATCTTCTGGGAAAATCTTATCAATTCGATTATAGTTCAGATAACAAGATCTTACTAAAATCCCAACGGCATTTAATTTGATTAACAAACCAGTGATAAGTCCTTTTATTAATTAGGGCAGAAGGCCCAAAGTTAATGAAGTCGATATTAGGACTTCTTTAGCAGATAAATATGTTTTTTTCTTACTCTGCAAAATGTTCGCAGTTATTGAATTGCTTTTACGTAAACATCATCAGTCCCCTAACAGGCAACGAAGCCTATGATCTCGGCGTAAGAAATTGGAGGTACCCATAAAAACCAGGGTGAGCCTTTGGAAAGTCTTGAGTCCGCACTCCGATCCTTAGACGATGACTCTAGAAGATAAAATCTTTTGAGCGCGTCAGATTATTAACTGAGTGTCCTCCCGAAATTGAGTCAAACCCTCTACCATTGAGCAAAGCTTGCTCCCGAATTGCTTACATCTACAGAAATAAAGTAACGCTTTTGTCCGCTAATTCCATAGAATCTACCTGTTTCAAAATATATTTAAGCTTCATACATCTAAAACACAAAATTCATCCGTAAATAAATTTCGGTACATCTGTACGTCCAATGAAGTGTTGTCCGCTCAGCTATGGCTACTGTTAGACATTTAAAATATCTCCCTTACTTTATCGTTGCCTTAAAACTAAGCCTTTAAATTGCAACAAAATATTGATCAGAAGAAAAAGTATGAAATCTTGATTAGGTGAGCGTGTATACTGCCTACAATAGAAAACCCATAAAACCAGGCCCCTCAACACAAGTATTTATTCATATTCAAAGCAAGCTTTCGGTGTCTACAGTTCCATGTTGAGAGATGTTATCACGTTAACGGAGGCAGTTAACAATGTAGAACACAGTCACTTGTGGCTCACAGTAACTTACTACAAGCACTGGAGCTGCTTACTCCAAAAGCTTACTTTAATAACAGAATACATAAATGTGGAGTTTTGACTTTATATTTACATATATACATATATTAAAAATATCAGTATCACCAAATACCTCAAAGGCCAAGAGGGGCAGCTATTATAGAAGTATCTAATTCTTGACCATACGGCACACTAGGGAGATACTTTAGTAAGTACTTTTTTTAGTTTCCGAATCAATTTTTATCCACCTACAAAAATAACCCAGTTAATTGACAAACAAAATTGACAAAGAAGTCATCTCCTCTACCTACTGCAACATCTTCCATTTATTAAAAACTCCATCCTAATCCCCTATACCGCCTGCAATATAGCCCTTTATACCTGCCTCCCTTTCCATTAACACAACATTTTATGACTTTATGACCCCTTACTGTACTTCGCCGCTTTCGCCGCTCTTTCTTTCATCTTCTATATTCTCTGTCCATTGGGTGGTCCTGAACCCCCCCCCCCCTTCACCAACTCCTTTCTTCCTATGTTTCCCTGTATTAACTGTCAGAAATGATCCCGCATTTGTGAGGAATAGTTCTCTATCTTCCCATCGGTAAGCCCATATTGTTATTCTTATATCTAATCTAATATGTAATCTGTTATTCTTATATCTGTTCTCCTAATAATCCAAACACTTCTAGAGCACATTGTTCTTCTATATATTATGTTCTAGTATTTTATGTTTTGTCTTTTTCCATAAATATATGTATGTATATATGTATGTGTATTTGTGTATGTAGGCATATATATATATGTATATTTCAGTATTACATCCGTCCTACTTGTTTTTTACAGCCCTGATGAAGACTTGAAGTTCAAGCCGAAACGTCGGCACAATAAAACCATTTTTATGATAAAATGTAGTTTTATTAAATAGAACCCCGACAATCCCTACCTTGCATCATCTACGGTCAACGATCTCCTCTCAATTTAGTAAGTACTATGCTCTTGCCGTCTGATTTTTTGGATTGGAGGAACCAATTAATAAATTAAATAAAGGTTGGGTAGCTGGACCCACAACCGATCTCTGTAATGACGACACTAGAAGATAAAAATATTTGAAGCGCGCCCTGGTTTTGAACTCGGGTCCTCTAGTTCATTAGTCGAGTGCTCTACTAGAGAAGTAATTTTTGTTGCTTAATCGATTAAGATGTGAATACATTTCGTAAATCCTCCATTTCTTTGTAGCGTGGCCTAATAGTGTCCATAAATCATTGCATGGTAAACAAAGATCATTTTTGTATTCTTCAGCAAGCTATAAGTGATATAATAACGTATAGAAGTTGTCAATTTCACAAAAAATTGTATTCTATTTTTGGCCAACCTGCAAGCGAGCATAATAAGAAACGCATGTATGCCACGACCGAGAAGCCTAATCTAGAAATAATGAGCACAAGGACTGTGGTAGTGGTGATGAGACGGGAAGTGTGATGACTCCAGACCTTAATGCCGATGATTCCAGCTTCCCACGGCTGGATGGAATCACTACCTGGAACCTGACGGCTGGAGGTGCTTTTTATCCAGCCCGGAGGAATTCGGTTCGTCCGGACAGCAGACGGGCCACGGCTGATTTACTAATAGCTAGGGGGTATAGATTGAAGGAATGTCCGGTTTACAAGGACCTGCACGTTTTGGGTTCCGTACTTCTGATAAAATAGCCCCACTTGAAAAATTTGCTGGTCCGAAAGACAGGACCCTAGCACTAATTCATTAAACAGAATCCGAATCAAGTCTTCTAAATATTCGTAATTTTTAAAAATAAAGTACAGAAGTTATAATTTATTCATAGAAAAATAGCATAACATAACAAAGGTGCCAGTAACACACACTTCAAACGTCTACAATTGTTATAAGCAATCAGGGAATAGTTGGGATTCGGCTAAAGAAACCTCAATACGATTTTTGTAAAAAATCCTGTCTATATTCAGGACGTTTCGGCTACTCTTTGATAGCCTTCGTCAGCTAAAATGACAAGAAAAGAAAAAAAAACAGAAATTAATACACAGAAAAAAAAGGTTTATCAGTAAGATAAATGACAGGTCTATAAATACAATTCAACTTAGGGTTGGTTTACACTAGGATAGTTATTGCAGGATATTTATATCAGAGAGAAATTGCGACTAATGAAAACCATGTAATATTTATGTCTGACATAAATTCTATATGGTTTACATTAGTCAGAATTTCTCTCCGATATAACTATCGTGCAATAACTATCCTAGTGTAAACGCACCCTTATTATAAAATAACAATTTGTTGTTGAAAGTTGATTTGTATTTATAGACCAGTCATTTATCTTACTGATAAACCTTTTTTCTGTGTATTAATTTCTGTTTTTTAATGGTTTCTTGTCATTTTAGCCGAAGAAGGCTACCAAAGAGTAGCCGAAACGTCCTGAATATAAATGTTTTACAAAAATCGTATTGATGTTTTATTAGCCGAATCCCTACTGTTTCCTGATTGCTTAACACCTCGACGGCTAACTATATAATCTTCATAAAGAACTGAAGTTATGATTTATTCATATAAAGATAGCATAACACACATAGGTGCCAGTAACACACACTTAAAACGTCTACAATTGTTGTAACAAGTGTTACTCCGAATAGTGTCCTTGTTTCGTACGAGACAGCCAGATTCACTGAGAATTGGAGGTTGATACATTTTTCACACACTTAAAACGTTGTAACAAGTGTTACTCGGAATAGTGTCCTTGTTTCGTACGAAACGGCCAGATTCACTGACAATTGGAGGTTGATCCATTTTTCCTACACTTAAAACGTTGTAACAAGTGTTACTCCGAATGGTGTCCTTGTTTCGTACGAAAGAGCCAGATTCACACACTTAAAACGTAGTAACAAGTGTTACTCCGAATAGTGTCCTTGTTTCGTACGAAAGAGCCAGATTCACTGAGAATTGGAGGTTGATACATTTTTCACACACTTAAAACGTTGTAACAAGTGTTACTCCGAATAGTGTCCTTGGTTCGTATGAAACAGCCAGATTCACTGAGAATTGGAGGTTGATCCATTTTTCACACACTTAAAACGTTGTAACAAGTGTTACTCCGAATAGTGTCCTTGTTTCGTACGAAAGAGCCAGATTCACTGAGAATTGGAGGTTGATAAATTTTTCACACACTTAAAACGTTGTAACAAGTGTTACTCCGAATAGTGTCCTTGTTCCGTACGAAAGAGCCAGATTCACTGAGAATTGGAGGTTGATACATTTTTCACACACTTAAAACGTTGTAACAAGTGTTACTACGAATAGTGTCCTTGTTTCGTACGAAAGAGCCAGATTCACTGAGAATTGGAGGTTGATACATTTTTCACACACTTAAAACGTTGTAACAAGTGTTACTCCGAATAGTGTCCTTGTTTCGTACGAAAGAGCCAGATTCACACACTTAAAACGTTGTAACAAGTGTTACTCCGAATAGTGTCCTTGTTTCGTACGAAAGGACCAGATTCACTGAGAATTGGAGGTTGATACATTTTTCACACACTTAAAACGTTGCAAGTGTTTCTCCGAATAGTGTCCTTGTTTCGTACGAAACAGATAGATTCACTGAGAATTGGAGGTTGATACATTTTGCACACACTTAAAACGTTGTAACAAGTGTTACTCCGAATAGTGTCCTTGTTTCGTACGAAAGAGCCGGATTCACTGAGAATTGGAGGTTGATACATTTTTCACACACTTAAAACGTTGTAACAAGTGTTACTCGGAATAGTGTCCTTGTTTCATACGAAACAGCCAGATTCACTGAGAATTGGAGGTTGATACATTTTTCACACACTTAAAACGTTGTAACAAGTGTTACTCCGAATAGTGTCCTTGTTTCGTACGAAAGAGCCAGATTCACTGAGAATTGGAGGTTAATACATTTTTCACACTCTTAAACGTTGTAACAAGTGTTACTCCGAATAGTGTCCTTGTTTCGTACGAAAGAACCAGATTCACTGAGAATTGGAGGTTGATACATTTTTCACACACTTAAACGTTGTAACAAGTGTTACTCCGAATAGTGTCCTTGTTTCGTACGAAAGAGCCAGATTCACTGAGAATTGGAGGTTGATACATTTTTCACACAATTTAAACGTTGTAACAAGTGTTACTCCGAATAGTGTCCTAGGTTCGTACGAAAGAGCCAGATTCACTGAGAATTGGAGGTTGATACATTTTTCACACACTTAAACGTTGTAACAAGTGTTACTCCGAATAGTGTCCTTGTTTCGTACGAAAGAGCCAGATTCACTGAGAATTGGAGGTTGATACATTTTTCACACACTTAAAACGTTGTAACAAGTGTTACTCCGAATAGTGTCCTTGTTTCGTACGAAACAGCCAGATTCACTGAGAATTGGAGGTTGATACATTTTTCACACACTTAAAACTTTGTAACAAGTGTTACTCCGAATAGTGTCCTTGTTTCGTACGAAACAGCCAGATTCACTGAGAATTGGAGGTTGATACATTTTTCACACACTTAAAACGTTGTAACAAGTGTTACTCCGAATAGTGTCCTTGGTTCGTACGAAAGAGCCAGATTCACTGAGAATTGGAGGTTGATACATTTTTCACACACTTAAAACATTGTAACAAGTGTTACTCCGAATAGTGTCCTTGGTTCGTACGAAAGAGCCAGATTCACTGAGAATTGGAGGTTGATACATTTTTCACACACTTAAAACGTTGTAACAAGTGTTACTCCGAAAAGTGTTCTTGGTTCGTACGAAAGAGCCAGATTCACTGAGAATTGGAGGTTGATACATTTTTCACACACTTAAAACGTTGTAACAAGTGTTACTCCGAATAGTGTCCTTGGTTCGTACGAAAGAGCCAGATTCACTGAGAATTGGAGGTTGATACATTTTTCACACACTTAAAACGTTGTAACAAGTGTTACTCTGAATAGTGTCCTTGGTTCGTACGAAAGAGCCAGATTCACTGAGAATTGGAGGTTGATACATTTTTCACACACTTAAAACGTTGTAACAAGTGTTACTCTGAATAGTGTCCTTGGTTCGTACGAAAGAGCCAGATTCACTGAGAATTGGAGGTTGATACATTTTTCACACACTTAAAACGTTGTAACAAGTGTTACTCCGAATAGTGTCCTTGGTTCGTACGAAAGAGCCAGATTCACTGAGAATTGGAGGTTGATACATTTTTCACACACTTAAAACGTTGTAACAAGTGTTACTCTGAATAGTGTCCTTGGTTCGTACGAAAGAGCCAGATTCACTGAGAATTGGAGGTTGATACATTTTTCACACACTTAAAACGTTGTAACAAGTGTTACTCTGAATAGTGTCCTTGGTTCGTACGAAAGAGCCAGATTCACTGAGAATTGGAGGTTGATCCATTTTTCACACAGTTGGAAAAGCTAGTGTGAAAATATCACCAACCTCTTCCAGTCCCCAGAAGTGCTCCTGTTTTATTAACTGGACAAATAAAAATTCCCAACGTGCAGAACATATTTCAACTGAATCCCATGGTTTGAAGTACCCTAACCCATAACATTATTTGACAATTATTTTTCCACTTTTCTGGAAAACGGTAAAAGCTATCGCCTAAAAAATGGTTTCATTAGTTTTTCTAGGCCAAGAAAATATTACATGTAAAGATTTAAGGCCTATATTTCCGTTATATTACCAACAAGCTCATACAATTAGTTTTAAACTCCTTCTAGTGAACCTAAGAAAAGCTCTCCTGACCGGTCTACTGGGACAAAGAGGTAAACCACACCACCAGACAGACCGGTTCCAATCCTCTCACCCACAACCTACACCCTCACAGTCACCAAGCGCATTTATTATATCATGTTCTCCTTTTAAACACTCCAAGATGTGCAATGGAGCCTTTGTCGTAGCCTTGATAGTTTCCAGGCTGTCCAGTTGAGCCTTGATCGTTTCTTAGCTGCCTCTGCAAGCCTTGATAGTTTCAATCTGTCTTGTAGAGCCATGATAGTTTTCCAGCTGTCCAGTTGAGGCATAATAGTTTCAAGAAGTCTTGTGTAGCCATGATAGTTTCCTAGCTGTCCAGTTGAGGCATGATAGTTTCAAGCAGTCTTGGGCAGCCAGGATAGTTTCCAAGCAGTCCAGTATAGGCGTGATAGTTTCAAGCAGTCTTGTAGAGCAATGATAGTTTCCAAGCAGTCCAGTTGAGGCATAATAGTTTCAAGCAGTCTTGTGTGACCATGATAGTTTCCCAGCTGTCCAGTTGAGGCATAATAGTTTCAAGCAGTCTTGTGTAACCATAATAGTTTCCCAGCTGTCCAGTTGAGGCATAATAGTTTTAAGCAGTCTTGTGTAGCCATGATAGTTTCCCAGCTGTCCAGTTGAGGCATAATAGTTTTAAGCAGTCTTGTGTAGCCATGATAGTTTCCCAGCTGTACAGTTGAGGCATAAAAGTTTCAACCAGTCTTGTGTAGCCATGATAGTTTCCCAGCTGTCCAGTTGAGGCATAATAGTTTCAAGCAGTCTTGTGTAACCATAATAGTTTCCCAGCTGTCCAGTTGAGGCATAATAGTTTCAAGCAGTCTTGTGTGACCATGATAGTTTCCCAGCTGTCCAGTTGAGGCATAATAGTTTTAAGCAGTCTTGTAGAGCCATGATAGTTTCCAAGCAGTCCAGTTGAGGCATAATACTTTTAAGAAGTCTTGTAGAGCCATGATAGTTTCCAAGCAGTCCAGTTGAGGCATGATAGTTTCAAGCAGTCATTTAGAGCCATGATAGTTTCCAAGCTGTTCCGTTGAGGCAAGATAGTTTCAAGGAGTCTTGTAGAGCCATGATAGTTTCCAAGCTGTTCCGTTGAGGCAAGATAGTTTCAAGCAGTCTTGTAGAGCCATGATAGTTTCCAAGCAGTCCAGTTGAGGCATGATAGTTTCAAGTTACCTCCGGAATAGTTGATAGCTTCCAAACAGACTCTGCAATCCCTGATAGTTTCAAACTGTCTTGTAGAGCTACGATAGTTTCATGGTACTGATTAGATTACTAAAACATAGTGATCTATTTTTGATATTATTGGCATTTTTTTAAGCTCCATCCATAGGTTTTATAATCTTGGATATTTCTACGATACTCCCCTCCCACCACTCGCACTTTACAACACGTCACTACAAGGCGATAACACCGGACTATTTCCCGTCGGTAGCATGCCTTCCAACTATTACCCCGCCTTTTGGAGAAAAGATCCTTAAGCGCTCTCCATCCCTTCCCGAAAGGGTAAATTAATCAGCTGATTGTAGGGCGAGGCACGCCTTGGGTGGGGACGAGGTCCACGTGGATGGGGAGAGTAAACACTAGGGGAAGGGGAAAGGCTTCTCCATCGACCCTTGTTGTCATGGAGACGGGGGTCCCACCCTCCCGGGATCATATGATCCAACAGCTGCTCACAAATACCGGTTATAGTTATTTGCTCAGATGGCTAAATTTTATAAAGTCACATTAATGATTATTGTCACCCGAAATATCCACACCAATAACCAAAGTTGGCCAAAGGTCAATGAAAAAAAACTAAATCTACAGAAAAAAAGTAACACATATTTAATTCCTCTCCAAGTTTCATTGTATGCCTCTTCGAGAGCAAAATTATTCAGGAAGGCAGTACATATAGAATACATTTAAGAAGTCAAGAAAGGGCTTACGAAGTCCGAAAGGGCTTAAGAAAGGGATACGGCTAAAAAAGACCGTCAGATTTTCAAGTTAGGCCAATAAAACTACGCCATACACTTTTTATTTTGACTTCCCGACATGTTTCGCGCGATTTTGGCGCCTCTTCAGGAGAATATACTTTAAAACATAACTTCAGCCTCAACTTGAGGAGAACCTTCCACTAGCAGGGGCACGACTAGACTCTTACCTTTATTACAACAAATTATGAGAAAAAATTAAAAACCAAAAAAAATTAACATTTCAGGACATCTTTGAAAATGGATTTTCCCAAAACTGTCTTTTTCAAACCGGTCGATAATCTGGCGGCGTCAATTTTCACGCAAAATTGCCGCCCGTGAAAAAAAAAATCAGGGTTTCCGTTTTTCAGACACAGAGCCGTCATTTGGTATTCGTATAATTGAAACTTTTTTTTTTTTATAGGTACTCACAAATTCTATATGAAACTAATGACATAAAGAACTGAAAAATATGTATTTATTTGTTATTCATAAATTGGAGAAAATTACTTTGAGGTCTTCATAAATAAAGTCAATTTTCGAGCAACCGTAAATTTGTACTGTTGTTTCAGCATAAAACCGCAGTAAAATATAATTATCCCGAAAATGGAATTGTTCGTATTGTCAAACACAAAATCCTTTGTCCTGGATATTCCTGAAAGATCAAATGTACCTTTTGAATTCGCAAAACCTCAAATTTTAAAACAATAGAGGTCATAATTGTTGTTCGTGTGAGGAACAAACTTTCTCAGAACAGACAAAAGGACGAATTTAGTAATCAGATCGTTCGGGGGTTCATTTTGGACGAAATTATTAATATTCTACTAAATGTTGTTTTGGAGCTACAAAACGAGCCACAGAACATCCACAATTGAATGGGTCGGGGCAAAAATAGTGCCAAGCAACATTTTTAACAAAACTCAACTGTAGCTGATATATGTTGGATATTATGTGGGACTATCAGTTGAAATGGTTAGGGGCAACAAGATTAAGTAGCATACAGAGCTTGTAGTCATATTTTAGTAGCATTTGTATCATAGACTGATAGTCCCACATAATATCCAACATATAGCAGCAACAGTTAAGCTTTGTTAAAAATGTTGCTTGGCACTATTTTTCCCTGACCTCTTCATATTTTTTATATTTTTTTTTATTTTTTTTATTTTAGGAGCTTCGCAACAAAGCGAAAACCCTTCAATAAACGTTTACAAATAAATATGTACGTGTATAGAGATTATCAATGCGTAACTGCTGTATATGTGTAAAATAATTCAATTAGAAATGGAACTTTACATTTAGCCTATTACAAACTATAATCAATGTTGGGCAAAACTAAAAACTAAAACTAAAATTAAAACTAAATTCACTTTTTGGAATAAACTAAAACTAAACTAAAAATTGCAACCTAAAAAAAAACTAAAACTAAAATTTTACTAATTAATGGATTTTAACTAAACTAATACTAAAACTAAATCTTTGGGAATTTACTAAAAACTAAACTAAAAATTTAGTTTAGTTTAGTTTAGTTTAGTTTTACTAAAATAACATGAATTAATATAAATCATATGTTATTTCGATAATTAAGTAAATTATTAAAACTAATAGAACTTGCTTAAGAATAAGAAATTGTGGCTTTTTCTCGTAATTTGAAAACATATGTTCTTTGATAAACTAAATTAGTTAACTAAAAACTAAAACTAAACTAAAATCACAAATTTAGGTCTCTTTTACTAAACTAAACTAATTGCATTACTAAAAACGGAGTCCATATGATTAATAATTATACAAATCTAAAACTAAACTAAAACTAAAACTAAAAATATAACATTAGTTTAGTTTTAGTTAGGGAAAACTAACGTTAGTTTAGTTTACTAACGTTAGTTTTGCCCAACACTGACTATAATATATCATGATGATTAGATAGATAGCCGTCGAGGTGATAAGTAAAGATGGAATGGTTGGGATTCGGCTAAAGAAACCTCAATATGATTTTTGCTTAAAAAAATCTATATTTTGGACGTTTCGGCTACTCATTGGTAGCCTTCGTCAGCTAAAATTACAAAAAAAAAAAAAAAAAAAAACAGAAATTAATACAGAAACAAAAAAAAGTTTATAATTGTGATAAGTAACAGAACTATAAATACAATTAACTTATTACAAAAGAAGAATTTCCTCTTAAATTCTTAGAATGAGTGAGTAGAATGAAAATCAATAGAAACCCAACAGAAAAAGAAGGAAAAAAAGGGGGCTATTTTACTGAAGTTTAAATAAGTAAATAGGTACAATAATTGATTTTAATAGTAATTAGTAACATTAATTGATTTTACAAAGAAATAAGAAACTACATACCAATGAAAACTATAGTAGCTAATAGTAACATTAATTAATTTTACAAAGAAATAAGATACTACATACCAATGGAAATTCCGGGAGGCAGAGGAAGACACAATTATAAACTTTTTTTTGTTTCTGTATTAATTTCTGTTTTTTTTTTTGTAATTTTAGCTGACGAAGGCTACCAATGAGTAGCCGAAACGGTCAAAATATAGATTTTTTTAAACAAAAATCATATTGAGGTTTTTTTTAGCCGAATCCCAACCATTCCATCTTTACTTAAACTATAATATAATAATCAGTCAGGGAATAGTTGGGATTCGGCTAAAAAAACTTTAATACGAGTTTTACAAAAATCTGTATTAAGGACGTTTTGGTTACTCTTTGGTACATAATTTTAGCTTTCGTCAGCTGAAAGACAAAACACAAAAGTAGAATTAATAAATATAATAGTTAAACAAATAAAGAAATATGGTAGATCTACAAATACGAATCACTTACAAGAATATTTTGTTGTTGACACCAATAAATAACAGAAAATTATAAACAGGTAAGTGAACAATAGTTTCTTTTCCTAGAACTTAGTTCAGAGTGCGGACAAATAATCCACCAAACAGTAGCCGAAAAGCCCTTTAATACAGATTTTTTTTTCAAGGTAGGGATTGTCGGGGTTCGGTCACTGCTACTTAATAAAACTACATTTTATCGTAAAAATGGTTTTATTGTGCCGACGTTTCGGCTTGAACTTCAAGCCTTCATCAGGGCAGTAAAAAACAAGTAGGACGAATGTAATACTGAAATATACACACACACACACACACATATATATATATATATATGCCTACATACACAAATACACATACATATATACATACTTACATATATGGAAAAAGACAAAAACATAAAATACTATAATATAATATATAGAAGAACAATGTGCTCTAGAAGTGTTTGGATTATTAAACAGATATAAGAATAACAGATTACATATTAGATTAGATATAAGAATAACAATATGGGCTTACCGATGTATATATCTACCGATGTATATATCTATATATTATGTTCTAGTATTTTATGTTTTTGTCTTTTTCCATATATGTATGTATATATATATGTATGTGTATTTGTGTATGTAGGCATATATATATATATATATATATATATATATATATATATATAAATGTATATATATATATATATATATATATATGTATATTTCAGTATTACATCCGTCCTACTTGTTTTTTACAGCCCTGATGAAGGCTTGAAGTTCAAGCCGAAACGTCGGCACAATAAAACCATTTTTATGATAAAAATGTAGTTTTATTAAGTAGCAGTCCTCAATTTTTTTTTTATTTTTTTTATTTTTTTATTTTATTTTTTTTTTAATACAAAAATCGTTGTTGTGCGAACGAATGTGGATTTTATTGCTTGTTAGGATACGAGCAGAACCGCGCTAAGACGACTTAGTTCCTGCGAGACGGACTTTTTTCATTGTTTTTGTTTCATTGTTTCTTTTTTTTTAATATCTTGCTTATGAAGCTTTATCGTTTGATAGCTTTCCGGCAGTTATTGGGCAGGCAAATTTTTATTTTAGCGACACAACAACTTACAATAACCTGGGGTATATTTTAGCGACACAACAACTTACAATAACCTGGGGTATATTTTAGCGACACAACAACTTACAATAACCTGGGGTATATTTTAGCGACACAACAACTTACAATAACCTGGGGTATATTTTAGCGACACAACAACTTACAATGACCTGGGGTATATTTTAGCGACACAACAACTTACAATAACCTGGGGTATATTTGTGAGTAGAAAACCTTCATCGTTAGAAAGAAATGCAAAAACTATTGTAATACAATTCTTATAATATGTTGTGAGTGAAAGCAGTCGATTCTAGAGGGCCCGTATCGATCTATTATCAAATTAAGTCAAATTAAGGCCAAATCGACTTAAAATAAATGTTTCGACCAGAGGAATCCTATAAGAAGAGAGAAAATCTTGTTTGGACCCTAGGAAAATAGGTTTGGGTCGAGAATTGGATGGAGTTTCGTGAAAATTGTTCAGCTATATTGCTCGGGAAATCCCTGAGGACTTGAACCCTCCGTCCTTTGCTAAATCTCAGGGACGGTGGTTATCAAGCCACAGAGGTCAAGGGTCCAACTTATATAAGCAAACAATCAAGATTTTTCATAAGATATGATTTGTATAAATATAAATATTTCCACAAGTTTTTAATGTTATTTTAATCTATACTTATAATAATATTCTAACGGATCGCTTACTGTACATGAAAGATATATGGGGAAAAAATATTATTGGGGCCCTTTATCAACGCAACAGTACCCAAAACAATGATTTATATAATTTTTGTCTGTGCGCGCTAATCTCAGAAACGGCCGTTCTGATTAAGTTGCGGTTTTCACGGATATATTGTGGTAAGCTTCACTTAACATTTAGTGTCTGTTTCATGTCAGTCGGTTCATAAATAAAAAAGTTATGCCAATGCAAAGAACCACGTTGAACATTTCGTTGACACGAGTTCTTTTTGTCACGAAACTTGGTATATAGTATTCACCCAGGAAATGATGAACGACTTCGTTAACCAGCAAAATTGGTATATCTGGAGGGGAGGTGGGCTTTACTCCGGGCCCAAAGTAATTATACGCCCATACCGGCCACAATGATTGTTGTATTGCAACGAAACTCGGTATTCGTTGTGGAAATATTAATAGAAAAATATTTCGTAAAAATTAACTAATACGGTTTATTAGGGGGGGGGGGGGTTACTCTGGACCCAAATTACCAACTTGCCACTACCAGCCGTAATCTATCTATGCATATAATAAAATTCTAACGGATCGCTGTCTGTACATGGAAGATATATGGGAAAAATACTATTGGGGGCGTTTATTAACGCCATAGTAACATAAACATTGATTTTTATAATTTTTGTCTCTATGTCTGCTGTCTGTCAGACACTCTATACACACTAGGGTTTAACAATCCCTAAGGGGTCAGCTTAGTGGCTCTGTCACGTTTAACAATCCTAGCAGCCTGTATGCTTGATCCCCGATGGCTATACCTACGCCTAATATCGTTTATAGAGAAGCATTAGGTAGTGTAATGTAGATTTATTGATTTTTTAAATACCATACGACGGTGTTTATAATCCAAAAGATATATCCAAAACGCTGCTCTAAGTCACTCTCCACGCTGACGTCGTGGGCACAGCTAGTAATTTTTGTTTTGTGTTTAACGGCGTATCAACATTAGGGCTATTAACGCCGGGCTGTCTACAGGTTGCTACCCTATTCTATAATGCCAACAGCACGTCACCCATTCAGGTACTGACCACGCCCGACGTTGCTTAGCTTCGGTGATCTACGGGAACCGGTGCATTCAACGAAACCGGTGCATAGCCGCAGCTAGTAATTAAATATAAAGAGAAACTAGTAAATAATTATTTTTCGAAAAAGAAAACTTAAACTTTAGTTAGGTATTTCTATAAAAATCTTACAACAGTTCCCGGTGTTCCTTAAATCAATTTACTACTAGACTTATCATTTGCTGTTCTTAAAATAATTATCCAACTAAGAATATTTGCTAAAACACCTTAAAGTTACATACATTTTGAGAGTTTTGCTTTTTCTGCATTCTGGTTGAGGGCTTGGATTACATTTAGCTAGGATTTTAGTAGATTTATGTAAAAACATTTAATGGGTTTTTAACGACTTTCCTCCAAGCATATAAAATTTAGACTCCCGCCACCTCCCAACTCTTCAAGGGCATATCAACATTTGCATTTCATTATAAAACTGGTAACAAGAATATCAGAGGAAACAGTGGTTTGTTGCTAGTAAGTAAATTAAAACAAAGAATATACATAGATTTTGGAGATTTTTCATTAATTTATAATATATTATATTATAAAATTAATTATATATAATAAAATTAAAATTAATATTATATATAATATTATTAAAAAAAAAACTATTATTTATTTTTTTTATTAAAACCTATTTTTATACTGGTAGGTAAGTTTTAAGTAAACCTTTTTTATTCAAGTATTGAGTAACATAGGTTCATTATTAGCAGGATGACCTCTTTAGCTAATTGACTTACTGAAATAAATCCCTGCTCCACAATGGATGTTTAAAAATGGTGACAACCAATAAATAGCCCGGTATTAATAGGGGAGATGCCAAAATAATAAGTAATACCAAGCAGGTGAAACATTCTTTTTCGAACCATTCGCGCATGAATGTTTTAGATAATTCGCGAGTGATTAACTCAAACAATTTGCGAGTGAATTTTCATACAAAGTTAGTACGCTATTACTATATCATCTCCGCGACCCTTGAACTGTGGATACTATTATGTAAGGATCCATATATGTATACGTACATATTATTCTTCCATGAATTTGTAAATATAATTGTAAATATTGTATAGTATAATTATAGTATATATAGTTGTTTAGTATAATTTAATCGTGTTCTCTATTTCATTTTTATTAGTTTTTTTTTTCTATCTACAGGCTATCTACAGGTTGCCACCCTTTTCTAATGCCAACAGCACGTGGTCGGTCACCCATTAGGTACTGACCACGCCCGACGTTGCTTAACTTCGGTGATCTACGGGAACCGGTGTATTCAACGTGGCTAAGGCCGTTGGCCATTTTTATTAGTATTTTAATTTTTGTTATGAGCACGCATAAATATTTCGTGTAGTTGGGCCTTCTGACCAATAGAACAATAATAATATTTCTCCAAAGAAAAACCCCCAATACGAGCATTAGCAAGAAGTGTTCTGACTGGGGATGCTGGTGGGTGAGGAGGCTGTGCAAGGGTTCGGGATACTATTACCTCGGATGGATCATCGCCAGGAATAGCGAAAACTCTATGAGGGACTAAAGAACGGTTTATTTCTAGTAATTCAAGGTCTGTCATAATAGTTGGAATGATTCGCAAATAGAAATAATATTATGAAATAGATACAGTACTGAGACAGCTGCTGACATGTTGTAGTCCTAGCAACGCATGCTGCCTAGGCTTGCCTCCTCTAAAAATTCAAACCCCTCTAAAAACACATAAAAATTTGAATATCAAACAATTCTTTCTTAGCGAGTGTTTACGTACTAAAGGCAGTGTCCATGCAAAAATTTTTCTGTCGAGTGGTTTGGGCTGGGCGATGATAGGTCGGTAATAGTGAGCGCGCGCACAAATGTAAAGTAGATTTTATATCATAACTTTGTTAAAATATGGTTATTTAATAACCGAAATTTACAATTTAAAGCAGGAAAATTGAATAATATCTTGGAATTATTGGATTTTGCGAAGACAAGGTATAGTTGGGATTCGGCTAGGAGAAAGACGTCAGACTTTCAGGAAGAAATCTGTATTTGGACGTTTCTTCCTGAAAGTCTGACGTTTTTCTCCTAGCCGAATCCCAACTATACCTTGTCTTCGTATCTCTGCAACAGCTAACTATCTCCATCTTCACTATTGGATTTTGGATGGTCGGAATGCCGACGACTACTTTGGATGTAATTAAGATGAAAACTTGGGAAAGCCCGCGGTATTGGGGGGGGGGGGGGGCTTGGCTTCATGTCGATATTCCATCACTCCTATCGATAGCTTGGTGATGTTGAGTCGATTATTGCATCTTCGATAACATCATGGCGGAAGGCAGCCTGTAATGGTCTTCTCCGCGGATCGTCAATTCGAAATTACTGCAAATTTTAAACTAGGCTAATGTACCTTCGCCCCCTCCCTCCTAAATTTATATTTAATTTCAGGAAAAGTACTTGAATCATAAGATCTACTAGTATCTTAGAGAATATAGAGATTTATAAATTTGTTTGATTTAAATATTTTAATTGAATTTTTAATATAAGAAATATATATATATATATATATATATATATATATATATATATATATATATATATATATATATTATACGATTGTGACCCTTGATCTCAACTAAATCTTTCAAAATTGGCAGTAGGCCATATTTTATAATGCCTTCAATTTCTTATTTTTTTTGTTTTTTTTTTGTTTATATATATATATACATATATATATATAAATATATATATATATATATATAACCAAACTTTTGTCTATTTTTTCTTTTTTTTTTATTAAAAATACAACTTTTTTTCTGGATTTTTGGTTAATGTACCGTAAATAACGACCACATTTTTAAAATCTACATTAAATGTCCAATAAGAATCACCCGTTATTGCAATATTGCCATGTATATTAACAGCTATATTAAAAGCCATATATATGTGAACTTTTGATATTAGTTTTTTTTTTTTTTAATTACTGAATATTTTCTTAATCAGTTATTTGAAAACTTAGAGATTTTCCTCCACCTCAACAGTTTTTATTATTTAATAAGCTTTAAAATGGTAACTCGTTGTCGTCTATTTGATGGAAATATTGATAAGGTAGACATTTTAAAAGTGTTTTAGAATATATTTTTCAATTAACAACACTGGAACGGGACAGTCAAAGGGATATATTTTATTGGGAGAGTGACGTATATTCAGTATACCAATCCCCTTTGTTCAAATAAATTTGAAATATAGCTTCATATAGGGAGGTTTTGTTGGGTTTTCACGCTCAATTGCACTCTTCGCGTTTGCCGACATCCTCCAAAATTATTGTACCAAATGAAAATCCCATATATGTACTTTTAAGAGTTAATTTCAGTAGGAGGGAATATGCGAGGGAGAGAGGGTAAACGAGAGATGATGAACGGGAGAGGGGGGAGAGAGAGAGAGCGCGCGCGCGGGAGAGAGAGAGAGAGAGAGATAGAGAGAGAGAGAGAGAGAGAGAGGGAGAGAGAGGGAGAGAGAGAGAGAGAGAGAGCGAGAGAGCGAGAGAGAGGGAGGAAGAGAGAGAGAGAGAGAGAGAGAGAGGGAGAGAGAGAGAGAGAGAGAGAGAGAGAGAGAGAGAGAGAGAGAGAGAGAGAGAGAGAGAGAGAGAGGAAATGATTGGTTCTTGGTTGAATAGTCAGATGTGGTCTAGTGGACGCATCCTGCTCCATTCTCTGGCAACCACGCTGTTAATTCCCTTCGAGTCAAAAAAGTGGTATTTTTCAAAGACGCCATACATATATTCTTATGTATTTCGACACGCTGAATCCGAATCCGGATTCACACCAGTTTCACCCCAGCACGTGAGGTTTAAGGGCATTTTTGGGTAAAATTTCGTATGAAGGCTTTTAAGAAGAAATAACTAGAGCTTCCATGGATTTGAGGGTAGCTGAATTCGAATCCAGGGTATGTTTCACCATATCGACACAAAATCAAGGTAATTTCAAGGAAAAGTATGTTTTGTTTTTTTTTTGGTAGAAGGGAATCTGCAGTCAAAAATAGACTTTTCCTATAAATTGCCTTGATTTTGTGCCGATGTGCTGAAACAGACCCTGGATTCGAATTCAGCGACCCTCAAAACCAAGGAAGCTCTAGTTATTTCTTCTTTAACTACTTCATACAAAATTTGACCTTCAAATGCTCTTAAACCTGACGTGATGGGGTAAAACGGACTCCGGATTCGGATTCAGCGTGTCGAAATATACAAGAAAATATGTACGGTGTCTTTGAAATAACACTTTCATCAAACCAGATAATTAGCACCGCATAAAATCAATAGTCAATCAAGTTATTTAATAAATCATGTAATTAAAATACAATAATAACGATTTCACAAGAGTACAAAAAAAAAAACACAACATCGTAAAATAACCAGAGGTTTCAGTGTTAATATAGACACTAGTTTGATTCCGTCGAATGTAAAATTTCCCATCACACTTTCCCGGAATGGGTTGATGTGTTTCCAACAAAAATCCATTACCTCAAAATTATTGGAAAATCTGTCATTCATTGTGGATTGGAGTATGACATTTTAGCACCAATGAAATATAGTCATTGTAGAAGCACTCAATTATGTGTGTTTTTGTATTATGTGTTATAAGCACAATTTGATTTTGATATCCAGTATTCCAATAACAAAGTATTAGAACGGATCATTAACCAGTAAAATTGTTCCATCTACAATTTGTTTTTACTCCGGACACAGTTTTGCTATATTGCAACGAACCTCACACACATACCTTCACCTTATCTAAAGGAAAATACGGAGGCCCGGTGCCCGTGAGTGCTAAGGTGAATGCACCCCATGCCTAAGGTCGTGGGTTCGATTCCCACTAGGGATGGTGGCTTTTCATTCGATAAAAAAAAAGGCATCAGCTCTATCCTAGCTAGACAAGGGTGCTAAACTATAGAAAACCCGCCCTAAAATTCTTAGTTAATAATAAATGTATGTCTCTTTAAACGGTTTTATGACCCAGACCAAAAATAAAATAAATAACAATATTTAAAAATATATGAAACAACATAAAACGATAATATAAAAACAAATTTGAAAAAATAAATACCACAAAATAATTAATATAAATACTATTCTTGCTTTGGCTCTGGACAAATGTCGAATTAAAGCATCATTTCTCGTAAAGTACTTTAATTAAGACTCAATTATTTTTAAGGTTTAGAGAATTTATTAAATTTTAGAATAAATGTTGTTTGTCTATAAATGTTGGAATGTAGTGTAAATTTAAGGGCTACCTGATGATAATAAGTGAATTAAGTCTTGATCTGTCTGTCTTTTACATGAGATAACCTTAAGTTAGTAAGCATTGTCCAATTCTTCGTTAAAATTTAAATAAATGGTCCGTTTTTTATGA
Source organism: Gonocerus acuteangulatus (assembly GCA_946811695.1). Taxonomy (NCBI): domain Eukaryota; kingdom Metazoa; phylum Arthropoda; class Insecta; order Hemiptera; family Coreidae; genus Gonocerus; species Gonocerus acuteangulatus. Next base: position 16,638,808 of record OX328128.1, read on the forward strand.
AATTTGGTACAAAAGGCTTTCGTCTAATTTGAAAGGAGCGAAATTCTAAAGGTACTCATTTTATAGGTTTCTTAATATAGGAAAACGAATGAAACCATTTTTAAAGCGATATCTTTAACCGTTATCGAGAAAAATTGACGCACCTACTTTTCCAAACTAATTTTCATTTTGGATTTAGAAACGACTAATTCACTTGAAAACTGTTCCAGACGTTTTATATTCATCTGATCTATGATAGGTAAATTTTAGTACCGTTTGGAGTTAAGGAAGTACTAGAAATAAAATATTTCATTAACAGGCATGAAACGTTTTAGGATTTTCTAATATTTTCTAAAATATCTCGAAAACGATTGGGAAATCGTGGTAAGTGGAAGGTAATTCGAAAGCTTACTGACTTATCTACAAAAAAGGTTCGAATGTAATGTTTGATGGGGCGGTGTCAATCGGAGAAATAAGGACTTGAAAATAAGCATTAGCATTAGTTTTACTCTTTTGAAAGGTTTTTTGTACCTGTTTACCTAACGTCTTAACTGGTTGTTGCTTATTTTAATTGCATTTAACAGTAAAACGAATATTAGACTAAAACAAGGTAGGAAGACCGAACGTTGAGAAGTCGCCATGTTACTGTCAGTTTCCTGTTGTGGCACCTTAAATATATTTCCTTTCACGAAAGATCAAACCCCACCAATAATTGCAACTATTCCTTTACTAATAGGACTAGAGATATGAACGGAACCGCGCTAAGATTACGCAGTTCCTGCGAGTCGGACTTTTTTTTTTATATTTCACCAAGCAATGGGTGCGAATGTTCCGAAGTGGTCACCCACCACAGGCCGAAGCTGTGATGTGTTGATGTACTACCTTCAAGTGAAGCCATCGCCATCACGTGTAGTTTGATGTATTAGACGAGCGTGTTTTGCGGTACAGTATGTACCTAGCGCCGTCTCGTAATTGCAACCCATGCTCGGATAGACAATCCAAGCCAGAGCTATCTATCGGGGATCATGTTAATGTGGCTTCTGCAATCTCTCAACATGATGATTAACTGTCCAATCATCTCAACTTAATCATAATCCCTGCTAAAATGCACAGATCAAAATATCTAACAGAGTTCACCCTCATCCAGAACAAGATAAAGCTGCTGCTAGTCTTGAAGAAAGGATGGTAACAGCAGAAGATACGGAACAAAAGAATAAGGCAGTACTGACTGCTCGGAGAAGAGAATTGTCCAAGGAACGGATTACCAAATTATCAAAACCTCGAATTAAGAAATCTTCGGGAAAAATAACAGGACCTGGAGGACGTAAAGTAAACATTAAGAAGACGTAGACAGTGTAATCTTTTGTATATTTTCAAGAAATTATTTTTTCATACTATGTTTTAATGTTGATGATAGCAAGCAATTAGTAAATAGCACAGCTATAATTGTTGGTACTCCAGGATTCTAAACCTTTGTGTTAAATTCACTTTGCTTGTATATTTAATTTCTATATATTTTATTTTTATTTTGTGATAAGTTATTCAAATTACTGATTCTTATTTTCAAGTTACTAATATTCTAAAACTCAAATTTGTAATATTTTTTGTTTGTTTAAGACCTTATAGTCTTAGTTACGGAGCTCTTAAATTGAATAAATAAATAAATAAGAGAACTCAATCAAAAAAAAGATTTATTATTCATTGTTCGAAAAGTTGTTCTAAGTTAAAAAAATAAAATAAGACAGCAAAATATTGAAATATTCCGCCTTTTAAACCATTCTTTAATCAGGGGTTCGAACACTTAGCTTTAGGGAGCTCAAGAGAAGGCTATTGATTACTTTAATCAAACTGAGAGCTCTTCAAGATTAAAAATAACCTACGATTTAATACTTTAAGTCCAGATTTTGCCTTCAGATTAAATGCGATGAAAATGGGAATTGAAAGACTTTTAATTTAGCCAATTAACTTATTAAGTGTATTTGATTTTCCTTGAATTCTCATGACAATTATTGCCCTTTGATTTCCAATCTTTAATATGACTGCCAATATGTACGCACTCACCCTCAGGTCTTGAAGTTAGAATAGGATTATTTGTCGAGTTCCAAAACTTTAAGTGTAAACTAATTCATTTCTTTTAGAGAGTAGATTAAAGAACAAATACAATCGTTGAACAATAATTTATATTTCGTCAAATAAGTTAAAAAATATGCTATTTTTGGTTTTCGATAGTATTTACCTCATTAGGGTTTCTTGGGATGCTGATTCTAAATCTTCTATTATTTTTGGTGTAAATAAAAGGTACAATACTAGTTTACTGTAAACATAAGCATATTTTTGAATTTATTTGAAATATAAATTATTTTTTATTTTTTGTTGTATTCATTTATTTTTTTATAAGCGCGGTTCCTCCCTCACCCATAGGGAGGAACCCCGCTTATAAGGTTGATCTCATGACGCAACCCAGAAGTGCCGACAAGAAAATTTTGCGTTTCAGAACCCCTAGAGACGAAAATTATGGTGGTTCAAATTTGTATATATATTTGTCTGTTCGCTCTCTAGGTAGAAGACGAATGGTCCGATTTTGATTAAATTTGGTACAAAAATCCGTCGTCCAATTTGAAAGGTCAAGTTCGTTAACCAGCAAAATCCGTCCACTGGAAGATGGCTTTTGGGGCGAAATTCGGGCAAAAAAAATCATAACGCTTACGATTTTTGAGTTCATAATTTGTAAGCACTCGTTATATAGGCTTCTTGGGCTAGGAAAACGAATGAAGCCATTTTCAAGGCGATAGCTTTAACCGTTTTCGAGAAAATTGGAAAAATAGTTTTTGAATACCGTTTTTGGTTTGGGTACTTAGAATCGTGGGATTCAGTTGAAACATTTTCTGCATGTTCTACTTTCATTGAAACTAATATGTTGAAATTTGTGTTACGTTTGGAGTTAAGGAAGGGTTAGAATAAAATATTTTATTAATTTATTAACAAAGTTTTGGTAACTTTGTATACTTTCCTTAATATCTCGAAAAAGGTTGAGCATCTTGGTAAACGGACTACTTACTTACTAAATTCTCTACAAAAAAGGTTTTAATGAAAGTTTTGATTAGGCGATGTCAATCGGAGAAATAGGTGCTTAAAACTTTAACGTAATTGATTTCGTTTATTCGAACTGTTCTTTTTGTCTGTTTTTATTCCTAGTTATTTTTTAACTGCTTATAGTTGGATAATGTATTTGATGATAAATCAGGTTAAGAAAAATAAGAAAAACAATTTAATCTTAGAGATATGGATTTCCAAGATATAGCTTTTCAAATGCCTTGCGGGGTCCTTCCTAGGGCGGGGACCTATCCAGGTAAGATCGTAAATAAGACCTTTCTTGAAAGTAAAGATGGAACTGTCAACTTTGGTCCTCCTCTGCCTCCCGGCACTTTCATTGCTGACGAAGGCTACCTATGATTAGCCAAAACGTCCTAAATATAGATTTTTTAACAAAAATCGTATTGAGGTTTCTTTAGCCGTATCCCAACCATTCCATCTTTACTTATCACCTCGACGGCTAACTATCTAATCTTCATGCTTTCTTGAAATGTGGACCCAAAATAATAACAGCTTCTATTTTAATCATTTTAAATAAGGCAAGAGATAAGAACGGAACCGCGCTAAGATGATGCAGTTCCTGCGAGTCGGACTTTTTTTTTTTTTTTTTTTTTTTTTTTTTTTTACTGCGCTTCGACATCTAGGCCATTAGCGCCGACATCCTGGGTGCAGCAAGGAATTTTCCCAACGAGCCGTGAGAACAGAAAATTCCTGCCACCGCACAGTGTAACGAAGCAGTGAGGATTATGGACAAAAATTACTAACCACTAGTTATTTTCAAATAAACATTTTTATTAATTGAAATCAACTCGAAACAAGGTAACAATAGTATAATAATGCAGACTATAGGGCTATAATAATATTAATTGTAATATTTGTATTATTAATAGAAATAATATAGCAGGTAATAATATTATTAATAACAATATTATAAAATATATTATAACTGTAACATATAATGTAGTAATGGTATAGTAGTAAATTATACTTATAGTAATATTGCCATAGAATAATAATATTTTACCATTTTCTATGAAATTATTAAATAATTTCTTAATTCCGAGTCTGAATCGTTTTTGGATTCTTGAGAATGTAAACTTATATCGAAACCAATATCTATTTGATTATTAATACCATCCTCTATTATACATTCATTAATGTCTGGACGGATTTTGCTTTGCCTTTTTATATTTTTTCTCCGTAAAGAAAGCTCTGGGCCAGATATCAGAAGAACCCGGCGCTTTTTCGATTTCTCACACAACGCTGTAAACTCTTTTTTATGTCTGCCTCTAAGGAAGCCGGAAGGGCCATAAGGGCGTGAATATATTTTTCCTTGATGAAAATTAATAACAATTTCTTCTAAGTTGATATATTGTTTCAACCAGTATTTATATAAGAGTTTTTTTCTTTGCAGTGAACGCGTTCCCACATTTTTTAAATACAATATAGGACTAAACTGGCAGTCTTTTTAATATTGCTCAATGTTTCTTTAGGAACATCCTGCAGATTAAATTGAATCATTTGCCCAAGGATTAATACCGTTTTCTTGGATTTATCCTCATTTTTTTCAAATTTGGAAGAAAAAATGATGATGGATCTAAAAATAAAAATCTTTGGAATCGGCAAGTTTCCGGCAAACTAAATTGCCCTCAGTACATTATACTTGAGGTAAACTTTAAGCTCTAAAAAACTTGAGATGTGTTCAGGTGAAGTTTTTTTGCTATGGTCTATCAAAGTTTTGTACTTAAGAATAATGTCAAAGATTAATGAAGAATAATTCAGGATAAATAATAAGGGAGTACTTATGCTTAATCAATTACATCAGATAAAAAAGGAATAGTTTTGAGGTAATTTCCTTCGGATGACTTAATAAAAACACTGTCCTATCTTCAACGAGAGAGGTTCAAACTGATTGTTGGTATAAAGCAGGTTTTAAAGACTTTGCCTTGTTTATAATGCTGCTAATGTGTTTGTTAATCAAAATAAAACTAATATTTATTAGTTTTATACGATTTTAGTTCCTTGAATAGTTTCTAAACTTAGCTAGAGGATTAAAAATTAAATATAAGAAAACAAAAATTTAGATTTTTGTCCATTGGGCGTTACACTGTGCGCCGGTGGGAATCGAACCCATCATCTCCCGCTTATGAATCTAAGGCACTAGCCACTAGACCACGGGAGACCCCTTATAAATTATTGAAAAAAGATTGTACTTGTTCTTTAATCTACTCTCTAAAACAAATGAATTGGCGACAAAATCATGCAGATATCATTTACAAAGATAAGATCCACGAAGATTTAAATAAATTTTTTGAAATATGCCTCCGGAATGTGCTAAAACAACATTATTATAATAAAAATTATCACAAGGATGTTAAACGGAATGTTAAATAATAAATAAACTTCTCAGCGAATCTAGACGGCCATTAAAGTAAAAGGAAAAATGGATTAGAGAAACGAGCAAGGTTATTAACGGAAGTTAAAGTTCGTTGGGTCTGTTCTTAATGGAACCTCCGAGCCTGCTTTTCCGAGCTCAGGGCGAAGATGATGGATCGTTAAGGCATTCACTAAGGGAGATTTTGGCGTTACTTTTTGCGCCTGTAAGAACGCAATAATTACAGGGATAACTGTAGCTCGCGCATGGAATATTTCAAAATTGATATAATTTTATGATTGGTGTATTGTTTGTCTCGTAGTACAGCAGTGAGAGGGCAACAGAACAGCTTGGGCGTATATAAGGTTGGGCTGCAGCCCTCCCCCCCCCAAAATCGGGAAAAATTTGTCATAAGAACCTTAAAAATAAATTAAATAACATCACTTAGTTCAGAAAAACATAATTTATTTTGGGTGTAATAGCCTTTTAATTGGCTAACTATTCTAAGAACTAGATTGTTAGTATCGCATAGCTCCAAAATGCTCACAGCCCAAAATTCTCCCATTCCCCCACCCCCGAAATAATTTTCTATATACGCCCATGCAGAACGGTATAATCCATCACTAAAGTGAAACCAAGAAAACAGAACCGTGGTTAAGTGCCAACGGCCATAGCCACGTTGGATGCACCGGTTTCCATAGATCACCGAAGTTAAGCAAAAAAAAAAGAAAGTACCAACAGTTAACCATGGTCACCTAAATGTTTTCTTGGTCTTTCCCTCTCCCGTAGGCATTTTCTAGTGCTACTAGAGGCTGCCAATGTGGAGCGAAACGTCCAATATAAATTTTTGCTTGAAGATCTGACTTCTTTTTTTCCTAGCCGAATCCCAACCATCCCTTGACTTCGCGTCGTCTCAACGGCTATCTTGCAACTAATTAAAAAAAAATGTTTTGTTGTTTTTAAACTGCAGTAAAAACAGTCTATTGCAAGGCAAACATATAATGAATAATACATATTAACTAGCAATAAGTCATCATTAAAAAAAACATGTATACATTGTTATTACTATTTACTCTTTCATTATATCTGTGTTATATTATATATATATATCAACTAGCAGGGTCTAAGATCTAATCAAAACGTCTGGATTTTGCATTTTGAAATTCATTTTATTTAATAAGTAAAGATTGCTTCAGCAAAGTTTCGATAATTTACACAAGCATAAATTTTCCGATGTAACTTTTCAACGCTCTTGCTCGACCTAGTACTGTGGAAATTTGCTTGTTTTTTCCCCAACGAACCGTGGGATGAGAAAATTCCTGTCACCGGTGGGAATCGAACCACCATCTCCCACATATGAATCTAAAGCGTTATCCACTAGACCACGGGGAGACCCCTTTGCTTTTAGTCAATTTTTGAGACAAATGTTCGGTCAATCCTAAGGTAAATCCTTCCGGCTACGGTTTCTTGACGCACTAACCTAATACAGCAGAAGATCTGCTAGAAAATTTTCCTTAAATATCTCAGCTCCAGACGGGTGTTCGTTTATGAACATTTTTTCCTGTCAGCTCTTGGCCTAAAAGTAAGTAAACTAACAGTAAAAGAATGAAACGAGTATCATTTCGGGCTTAGTAAATCCTTTAAATATATTAAACAAAAAGTCCAATTGTTGTGTCAAGTTAAAGCCAATTTCGCTTGAACGTCGGCAGACGCGCTGAGTCCCAGATGTTCATGTACTGGCAGCCAAAACATTAATTATGTATGCCTGAAAATTGTACATTGTTGGTGTGCTTCTTTCACAGATGGAAATATATATCTGTACCCCGGAGGTAAAGGACAACATGTCGCATATTTGTAATTGTTCAGGAATGCCAATTTTCTATAAATTTGAACTATTAAAATTTGTTTCTTCGTTACTTGTAGAAACAGTTTTAAAAAAAATGTTTCACATTGTTATTGGCATTGGTAGGTATTTGGTAGTATTGATTATAGTCCTCCACATGGTGTCTTTTGCCACTAGTGAAAACGGACATGATTTTATTTTTCACTGTCTTATCTTAGTTATTTTTGGGAGCAGCGCATAGTGCCCTTTACCATTATATGGATCGAATAATCCACAATAAGAACATATTCTTAAGTCAATTTAACAAAAAATGGACATGGTGTCCTTTACCTGTAATCGTAAAACAATTGATTGGGCAAAACTAAATAAACTGGCAGCGTATAGACTTTTCTAAAATCATACAGTAATTTAATGTGATTCCAGGTTGAGCATTGGGGTATAATCATATTGACTTGCTAGATTATATTGACATTCAGGGCTATTTTCGTCAGAGCGACGTCAATGAGAATTATTTGCATCTTCGAAGGTCAATGAAACGGATACAAGGTTCTCAGAGATCTTCTTCATGTTTCTTCTGGGCTAATTTACAATATTCTTGGATTAGAACTTAGGAGTGTGTTGTCCGGTAGCTATGCAACCATAGGGACTGTATGCCCTGAAGATTTAAGCACAAAATTAGATTAGATTAAATATGACTCCCGCCTCACGAAGTGCACCTCGGCCATTGTCCTATTGTGCGAGTCCTATATAGTACCTGGTTAGGCTTCTCCCAAGCTCCTGATGAATTTCAGATACTGTCAGACTTCAGCCTGATTTCATTTTCTCCAAAATGCATGAATCGCCTCCTCTCCAATGCTACACACTCAAATGTAACATGCTTGGGTGTCTCCTCCTTTTCCCTGCACTACCTGCATACCGGTGAAGAGCTCATTTTAACAATGTACATATGCTTATTCATTGTACAAGAACCTGAGACCGTTGCAACCGTCTCCCTCAGATCTCTTCTGGTCATATCCAGAAAGATGTCCTCCTTATCCAATTTTTTGAGATCTAAGGACTTCGTATGGGTTATTTTCTGTCCTTCCCAAGATTCTCCAAACTTCTTTTTGGCTCTTGCTGCCCCACCACAGGCCATTGATAAACCCACAAAAGGCATGGGAAGGGTATGCCCTGACGATTCAAGCACTAGATGTGTAAAGCAGAAAACATGAAATGAAAACGGAGACGATGACATTTCTCATCTGCTATTTCAGATTGGGACATAAAAGTCAAAATCATAAAAGTGTTTCCTTTTGGATAGGAAAATTCTAAAAGGACGAAAAATGGAAAAATACAAAAATCGAAATTACTAGAAAGAATTCTTAAGATAATTTCTTGATATATTAGGATTTTTTTGGCAATCGTAAAACATCAATAATATATAGATAAACAGAAGAATGATGTGAAAATGATCTAAATTCAATAACGAAATATAGAAAATGGTGTTCACTCCATTCGTTGATAACATAGATCACTGATTTTTTTTGGTAGAAAATGGGCCGATATGCTAGTTAAGAAGATTTATGGAAGGTTAGTTTCGTAATCTTTCCATCTGTCTGAATGGAATTTTTTTTCAGTCGAAGGCAAATCCCAAAGTCTCATTTTACTAGCAGAAAGAAAAACAGCACAAAAAACACTAAGAACTCAAACAACAAACAATGAATGTAGAACTTGCGTGAAAAACACAAATCTAAAAGTAAATCGCGTGAAAAAAAATAAGTGAACAAAACGGTTACTAGAAAGAACAGTCTGGTGTGTTGGCGAAGAGCACATCCAATTACTTCTCCAGTTACTTGTGAAGTATCTGGTTAGTTAGAAACCATATTATATAAATATACTAGTAAAAAAAGTTTCTTTTAGTAGTGATTGCAGTGATTTTAAATACTTTTCCTTACTATATTAACTTTTCATAACTATATTTATATAATATGGTTTTAACCTTGGATAACATCTAAAGAAGGAATAGATAACCTGCAATAAACCTGTAAGCTAATCTTTAAGTACCGAAATCACTGTTTAAAATCGCGACAGATACTTCAAAGTAATTGGATGTGGCCTTCGCAAACAGACCCGAACAGCCAATCGAATTGCCCATAGGAATAAGCCAATAGATATGATGATCCAGATCAGTGAACGACCCACTTTTCTATAGCCTGGTGAAGCTGGTAGATAAGTACCTAACTTTTTTTAAAGTTATTTTAGGTTAAGACGTTCTTGAAACATTGTCCACAGGAGAAATTCTACTGCAGGATTCACTCCGAGGAGCGAGTGGTCCAAAGAATAGTGATTGAGTGTGAGTGTGAGGGAGGGGAAGGAAAGAGTCCTTGGTATCTAGAAACCTGTTTCACACCAGCCTCTTGTATCCGACCACCTTCTCCAGCCATTATCTCCGCTTCCTTCTTAACGCCCCTTCCAGTATCGGAGCTGTCTATCGGTGTCGGAGATAACATAGGTTCAGGGAGGTTTCTACTTGGAAGAGGTTCGTCACGTCTCATAGCGTGGAGGCACGTGGCCTTGAACGTCGTCGGGACCTGGATTGCTCGCTTCGTGCACTTGAGGTCATGGGATCGAAGCGAGCGAGCGTTGTGGAGGATTCCGGGACGCTAGAGCAACCTTCCGAGGCCCATCATTGGACGATTAACTGTTGATGTTGGTCTTAGAAAGAGTGTCCGGTCTCAAGTATAGCCTGCGAGTTTGTCAGACTTCGTGTCACTATAGGACTGAACGTGTTTAAAGTCTCGATATTACTCAAAGCATCTTGAAAAGCCATGATCTTTTAAGTATATTGTCGGTAACCGTCTAAGACTACTATCGCATGGGGAACAGAACATGTTCCGAAAACTAAAGGCTAAAGCAGTCTACAAGTTAGTGACACTTTTATACTCCGGCCGCCTGATTGTTCCCTTTGCAGGTACCCATAAAAGGCTAGGCGATCCGAAGAACAGTCTCTAAAATCTGTCGTGTCCAAGATTCGACCTAGGGCCCTCCAGAAAATGAGCTAACCTTTCATAGCTTATGGAGTCTCTGTACACGAATATTTTTTTCATAATATTTATTTTCGTAATTTCTTCCTTTAGATCCCGATTATGTTTCGGTACAGACCTCCATGAAACAATTGCTGAGTCCTTCATTGCTCCATAATATAACGACCATGATAAAAAAAAAAAAAAAGTAACGCTGCGCTCAAGTGTTACAAACATGAAGAAGATTGTCACAGGAGAGCGACCAAGTCAGACCGCTTTGATTGTTGTCAGTGTTTCGCAAGGTCAGAATGTTTCTGACAGGATGCGTTGCGTTGGAGGACATCGGTTGACTCCATATTTTTATAATAATTACAAGTACACCAACTATTGTGGTCTGTACAAATTCCGCCATATTATCTTGATGGCAATCCAATTTCTATACGGACAGCTATGAATAGGGGAAAAGGTGTATAAATGCAAATATATACACCATTTCTTGGTGTAAAAATGGACCCCATTTAAAGGGTTGTTGAAACACCGCAATGTTCTCCAGGAACTTCGATTATCAGGAAACCAGACTCAAGCGATACAATTTGTATCTTTTGTTCTGTAAAAACACTCAGGGAGAGGTGTTGGTAAAATGTGTTATGTACCAAATGTTGACACACTTAGATTGTAGGAGAGTCAATCCATTTCAAGTGGTCCAAAGGTGGTTGGTTGACGATTCTAGAGAAAATTTATATTTTTACCATCAATGACATATTGATTCGGTAGTTCAAAACAATTTTTACTTTTTTTTCCCTAGAATCAACCGTTTGAAAATGGCGGTCATCTTTCTTTCACCGCGCATGGCGATTTTTGAGTTTATAAGTTCTTACGGGAATCTCATTTTCTCAGGACTGGTAAGTAATAGACAAATAATTTAAATATCACTGTTTTCCTAATAGACTGCTCTATCTTTTAAGTCTTCTTTACTATTTGAGTATTTTGAAGTTCAATACCTAAACACTGCCATTGAAAACAACTGTTTTAATTTCTCAAAAATCCGTTTTGAGGGTTTTTTTAGAATAAGGGGATGTATATCAAAGTTGATTTTTCGCATGATAATAAGCCTAACTGAGTAGTTTGTATTAAAAGTACTCTTAACCCTGATATTTGTTCCCTTATTTTTTTTATAAATTTTTTAATTTTTTATTTTTGCAATTTTTGATAACTTTAGGCTTTAATATCTCTGGTTATATGTTATACTTAGTTGTAAAATAAAACTACTGTAAAAATTTAAACTAGTATATTTGATTACTTACTTTCGTAGCTATGATTTTCGAAAATGGTCCTTTTTGCGCATATTTAGCAATGCGTAAACTTGAATAATTCATTAAAATTTTATTATTTGTGAACTATTTACTTTAAGTTGTTTCAAAACTTTTTATCTATGTCTAGTACTTTAAAAAAATGAACTTAGTAATGATAATTATGTATATATAAGCAGATAAACCCGTAGTATTTTTAGCATGTTTTTTCAGCTCAAGCAGAGTACTACGTGACCTTTTCTGGCATTAGATTTTTTACGTTCCTGCTACGCTTTAGCGTCTAAATGGAGTCTTAATGTTCATTCATAGCCCATATGTCACTGTCAATGACTAATTTGAATTGCTGTCAGGTTTATTGTCAACTGATCGACTTAAAGACCGTTTTTGTGTGTTCTGACATTTTAAGATTTAGATAGTGGAAGAAAATTGTTAATGTATGAAATAATTGCATATAATTATGGAAACATTAAGCGTACATGTCAACAAAAAAAATACATAGTCATTAGTATTAATTTTTAGATCTCGTTTTGAATTTTTAAATTCCTTTCTCATTGAGCTGTTAGTGAGTCTGTGCGTTTGTGTATTTATATATAAACATATTTATTTATCCGAGTGTTCGTGTGTGTGTGCGTGTGTTTCTGCCTCACTCAAGTAAAGACACTTCAACTGACCTTTAAAAACAACAATAAAAATACTTATATCCAGTTACTAAAATATCACTTTCCTCAACCAGGTATATTCTTAAACTTGGCAATGTTTAGTTTTTATCTAAAGATAATTTCGGCACAAAAAAAACATTGCCAAGTTTAAGAATATACCTGGTTGAGGAAAGTGATATTTTAGTAACTGGATATAAGTATTTTTATTGTTGTTTTTAAAGGTCAGTTGAAGTGTCTTTACTGTTCTTAGTAAGTAACTATGAGGTCTTCCAAGTAATGAACTTGGCCATTTCTTTCTTGTATCATCTCTTGTATTGGCAAATATTTTTGGTTGAATTAACACACCAACCCATACTACTTTTTTGGAGTGTAGAATGGTAAGGCGTTTTTGGGGGGTTTTAGGAGGGGATATTTTTGAGGAAGGGAGTGTTTCTTTGTGGTGGCAGGAACTTGGCCTCTATTTCACATTTATGTTTTTTTGGGGATCTCATTGCTTTTTTCTAAGTATTAAATAGAATTTAGTTGCCGCATACCTACTGGCTTTTGTACTTCATATAAAACCAGGGTCTTTGGATTCTGCATAAGGTTCTCCATACTGCTTGATATTTGATACCAATAATCAACCTACATACATCTAATCACTAGACTAAAAAAGTTAGAAGCTCTTCCAAATGACATTACTTTAGAGGACAAATTGATTGCTCTCTTAACTAAACTATTACACTGTAAAACACAGGAACCTTATCCCGAGGATAAAGATCACAATAGGGGAAGTGTAGAAGGCCTTCAAGAAAAATATAAGAACAAAAATGACTCGACTTTGAAAAACTTAGTATCTGTTTTGAAGTATATTATGCAGTGAACCCCTACGACTTTATTTACTACATTTAAGAAAGAAGTCAGAACTGTTTTTAAGATGCGTCGAAATGTTTTTTAAAACATCAAATATAGGTTCTCCTTACCAAGACGATTCATTTGATACCCCACATGATGGGTTTCAGAAGGAATGATGGCATTTCGATGGAACAAGAAGTAGAAAACGTCATAGGTAATATGACACTCCCGTATCAAGACCTACCTGCGTGTCAAGTTTGGTCAAAATAGGCCAAACGGTGTGAATTGGTATAAGGAACAAACATACAGACAGACAGCTGAAAGACCTTTTTTACCTAGCCTAGTGCATTCCCCGGACCAAGGCCTACCTGTGTGCCAAGTTTGGTCAAAATCGGTCAAATGGTGTGAATTTGTGTACGAAACAAACATGCAGACTGACAGCTGATAGACGATTTTGACTAGCCTATGGCACTACCCGGATAAAGACCGACATGTGTGTCAAATTTTGTCAAAACCGGTCAAACGGTGTGTATTTGTATAAGGAACAAACAGACAAACAGACAGCTGATCGACAATTTTTCCTAGCCTATGATTCTCCCCGTATCAAGACCCATCTGTGTCCCAAGTTTGGTCAAAATCGGTCAAACGGTACGGATTTGTAAGAGGAACAAACATACAGACAGACAGCTGGTATAAGATTTTTACCGAGCCTGTATGCGTCTCTATTTGTTTCTTAAAACATCAAATATAGGTACTCCACATCATGGGTTTCGGACGGAATGACGGGTTTCCGATGGAAGTACAAAACTGGCACGCCCCCGCCCCGGAAGCGGAGTCAAACACAACTTTTCGCGATTTTTCGATTTTTTCCTTTAATAACACCTTCATATCTATCTTCATGCAAAATTTCAAGTCTCTAGCATCATGGGAAGTGCCTAATAATTTTGATGAGTCAGTGAGTGAGTGAGTGAGTGAGTCCTATAAATCCCGATTTTCGATCGCTTATATCTCAGAAACTATTCGATGTAGAATTATGAAAATTTCCAGTTTTACTCACATTTAGTAGTTTAATACCTGTGTAAAATTTCATAAATTTATCTTCACCTGGTTGAAAGTTATGAGAGGGTAAAAATCGGCTCTAAGACCGCCTGTAATATACACACAGTATGCTTAGGCCGGAACTTGGCCTGGCGCACTACCGTGCGCCTAGATAGTCGATCAAAATCCTTCCCAATCAGTGCGAGACATTGCTGAGGCCCTAGATATATCACATGCAAGCGTAGAAAATCATTTGCGGAAGCTCGGCTACGTTTCTAGGCTGGATGTTTGGGTCCCCCACTCTCTGACCGAAGCCAACTTGGCAAAACGCATTTCCATTTGCGATTCCCTGCGAAAACGTCAAGAAAACGATCCATTTCTTAAAAGACTTGTGACAGGGGATGAAAAGTGGATTGTCTACGATAATGTGGTGCGAAAAAAATCTTGGAGACCTAGCAACGAACCACCTGGAACCACATCTAAAGCGGGATTGCACCCAAAGAAGATAATGCTTTCTGTATGGTGGGATTTCAAGGGTGTGATTTTTTATGACGTGCTGCCACAAGGTAAATCAATCGATTCCACTTTATACTGCTCACAATTAACAAAATTGAATGAATCAATTCGACGAAAACACCCAGAACTGGCAAATCGAAAGGGTGTCGTCTTCCATCATGATAATGCCAGGCCCCACACTTCGTTAGTCACCTGCAACAAATTGTTAGCCCTTGGATGGGATCTTTTGCCCCACCCTCCCTATTCACCGGACCTTGCTCCTAGTGACTACCACTTATTCCGGTCTCTACAAAATTCCTTAGGTGGAAAACGGTTTGAAAACGAACAGGGTGTCAGGGAGCACCTTGATCATTTTTTCGCTAATAAACCACAGACATTCTATGAGCATGGGATTATTCAGCTGATGGAGAGATGGGGTAAAGTAATAGAAAATAATGGACATTACATTGTAGATTAAAATAAAAATTATGTTCAAAATATACAATAGTTTTCTTTCAACTTAAAAAACCGAAAGGACTTATTTGCCAACCCTATATTTATATTTGATAAATTTATTTTTAAATTTTAATGTTTGAATTATAATAGAAGTACATAGTTCAATTTTCAATCCATAATAGAAAAGGAAGAAAATGTTATTTAGATAAAAGAATAAAGTTTTGTGGATTTAAGATGATTGAATATTTGAGCCAGTTTAAGCGAAACTGTCAATCATATGTCTGTTCAATCTATTCATTGTCGGTTCAAATAATTCCTATATAAATGAAAAATAATTGATACCAATAATCATATTTATTTATTTCTTTTAAGCCTAGTAATCCTCGAGAGATTTAGCTGCCTCGGATCTTCTGAAAATGTATCTGCATTCAGAAAAAAATTCTTTAGATAGAAGCCATTTAATTTATTTTTGAATCCCTTAGAGTTTTTATACAGACTACCTACTTTGTGACAATATGTTTAGCTTCAGAAATAATTTCTGTTTGTTTTGTCCCGACATATAGAAAACTAAAAGTCGGTTATATATCCATATGCCTCGAAAAAAAATCGTTCTAAAATTATTAACGTATGTTTGAGTTATTTGAAATAATTTCTAGATGATAAAGAGTTATTTCCCAACAACAATAATAATATATATCTGAAATGAAAAAAAAATAAAAATCGTTTTATCATCCACTTTTCAAATTTACATTAAATCTCTTATTATTTTTTAAATGATTTTTGCTCAGAAGTACAAATCTCGTACTCAGATCCTGTAGTATCAGAGTTTGAAACGTGGGCTCGTTGAACACTATCTCTCTAGTGTGCCTGAAGGCCCAGAATCAAATGTATGTTACGTATCTGCACGTTTGGGACCTCGTGTACTGCGTACGGGCATAAGTTTTTTTTTTTTTAATTTAATTATTAAATTTAAATAATTTTTGCAACGGACTTTAACGAATTAACTATGAATAAAAACGTCCGTAAAGTATGTAATTTATTTATTGCTTCAACAAAAAAACAATAACAAATGACAATTAAATATTAAAAAGCAAACAAGTCATGAAATAGAATATGAGAGACATCTTTTGAGACCCCTCTCTGTTAAATCCAGATAATTAATAAAATTAACTCAGTCAGAATAAGTTATTTATAAATCTAGAATAATATAGTCCCATAAATATTTTTAGCATAAATATGCTTTAGCGGTGCCTAAACTGGAAAAACTGCTACAAAAAAGTGTCCGCTGGCGTTCGCGCATGCGCAGTGGCGTTCGCACATGCGCAATGGCGTTCGCACATGCGCAGTGGCGTTCGCACATGCGCAGTGGTGTTCGCGCATGCACAGTGGCGTTCGCACCTGCGCAATGGCGTTCGCGCATGCGCAGTGGCCATGTGCGAAAAAGAATACTGTATGTGACACAAAAAAAGTGTTCACTTTCGTTCGACCATGCGCAGTAGGTTTTTTTACCTGAATATATCATATTAAAAATTTAATCTTTAGTTGAGATTCAAGTGCGCAAGTGAGACGAAATATACTTATAATTTAAAGAGATTAAAATATTACATTATTTCAATTTTTTTATTCATTATCCATTATTAATTACTTTATTTCCTGCAATTTTTTTAATTTAATACCAAATTAATATTTTAGTTTAAATTTTGACATATTTAAATATTGGGTCAATATTTAGCTACATATTAAGGTCGCCCTTCCGCTTTTGTCCCACTGCCCTATCTCACGAGCTTCACAAATGTCTACCCCTTTGACCACCGTGTCGTGTTAATTTCTTCATCTTTCTTCCTCGGTCAGCCAAATTTCTTGCATACGGATATTTTTACATCCTCTTTTAATTATTATTATGTTTTAGAGTGACTCCTCCCTAGATTGAGAGAATTGACAGGCGGTCCCTCTGAAATTTGATATTTAATTATTATTATGTTTTAGAGCGACTCCTCCCTAGATTGAGAGAATTGACAGACGGTCCCTCTGAAATTTGATATTTAATTATTATTATGTTTTAGAGCGACTCCTCCCTAGATTGAGAGAATTGACAGGCGGTCCCTCTGAAATTTGATATTTAATTATTATTATGTTTTAGAGCGACTCCTCCCTAGATTGAGAGAATTGACAGACGGTCCCTCTGAAATTTGATATTTAATTATTATTATGTTTTAGAGCGACTCCTCCCTAGATTGAGAGAATTGACAGACGGTCCCTCTGAAATTTGATATTTAATTATTATTATGTTTTAGAGCGATTCCTCCCTAGATTGAGAGAATTGACAGACGGTCCCTCTGAAATTTGATATTTAATTATTATTATGTTTTAGAGCGACTCCTCCCTAGATTGAGAGAATTTACAGGCGGTCCCTCTGAAATTTGATATTTAATTATTATTATGTTTTAGAGCGATTCCTCCCTAGATTGAGAGCGATTCCTCCCTAGATTGAGAGCGATTCCTCCCTAGATTTAGAGCGATTCCTCCCTAGATTGAGAGCGATTCCTCCCTAGATTGAGAGCGATTCCTCCCTAGATTTAGAGCGATTCCTCCCTAGATTGAGAGCGATTCCTCCCTAGATTGAGAGCGATTCCTCCCTAGATTGAGAGCGATTCCTCCCTAGATTGAGAGCGATTCCTCCCTAGATTGAGAGCGATTCCTCCCTAGATTTAGAGCGATTCCTCCCTAGATTGAGAGCGATTCCTCCCTAGATTGAGAGCGATTCCTCCCTAGATTGAGAGCGATTCCTCCCTAGATTTAGAGCGATTCCTCCCTAGATTTAGAGCGATTCCTCCCTAGATTGAGAGCGATTCCTCCCTAGATTGAGAGCGATTCCTCCCTAGATTGAGAGCGATTCCTCCCTAGATTGAGAGCGATTCCTCCCTAGATTTAGAGCGATCCCTCCCTAGATTTAGAGCGATTCCTCCCTAGATTTAGAGCGATTCCTCCCTAGATTGAGAGAATTGACAGGCGGTCCCTCTGAAATTTGATATTTAATTGATTATAGTACGTTTTACATAATATTTGATAACAAATTCGATGTTTTTTCAGTCTATAATTCCAATTACACAATGAAATTGAAAGATGATCTCAGTTCTGAGCATATCGTAGGAAAGATGATTACATTTTACAACTTTTTTGAGCTTCGACAGCTTGCAGTTACTTTCTTCGAGGAGTGGTGATTCTCGAAAAGTAGTCGCTAACCAGAAGCTTTTATTAGTTTCGATTTGAATAAGATACTTGTTAACATTGGACGTGGAGCCTTAAAGCAGGTTGAATGCTGATTTAAAAAATGCAATGAAACGTGCATTGAAAGCGCGGTTACGTACATCTCGAAGAAATGGAATAGGTTAGCATAAAAAATCACAGGAAAATGACAGTAGCCAACTTACAAAGAAGCGGATAATTCTTAATCCGTATAAGTCAATACAATTATGTACTGAAAACGTACTTACTCTTTGACTACTGCCGAGAAGGCTTTTTTCTAAACAACCAAAAATTCGTTGTCATTTTATGTATCTTGTTTTACTAGCAAATTCGTTTTACTGTTATAATCAACTGTAAATATGTGCTTCATGGCAAATAAAATTCCATTCTGTCGTGGGTTAAATCTTATATAAAATAAGAAATAAGGATAACTTCAGTTGGAGGCTATGAGGAAAGTTATATACATAGGAGATAGGAGAATTCAAAACAAACCTATGTATACGCCATCATGATATTGGCCACAGCCATCTTGATTACCACAGCCACTCCAAACGTATTACCAATACCTTTTATAGTTTCTTAGCTTATTTTACTATAATACTAATTTTACTGATTAAAATAAAAAACAACCTATTAAAAAGTGAGATAAACAAAGAGAAAAACCATTTCAAAACAAACACTTTCTAAGTTTTAAGCGCTTATATCTCTGATTGACGTTGCCCCATCAAATATTGCTTCAGAACCTTTTTTGTAGAGAATTTAGTAAGCATTCGAATGGCCACCTTCAACTTACCACGATTTCCCATCCGTTATCGAGATATTTACGAAAAATGTATGAAGATCCGAAAACTTTTCATGTCTATTGATAAAATTTTTTTTCCCGCATACTTCCTTAACTCCAAATATAACAAAAATTTAAACTTCTTAGTTGGGATTAATTTCCAATATGTAGAAAATATTTTAATTGAATCCCGCGATTCTAAGTACCCACAAAAAAATAATGACTTACAAAAACATTGATTTCACTTTTCTCAAAAACGGTTACAGATATCGCGTTAAAAATGGTTTCATTCGTTTTCTTATGTTAATAAACCTATAAAACAAGTACCTGCAAGCATATGAACTCAAAAACGTAAGCGTTACGATTTTTTTGCGCGAATTTCGCCCCAAACACTATCTTCCAATGGGCGGATTCTGCTCGTTAACGAACTTGACCTTTCAAATTAGACGATAGATTTTTTCACCAAATTGCATAAAAATCGGACCATTTTTAAGGTCCGTTAAGGTTGACAAGCATATATATAAACATATACATATATATACACACACATATATATGTTTGATGTTATTTTCGTCGCTGGGATAGTATTTTTAGATGGAACGGCATTTTTCTCCAGCGGTGGTACTCCTCCTCACTTCTTCCCGGAATATTTCGATGGATTCATCTCCATCTTCTTCAGCCAGGTACTTGTTTCTTCCTCGGTGGTAGCCAAGGGAATGGCTATTCCCTTGGCTACCACCGAGGAAGAAACAAGTACCTGGCTGAAGAAGATGGAGATGAATCCATCGAAATATTCCGGGAAGAAGTGAGGAGGAGTACCACCGCTGGAGAAAAATGTCGTTCCATCTAAAAACACACACATATATATATATATATATATATATATATATATATATATATATATATACAAATTTGAACCGCCTATATTTTCGTGATCTATGGGGTCTGAAACGAGAAAGTTTCTAGTCGGCACTTCCGGTTTGCGTCGTGAGGTCAACCTCATAAGCGGGTTCTCCCTATGGAGGTAGGGAATAACCGCGCTAAAAATATTCACTAGTAGAGAAATGTGGAGTTGTACCACAAAAAAAAAAAAAACACGTATTTTTTTAAAAGAACCTTTAGTACGGCATATGTCTGCAATGAGATACAATGTGTGGTCGTTGGTTTTAAATTACATTTTTTTTACAAATTTCACCCCTTGGAGCATATAGTTACCATATACCCTTTATATACATATATTTGTCTATTCGCTCTCTCACCGGCTCAAAAATTCGGTACATTAGAAGATTTTTTAAAGAATTATAAACTCTTTTGATAAAAATTATATATTTCGACTCAATTAGTGTATTATCTAAATTTTTTTTATAATAAACGATTAACAATGAACTGAATTTTAATTCTTAATTTTTTTAAACCCTATATAGTCTCAGAATATTTAGAGCGTTTATAATCTTTACATTATTTACCTATTTATGTAACCCCAAACGTCATCATATAATTTTTGCCCTTCGTCTGCAAAAATAATATTAGAAATAACTTACAGATTATTCCAAGTATATATATTCTTAAAAAAAAAAATACTCCTGTAACAGAGGCGCAGATACTGTCAAGGTATATGATTCATGACCATACGGCACACTAGGGAGATAGTTTGGTCAGTTCTATGCTCCAGCCGCCTGATTTTGACCTTTGCAGGTTCCCATTAATTAATTAATGGCTGGGTGAGCATAGGGACGATCTGGGACCCCAAATCCAACCCTCGAACGGCTTCACTAGAAGATAAAATCGTTAGTTCATTAGTCGAGTGCTCAACCACTCAGCTAACCTCGCCCACATATTCTTCAAAGTAAAAATAAATTATTCTTAACCGATCCCGAACAACATAATTGCACTAATTGCAATGAAATGCATCTCAAGAGATCTTTCAAGAGACCTAATGATACCCTTAAGAGGAGAATATTTGTCCTCTTCCTTTGTTGGCATTCCGACTGGAGCACTTCAGAAATATTGCAAGTCTTTTGATGTCAGAAAGTGCGTGCACTTAAAAGAACGACACTTTTAATTGCCTATTGTCCGGGATCATCTTTTATGACTTGCCTTACTTTACGAAACGCACTTGAACATCCTTCTTTTGTACACAAAGGATTCAATAAAATTATATAAGGGCACTAGAAAATGCATTTCCACAGCCATCAAGCATCCAATATGTTGAGGAGTTAAAAAATTCTGAAGGTAAAATATTTCAAAATTGTCTTCCACTTCTCAACGAGTCTGAATCGAGACATTTGAAGTAACCGCTATTTTTGATGGTTAAATAAAATAATATTAAACAAAAATACTGCCCCAAGGTAACGTAACTTAATAGCACTGGGCAAGCACAGTACTTTTTTTAAAAACGAACTGGCGTACATAGGAGCAACTTTTTATAATCAATTTTACCAAAAGAACTAAAGGAGGAGGAGGATAAGATGTATGCGATAATGCTTTTAAGATGTACTTGGCAAAACATGCTTTTTATAAAGTCGAAGAATTTTTTTCCGCCAAATAACTCCTTGCACATTCCTTGCTCCATAATTTTTATTATTTGTTTTATTTAATATATTTTATTGCAATGGCTTATTGTACAATTGTTGTATTGAGATATTTTATTTATTGTTAAAATATTTAACTGTAAATTATAAATGTGTTGACGTTCCTATTTCCTCTCTTTTGTGGGTTAATGGAAATAAGGGTTTATTTATTTTTTTATAATTGTTTCGCTACCTAATAATTTTTAATCATTTTGACCTATATATTATTATTATTTATTTTTTATAATTGTTTCGCTACCTAATAATTTTTAATCATTTTGACCTATATATTATTATTATTTATTTTTTTTATAATTGTTTCGCTACCTAATATTTTTTAATCATTTTGACCTATATATTATTATTATTTATTTTTTTATAATTGTTTCGCTACCTAATAATTTTTAATCATTTTGACCTATATATTATTATTATTTATTTTTTATAATTGTTTCGCTACCTAATAATTTTTAATAATTTTGACCTATATATTATTATTATTTATTTTTTTATGATTGTTTCACTACCTAATAATTTTTAATAATTTTGACCTATATATTATTATTATTTATTTTTTTATAATTGTTTCGCTACCTAATAATTTTGACCTATATATTATTATTATTTATTTTTTTATAACTGTTTCGCTACTTAATAACTTTTAATCATTTTGACCTATATATTATTATTATATATTTTTTATAATTGTTTCGCTACCTAATAATTTTTAATAATTTTGACCTATATATTATTATTATTTATTTTTTTATAATTGTTTCGCTACCTAATAACTTTTAATCATTTTGACCTATATATTATTATTATTTATTTTTTTTATAATTGTTTCGCTACCTAATATTTTTTAATCATTTTGACCTATATATTATTATTATTTATTTTTTTATGATTGTTTCACTACCTAATAATTTTTAATAATTTTGACCTATATATTATTATTATTTATTTTTTTATAATTGTTTCGCTACCTAATAATTTTTAATCATTTTGACCTATATATTATTATTATTTATTTTTTTTATAATTGTTTCGCTACCTAATAATTTTTAATCATTTTGACCTATATATTATTATTATTTATTTTTTATAATTGTTTCGCTACCTAATAATTTTTAATCATTTTGACCTATATATTATTATTATTTATTTTTTATAATTGTTTCGCTACCTAATAATTTTTAATCATTTTGACCTATATATTATTATTATTTATTTTTTATAATTGTTTCGCTACCTAATAATTTTTAATAATTTTGACCTATATATTAATATTATTTATTTTTTTTATAATTGTTTCGCTACCTAATAATTTTTAATCATTTTGACCTATATATTATTATTATTTATTTATCAGTTTTAGCAGAGGCTATTTGCCGTTTGATATGGTAATTTTATCGTGGTTCCGATATGGTAAGAAGCACAGTGGTGCGAACGCCGGATTTCGGGAAAAACACAGGAAAAATCATATCAACATCCGAAATATTCAATTTCGGGTTAGGTTGGGTGTTTAAGGGCAGAAAACGTCTAGGTCATCACCGATCTAATGAAAAATTTGGTTGAAAGGGTTTGTAATTCTGTTTGTAGGACAGTGCTGAGCTTTTAATTCAGCAATTAAGACAATGTATTTGTTACTTTAATATTGGCATTCTACTTTTTTTCTTTTTCTTTTTTTTTTTGCTATTAATCTGATACTAACAGTAATGTTACTTACTAATACAACTATTTGTACTAAACTAATACTAGTATACTGTATAGCTACGTTAATACTAATAATATAATACGTATCAATATTAATATTTCTTTATTTATTTTTCCTTTTTTTTTTTTTTTGTACAAATATTTCTTTTTTATTAATATTATATATATATATATATATATATATACATATATATATATATATATATATATATATATATATATATACTTCTGATTTCGGTAATCCGCTTATGAGGTTGACCTAATGACGCAATCAGGGAGTGTCAAATTTGTATCTATTTATTGCATAATTTTTTTTTTATTCAAACTGCCATAAAACACAATTTGCTAAACCGCGGATATATTAACGCATAACTTCCAAAGAGTGGTCTTAAATAAATGTAATTGGATTTTTCTAAAACTGATTGCAAACACTCCCAATACAAAATCACGAGAGTTTAAATATTTCCCGCGCAAAATCACCGCGGGGAGCGGGAATAATTAGTATTGGGTGCTGCCTTAGATCACAGCTGATTGGTTATTGATTTTGCTTGTTGTCACCGGACACCTGTCACACGATCAATCCAGCCCTCACCCATCTCCTAAACAGACTTGGGGAACATGTTACCCACAATCAAGTTACCCAATTGTTTTAAGCGCGGTTCCTCCCTTCCTGTGGGGAAACCCGCTCATGAGGTTGACCTCATGACGCAATCCAGAAGTGCAGACTAGAACCTTCATGATTCAGATTCCAAAGATCACGGAAATAACGGTGGTTCAAATGTGTATATATATTTGTCTGTTCGCTCTCTAGCTGGCTCAAAAATGGTCCGATTTTGATCAAATTTGCTACAAAAATCTATCCGTTAATTTAAAAAGTCAAGTTCGTTAACCAGCAGAATCCGTCCCCTGGAACATGGTGTTTAGTGAGAAATTCGCGCGAAAAAATCGTAACGCTTGCGTTTTTGAGTTAATGTGATTGCAGGTACTCGTTTTATAGGTTTCTTATAGGAATGAAACCGAGTGATTAAATCCTAACTTCATTATTTTGCCACTTGTAGCAGTTCTTGCTACACATCTGGAAGTCATAATTATTTGTTTTCAGATCAAAAGTAAGCCAAGTCCAAGTTATAACTATTTTATGAACAAGGCTATACATAAATAATATCAGTGTTTAAGGTCAAATCTTTTTAGGACTTATACTGGTCAATAGGATTTATACCGCGTCTCAGCAATTAATACTCATTTTTTTGAAAAGCAGTAAAGGTATAGATGGCAACCCTGGTCCCTGCAATGCGGCTCCCATCCCGTATCCACTGACACTAGAAATTCTAAATATTTGCTACAAGAATCCTAGGTGCTGAAAACCTTGCCTTTTAGCGCTTATTAAGTAAAAAAATTAAATAAAAAAAAACTATGAGCAGATGGATATCTGTTGCGACACCCCAAACATCCCGACATGCATTAGAACGCGAAGCCCGGGACATGGCACCAGTCCAAATCTACCAAGCCAATTCCCAATTAAGCTAACACGGAGTGTCCTTGCTTGGGTCCTAAGTCCCTCCAGGGACTTATACTATATAAATTAGCTTTGACCCAAGCCCGGAACGAACTGGCTGCCTCAGCAGTGGCCATCAGGGAACCTTTCTTCCTCTACCGAGTAAAAATCTAAAATTCCTCGGAATTCTATCTCAGGAGAGAAATTCTACTTTCTAGGAATTGCTCTTATTTAATGCCTATGTTCCATGAGAACTAAGTATATATTTCAATGTTTTCTTTTCCTGCTTGGATAATTGTAAAGTTATCTAATAGAGAGGAGATCGTTGAGCGCTGAAATTGAGAATCATTAAAGAAACAAACACACACACACACACACACACACACATATATATATATATATATATATATATATATATATATATATATATATATATATATATATATCCCGGAAAGTGTAAAATTATTTTCCAGTCTTTCCACAAAACATCATTATTTGCATTACACAGTTGCTCCAGTGCTCTCTTATCTATTACTGCAAGGGCCATAAGTTGTAATAATGGCACATTTGTGTTTAAAGGCCAAAAGTGAGAGGTTTTGAGTGAAAAATAAAGAAATTTTGCGGGAAGACCACTTTTTTGCACCTTCTGTAACTAAGCAACTCCACTAACGGCAAAAAAGTGTTTATATATATATATATATATATATATATATATATATATATATATATATATATATATATATATATATAGTCTCTTGGTGCTCTAGTTGGGTCAAAAATGGACCGATTATAGTTAATCGGTTAACATTTTTGTTTTTTGGACGAAAATAATCGCAACACTTAGTTAGTGAACATTGAAATCGGTTAAGATGTAGAGGCTGTAGACCATTTTGAAACACATTACGTGGTTTGGCGCCATTTTCCGAAATCGGCCAAGAAACAAACGGCCGGTATGTTTGAACGGCCGAGAATCGGTGGCCGTCGGATTGGGACCAATGTTGGTAAGTCCATTGAAATGCATGTGTTTGTTTTTTTTTTCGACAGTTGCGGCACCTAAGAGCTTGCTTGGCTTTGAGATTTCATTTTACACTTTTTACATGTGTTTATGAAGGGAAACGCGCTAAGATTACGCAGTTACTGCCAGTCAGAATTTAGTTATTTAGTAAGTACATTAAAGTTTGAAGGAACTTTTCAGAAATTCTTACATGACGGCTTCATGTGTCGCGAAAGCAGAGTTGCTCTTCCAAAAGCGCAGACACGTGAGCTGGGACCTTGACCAAAGTCTATCCGGTGTGGATTGTCCAAGGCGAGCAAGTTTTCTGCGCGGGTAATCGGAGTGCGTCCTGTGGCACTTTGATAAAATTCTACGTTCGGGGTCACCAATTGTTAATATGGTTGCTTAACACGTTGCATACGGCGAGCACAATACAGACTGGACTGAGAGCACAGTCCGGTGCTCTCCTCACTCCTTTCCAGAAACTGCGAGCACCGTTTGGCGCTCTGAAGTATTCAGTTTCTCGTTGCCCTCCCGACTAGTAACTACCTCCATGGAGTTATCTCTTTCCATTAAAGTGTTCTGAAAACAATTGATAAGACAAAGCCGTTTGCCGTTTGGATTTCAGAGCAGCCGTCCATACCATCGATGACTGCAAGCGGCGTATGGTGAACATTAATTTTTATGCGAATCATGAAGGACAATTTTTGTGGTGTTATTCTTACAGTCAGATGGGAAGTAAATTAAAAGTCCGCCACGCAGAAGCTGCATAACTAAGCTCTTTCCTCAGAATTGGGTAGTGTCTAGTGCATTCCTGATTAATTTGCTTAAAATAACCTATATAGATAAATAAAATAAAAACATAAATAACACCTTTTTCAATTCAATTCATACATAGTACAAAGTAAATCCCCCCCTTCCGATAGACCGATTTAGTTCTTTTTTACGACACTTCTTCCTCTTTAGATACCCAGGACGTATACCGCGTTTCGTTACAATACAGCAGAAATTACGACCGGACCCAAATTAGTAATTTGTGTCCGGAGTAACCCCCCTTCCTAAGGAACCGATTTAGTTTATTTTTACAACACAATTTTCTCTTCAGTTGACCAGAACGTATACCGAATTTCGTTGAAATACAATACAAATTATGGCTGGTATTGGCAAATAATTACTTTGGCTCCCGAGTAAACCCCCTCTCCAGTTGGACCGATTCTGTTGGTTAACGAACTCGTTCAATCGTTTGATTGGGGAATATTAAATATTACATACCAAGTTTCGTGGAGAAGAAACAAAAACTCTGGCCGGTATCGTGTTAACGGACACATATATAACTATATATATATAAATTTTAACTGGGGTCATTTTCGGTGTCTACTAGGTAGGATCGATAAAGATTCGAAGAAATTTTTCAAAAATTCCGTCATGAGTGCAACCTCAATAGCTACTTTCCTTCGGAGGAAAGTGCTAAACCAACCACACAAAGTGAACCAGTATGGCGAAAGCATTTAACGTGTTAATGATAAATGAAGGATCTCAATAATATGTGATCAGACATAATTATGTGCTAATACGTCTATAAATTGTAAAAAAATTGTGTAAATTACTTTTCATCGCTAAAAGCTACATTTATTGCGGAAAAAATAACCTAAGGTAGAAAGGTTTAATTCCTTGTATAACCAATATCTAAAAAATGGATTATTTTATTAATACTAAAAGACCAAGATACTCATATTTTCATTTCACCAAGGAGCAAAAAAAAAAAATGCTTCTTAAAATTCTTTCAAAACTTTTATATCTTTACTTTAAAAATGAGTTTCCTTCAGTTTGTCTTTAGTTCCATAAAGAAAAACATAATTTTACTTATTGCCAAAGTCCACTTTTCACCCCGAAAAGAACACTCTGAGAATATTTTTGACTTTCAAAGTGGAAAATATTTTCAAGATTTTAAAACTTCTGACAAGATGTTATTAAGTTAAAAGGGCAATGTTATAATTTCCATGATGTAAATTAGTTCGGAAGTTGTATTAATTTGTTTATAAACTTTCAAGTAATGCTAATTAAGTAATGACGGACTAGGGGAAGATTTAGTCTAATATTAAAACTAATCGGGGATATGGGTTGTTGTTTGCTTTGACTTAAGTTATGGGGGGCTTAGCTTATTTAATTTTTTTTTTTTTTTTTTTTTATAATTTATTTATGAGCACCCCGCATTGACAGCGTTTCGCCCAGGTACACATATACAATAGAAATACATAACAGCAACAAAATAGTTACAATATTACATAATTACAAATCCAATTACATTATTGTGTGTATCAATCTAATTATACAATTAAGTTTGTGAATAACATACAGCTAAAAGTAAAATTAACTAGTAAAAAACAATACATTTTTAAGAAAAACTTATAAAGGAAACGAAGAAAATAGTTCCTATGTACAATATGACTATATATAATCGCAACAGTTTCTATTTACAATATAGGTTCTATGCATAATATGACAACATACATAAGAACAATAGCCCCATGTACAATCAATAGGAAGGATCCTTTGTAAAATAATGATGAATAAATGAATATAACACGTCATAAGTGATGTTTATTAAAAAAAAAAAAAAAAAACCTTTCAACGGCGATGTTAAAAGCATAGTTTGGGTCGTCTAGACAATCAAAGACAATGAATTAAGAAAATTAAGTGGTTGTTGTAATACATACTACACCCACATGTTCACTATTTGAGGAGTTTGGTCTGGGGTTTGTTAAATTTTGTTAAAAATATTGTTGTCTTGCTTATTTAATTGAGACGAAGAAAAACTCTGGAGGTTATTCAGCGTGAAGAAATAACAGAAACATTTCCTTAGAAAGAGGTCGATTTTCTAATCGATAAGAAATAATCGACGCCATCTTAACACATTTTCGTTCATTTAGAAAGCTTAGAATGTAAGTTATTTCATTTTTGGAGGCCCGGTAGCAGTGAGCGTTAAGGTGAGAGCACATAACACCCCCCAAAGGGTCGTGGGCTTGATTCCCATTATGGGCGTAGGCTTTTCTTTAGAAAAAGATACAATTCATCAGCCCTATCCTGGATAAAAAGTATCCGACTCACAGGAACTGCGTCATCTTAGCGTGGTTCCGTTCTTGTCCCTAGTGCCATTTGAAAATACTGAAATAGAAACACTTATTATTTTGGTTCATCTTTATTGAAAATGTATGGATGAATAGGGTTTAAGGACGAAGAACGTCAAAGGTTACCATCGTCCTGTTTCTTGAAAAGATTTATGACCGGTGGGTGACAAAGGGCCAGCGCACCCTTTTACCTGGAAGACCCTACAGCTGGCTTGGCCAGGTTCCACAGCTACAGACAAGTGAAATTTTCTAGTCGGCACTTCCGGATCGCGCCAGAAAGTCAAACTCATAAGCGAATTACTTTATGGACAGTGGGATAAAGCGTGCTAAAAGTGTGATTACTGTATGTGGTTAATTTCAGACTCACAATTTAGAGGCATATTTAAATTGTTGGCGCTCATGCGTTGATGCGTTTTAGTTTTTTGTTAACTAATCGTATAAAATGAGTGTAAAATCCTCAAGGTTGTAGGTATATAAGCGGAAATGGCCGTATAAGATTCCAGGTAGATTGCCGGCGTGACGTACCGTCCGATTGAAGGCCGATGCCGTATTAAAGGAGGCACTGACCGCTGAGATGATAGTCCTCAGCCACTAATGAGCTTCGGATAGAGATAATGGCTTCACAGCTCTAGGCGTGATCTTCTCTAGGACTCGGGGAGAAAAGATACACAATCTCTGTGGAGAGGCAAAAACGTACATCTCACAAGTTGGTGTCGAAACTAACAGGTTGATGGTAGTATAGTATGGTCGTAGTGTTGTCTTGCTGTTTAAGTTCTTAGGATGAAATCATGGCCACCACTTTATCATATAGTCCGAGAGGCAGTAACCTGACGTTTCATGAAGTGTTTTATGCACCTTGAAATTTTTCTATAATGTACTTCTTGGGTTGATATGTGTTGGCTAGACTTACCGTGGAACAACAGGCAATGCGCATTGGGGGAAAAATATTTCCCAAAAATAAAGTTCTATTCAGAAGCCAATTGTCTTTAATGTAAAATTAAGACAATTTTACAACGAATAATAAATATGTCGGACACTTTTAAGGGATATAACACGTAAACAAAAAAAAAAAAAACCGTAATTGTTTTTATTCTAATATCAAATAAGAGTTTTATTAACGCTGCCATTTAAACCGGAACAGCTGTAAAAGATCATGTGAGCAAGAACCAATGAGAGCGCAGAGAACAACCACAACTGCGCGGTGCTCTCATTCACTCTTACGGCTACGCGCAATGTATTGCAGTCTGTTACACATAAATTTAGGTTTATGTTTCCTGATAATTAAAACCCACAAAAGTGTCTGCCCTTTTGAAATTATTTTCAATTATGTTTAATACCAAACAGGTGAAGAATAACCCTTCAAAAATTTTTCAAACTTTCCATTTATTCCTCCATCACAACGTTTCGGACACACAGGTCCATCCTCAGGCAATCATGTCCTGTTCATTACTCTAGTTACACTAAACAGTCATACAATAAATAAACATGATTCCTGTAAGGAACCAAGTCAAAATTCCACCTACATCAAACACTCATTATCACAGCCATATTGAATATGGCTGTGATAATGAGTGTTTGATGTAGGTGGAATTTTGACTTGGTTCCTTACAGGAATCATGTTTATTTATTGTATGACTGTTTAGTGTAACTAGAGTAATGAACAGGACATGATTGCCTGAGGATGGACCTGTGTGTCCGAAACGTTGTGATGGAGGAATAAATGGAAAGTTTGAAAAAATTTTTGAAGGGTTATTCTTCACCTGTTTGGTATTATTAATTAATACCCTTCATTTAGTAATCGTTATTATTCAATTATGTTGTTTGCAGACGCTGTATAAATCGCAGCGTGAGTAAAAACTTCATTTAATGTTAAAAACCAAAATTAGGTACTTTTGTTTTTTTTATTTACATTTTAACCCCCTTAAAAGTGTCTGCCTTATTTATTGCCCTAAAAAATTGGCTGCTCTTTTGTAATTTTTTTTTTTTTTTTTTTTTTTTTTTTTTTTTTTTTTTTTTTTTTTTTTTTTTTTACGGCGCATCTACTTCTAGGTCATTAGCGCCGACATCCAGGGTGCAGCGAGGAATTTTCCCAGCGAGCCTTGAGATGAGAAAATTCCTGCCGGAGGTGGGAATCGAACCCACCATCTCCCGCTTATGAATCCAGCGCGCTAGCCACTAGACTACGGGAGACCCCCTCTTTTGTAATTATTTTCAATTATGTTTATTGAAGACGCTGATTAAATCGCAGCGAGAATAAAGTTGTTTATTTAATATTAAAAATAAAAACTAGTTACTTTGGTTTTTTTTTTTTTTTTAAATTTACATTTTAACCCCCTTAAAAGTGTCTACTTTATTTATTATTCATTTTAAAATTGCCTTAGTTTGCAATTTTTTTAAATGAATGATAGTTGGCTTCTAAATAAAACACTATTTTGGGGCAATATTGTTTTTCACCTTTCCCCTATGCGCAGTACCTGGTGTTCCAAGGTATGTCCAGGAAACACATACCTTCTTATCTACTCAAGAGTTTCATTATAGGAAAGTTTCAGGGTGCATAAAACACTTCATGAAAAGTGCGTTACCAGCTCTCCAACTAATATTCATCATAACGAAGCGTAGGTGGTTACCCGTAGAGGTGATAAGCGATCATGGAATAGTTGGGGTTCGGCTAAGAAAACATAAATATGATTTATATAAAAAAAATCTGTATTAAGGACGTTTCGGCTACTCTTTGGTAGCCTTCGTCAACAATGAAGTGCCGGGGGGGGCAGAGAAACATCAAAAGTTAACACTTAAGTAACCATCGAGAAAATGTACGAACATTTTTGGTCATTCACTTCATTGCTGACGAAGGCTACCAAAGGGTAGCCGAAACGTCCTTACTACAGATTTTTACAAAAAAATGTTTACAACCTAGACGGCTAACTATCTAATCCTCATGATATATTATCTATTTATTTTTTAACTTGTGTTTAAATTCTAATTTCACGAGGGTAATGCAGGTAACTAATAAACAGCTCTGAGCCCAGATAATTATGGCCTTAGAAGCCATTTCCACACACGAACAACCAAAGGGGAAATAGAAATTTACCTTATAGGAAAACTTAAATAGGATTTGAAATCCTTTAACCTAAGTTTGTTCATTAGACTAGACTCCTGTTGAGAGAAGTGAAAAGTTTGTTAATGCCTTCAGGGTAAGGAACTTTAAACTGGGTTAGGATTATTATAATTTTTTTTTATAAAAATCCTAACCCAGTTTGGGGCGAAGCTCCGTGATAAAGACAGCCTGCGAAGTCTGCTTTATATCATTCTGTTGAAGATAGCTTAATATCATAACGTTCAAGATAGATCTTCAAGTATGCCATTCGGGCAAAGGAGATAAAGTCGTGAAATTATAAAGTCTGCTTACAGACATGGAATTTAACAAAAATATACAAACTTCACACCCCTATTAGCAGCTTATTCAATGCCCTAACTAATTTATTTACACGCCGATGGGACGTGATAATTAAACAAACACACACACACACACACACACACACACACAGATATATATATATACTAGCTGACCCGGCAAATGTTGTTTTGTCATATACATCGTTTCTAGTAAATATTTTGGTTGCGGGATCTCGTTGTTTAATATTTATGCAATATCCATCTTGTCCCTTCCAGAACATTAGCGGATATTGGATAGCGTCGTATGAATGGTGTGTATCAGCAATGGACTCAAGATTATTATTTCTTCTTCGAATCAGGATTTCTCGCTTAGCTGCATGGTCACCAACCACGATTCCAGCAACGTCATTGGCAGCAGGTGAATTGAATGAGTTATCCAAATGCTTGTTTGATTTAAATTTCTTTTAGTTTTTTGGGGGTTTTTTTTTTCGGAAAGGAAGCAAAAACGAGATATCCGCCAAAGGCCTTATTTTCCCGCCCTGCATCGAATCACGAAGTTTGACCGCTTTTTTTTTTTCGGTACCCCTGTTTATATACGTATACACCATTTTATTTTGTATGCCCTACATGTTTTGCGTTTTTCTTTCTTTCGCACCTCATCAGGGGCACATCTCTTTAAGAAGTCCTCTTGTCCCATGTACCCAACTACGTCTAATATTACGCCGGCCTCCGTAGTGGTCACACCACAAAATAAAGTGCTGTAATACGAAGGATTACTTCTTTACCGGCCCTAATCCTCCAAAGAGCTAAAATGTATTCAGAAATATTTTGGGTCATCTATAAGAATAGTTTTATATATATATATATACAAAAGCACATGTACACACACTTTTCTTAAGGAAAATAATTATGTGAGGAGAATTGGGATTACGGAATATGAAAGAATTCAACCATTTATCGAGTTCGTTTAATTGGCGAAATTATTAATCAAACCGCAGTATACATACACATAAATAGATGTTAATTTTCCACATAATATAATAAAAGCTATTGCGGGAGATACAATAATGGAATTAGTATGTAATAAATGTTTCCAATGATGTTATTCATTACAAATAGTTATTCATTTCAATTGAATTGGAGATAATTCATTTTATTTAATTAATTCATCCATTTAATTGTTGTTAAAAAAAGGAAAATAAAATAAAAATCTATAAATACAGAAGCAGCGCATTCCTGTGTAATTTGTTCAGTTCAATCTATTTTGTTGAATCTGCTTGAAGTAAGTGAAAAAAATAAACAAATAGGTTTCATTTTAATTTTAAGCTAGCTGCTTCGATTTAAAAGTCCGATTCGCAGGAACTGCGTCATTTTAGCATTTTGTGAAAAATTTCAATATCATCTCGACGCAAAATAGTTAATGCCGCTATTATCGTTTCCAATAAAACCCTTCATTATGACATCACTATCCCTTTCATCCATGAGCTAGCTAAATCCCGATTCCTAACCTTTCACTCCAAACTATCTGCTCATCCCAATCCCAGAGCTCAATCCCTCTCCTCTCAATCCCACCCCGAAAACCCTCCTAGGAGGCTAAAGAGATCTTGGCCTCGTGATCAACTTCGCACTTAAAGACAAATAAAAGCGTTTAACTAGGAAGTGTCAATTATGATTGGCTCCTTCGAAATTTCTATTTAAATTATATTTTATCATTTCATTTATTTTTTTTCTTATTATTCTTCTTATTATTAATCTTTATTATTTTGTTTCCTTTTATTTATTTATTTTTTTTTTAAATAATTTAAGTACGTACTATTTTTTTTTTGTCTGTAATCTCAGTATGTGAAATCATAAAAATGTCTTTATTTATCACAATTAACCAATGTACTATATTATTTGTGCAGATTTTAATAAACGCTTTATTATAAATAAAAATAATCATCTCGAAGAAATGGGATAGATTAGGCACCACGAAGCACAGAAAACTGACAGTAGCCAACATACAAAGGACCGGAAATTCTTAATCCTCATTCTTGAGTAAGGCTGTATAAGTCAATATAATAAGATACTGAAAACGTACTTACTCTTCGACTACTGTTCAGAAGGCTCTATTCCAAACAACCGAAAATTCCTTGTCATTTTAAGTGTCTTGTTTCACTGGTAAATACATTTTAATGTTAAAATCAATTGTAAATATGTAGGTACTTCATAGTGAATAGAATTCCATTCTTTCGTGGGTTAAATCTTTGCTATAAAATAAGAAAAATGGTAACTTCACTTGTAGCAGTATGAGGAAGGTTATATAGATAGGAGATTTAAAAACAAACGTATGTATACGCCATCATGATTAGCCTCAGCCACTATGAGTATCGAATGGGTTATTATACAATACTATCGCT
>OX328128.1:16673815-16883158 GCA_946811695.1 Gonocerus acuteangulatus
GGGGGGAGAGAGGGGGGGGAGAGAGAGAGAGAGAGAGAGAGAGAGAGAGAGAGAGAGAGAGAGAGAGAGAGAGAGAGAGAGAGAGAGAGAGAGAGAGAGAGAGTGAGTGCGCGGGGGCCCTAGTTTAACCCCAGGATGTAATTTGAGTGTCGCCTGGGGCAGGGGAGGTGTAACCATAGCAACCGAGGGCCTATCTCCCTGTAATCACGCCCCTTATAGCCCGCCCTCCTGATACCTTCCCGAGGGAGAAGGGCCAAAAATTCCTTGTTGATAACCTTATCAGTTGTTAACAATTAAATTGACCCACAAGAGGGACGGGGGGTCACCTAACTAACGATGAAATAGTAAACGAAATTTATATTTCAGAAGTAGGGAGGAAAACTTTATTTAAAATTATAAATAAAATGGGCTGCACAATTAAATTGGTTTGCTAAATTCACAGCGCGTATCATCCATTCGGAAATAAGGTTAATTTACAGACCGAAGTTATAAGGAATTGGAAACAACGAATATAGAATAAACAAGAGGAAGACGAAAAAAGGAATTGATAGAATTTAAATTAATGTCTAAAATACATAAGGAAACAGCGTGAATGGATGATAATCACTCAGTGACTATAGTTGTGATTGGAGATTATCCCCAAAATAACCACTAAGATAAAAAAAAAAATCAGTCCCGTAACAGGCCACGAGGGCCCCGAGGGGCAGATACTATAGAGGTATCTGATTCATGACCATACGGCACACTAGGGAGATGGTCAGTACTATGCTCCGGCTGCCTGATTTTCCCCTTGGCTGCTTCGACTGCTAGAGTCATTTGCACCCAAGGTACCCATTATTAAATTAATTAAAGGCTGGGTTGGCCTATGGAAGGTCAGGGAGGCCGAATTCAACCCTTGAACGAAGACACTAGAAGAAAAAATCTTTAGTGCTTTCTCGGGATTTGAACTCAGGCCCTCCAACTTATTAGTCCAGTGCTCTACCACTGAGCTAACCTTGCCCCCATATCCACTAAGATAGGCTCAGCTAATTATTATTTTCGTCATCTACCGTTTTGGCCTCTTTGGTTTCAAAGCGTACGTTGGGATCGAGGTACATATACCGTTTACTCTATTCGAAAAATGTGTTTAGTCCTCCGAAGACCACAAAAGCTAAACACTAAAAACGAGAAACTCAAACTGAAAACACGAACCTGCTTAAATTGAAATTTCAATCACTAACTTACCTTTGAGTCTCTGAAGACGAAAATATGCAGTCCTGAACGCTTACAGTCGCAGACGTACTCACTATTGCTTATAGTTGGATAATGTATTTGACAATAAAACTGGTTAAGTAAAATAACAAAAATAATTTATCGTTAGAAATGTAGATTTCCAAGACTCCAAGACCTTGTAACTAGCGGGACCTAGTGTTAGCCGACCCTTCCAGGTAAGATCGTAAATCATGACCTTTCAAGACTTTACTACACACAGGAATGGCGTTAGTACCTTAGTGGGAACTCAAAAAAGGTTGAGAATCTTGGTAAACGGAAGAGTACCATTAGAAAGCTTATTAAATGCTCTAAAAGAAAGGTTCTAATAAAAGTTTTGATTAGGCGATGTCAATCGGAGAAATAAGAGCTTAAAACTTTAAAGTAATTGTTTTGCTTATTCGAACTGTTCTTTTTGTCTGTTTTTTATTCCTTGTAATTTTTTAATTGCTTATAGTTGGATAATGTATTTGAAAATAAAACAAGTTAAGAAAAATAAGAAAAACAATTTAATGTTAAAAATATTCCGAAACCTTGGACCTAGTGTTAGCCGACCCTTCCAGGTAAGATCGTAAATCATGACCTTTCAAGATTTTACTACACACAGGAATGGCGTTAGTGACCTTAAGGGTTGACACGCCATTATAATAATTAATTAAAAAAAAAAAGACTGGTGGAACCAAAATAATAACTGCTTCTATTTTAATCTTTCCAAATTAGACTAGGGATATGAACGGAACCGCGCTAAGATGATGCAGTTCATGCGAGACGGACTTTTTTTATTAAGACAAGAGTACAGAAATCAATTTCCCAATTCATAACACGACATTAACCCCTGGTGTGGTGTATAAAGGGTCTGGCAGGAATTTTAGTGAAGTATGTTGGGAGCAATGAGCAACCAGAAATGAGATGCTCGCTGCTGCCTATATACTGTCTTTGAGACACTTTATACACACCAGTAAATATTAAACATTTAAATCATTTTCCTTTCCAACAAAACTAACAGAGCTATTAGCAGTAGATAAGAAAAGAAGGAAGCCACGAGATATATGATTTTTTTTTAGATATTTAAGGATCTCCGTGCTATTCAAAAACTTATAATTTTATCATGATGATTAGATTGTTAGCCGTCGAGATGATAAGTAAAGATGGAATGGTTGGGATTCGGCTAAAGAAACCTCAATATGATTTTTTTTAATAAAAAATCTATATTTTGGACGTTTCGGCTACTCATTGGTAGCCTTCGTCAGCTAAAATGACAAGAAAAACTGAAATTAATACAAAAAAAAAAAAGTTTATAATTGACACAAGTAACAGAAATATAAATGCACTTAACTTCTTATAAAAGAACAATTTGGTCTTAAATTCATAGAATGAGTAGAATGAAAATCAAAAGAAACATAACAAAAAGAAGAATTATTCTATTATATTGAAGTTTATATAGGTAAATAGGTGCTAATAGTAACATTAATTAATTATAACAAACAAATAAGATACTACATACCAATGGTCTTCCTCTGCCTCCAGGCATTTCCATAGGTATGTAGTACCTTATTTGTTCGTTATAATTAATTAATGTTACTATTAGCACCTATTTACCTATATAAACTTCAATATAATAGCCTTTTTTCTTCTTTTTGTTATGTTTCTTTTGATTTTCATTCTACTCATTCTATGAATTTAAGACTAAATTGTTCTTTTATAATAAGTTAAGTGTATTTATATTTCTGTTACTTATGTCAATTATAAACTTTTTTTTTTGTATTAATTTCTGTTTTTCTTGTTTTTTTAGCTGACGAAGGCTACCAATGAGTAGCCGAAACGTCCAAAATATAGATTTGTTATTAAAAAAAATCATATTGAGGTTTCTTTAGCCGAATCCCAACCATTCCATCTTTACTTACTTATAATTTTAGGTAAAGATGGAATGGTTGGGATTCGGCTAAATAAACCTCAATATGATTTTGTTTTAAAAAATCTGTATTTCGGACGTTTCGGCTACTCATTGGTAGCCTTCGTCAGCTAAAATGACAAGAAAAGACTGCTACCAGCTGACGAAGGCTGAAACGTCCGAAATATAGATTTTTTAAAACAAAATCATATTGAGGTTTATTTAGCCGAATCCCAACCATTCCATCTTCACTTATCACCTCGACGGCTAACTATCTAATCATCATTATAATTTTAGTATTCACTTTAAATCATTTCGCGCCCAACTTAACCAATCAAGCTAGTTATGGTGTTCAAACGTTTTCCCTATACTATTATAAATAATGAAAGAGATCTTACAAGGCAGTCCAGCTGGAAACCAACACCACATTGCACCACTTGCTGCCGTATGGACAGGGAGGAAACGGAGAATCCTTAAAATAGCCCAAAGGTGTTCCAGAAATGTTGATTCTGAAAAACTGTGTTTGTTCTATTATGAACACATCATCAGGAATTTCGGAATTCAAAAATGCTAACGACTTTTCCCACAAGTACCAACAATCTTTAAACGAGGAGCCAAGCTGTCACAACCATACTAACTGTCAGATACTAAATAGAGCTCTCACAATCTGCTACAAACTTCCCAGGAATATTGTTCAAGCTAGAACGAACCAGGGGGGGGGGCATTGTTTTTGGGGGCAGGGGGTGTCTCGGCACTTATTGATTTCGTCATCAAACAAAGCCCGAGGCCATTTCTTCTTCTCTTGTCGGTGGCAACTGGAATTTTCTAAACCTACCATAACTAAACTTAATTTTAAGTTTCG
The DNA here is from genome assembly GCA_946811695.1 of Gonocerus acuteangulatus. Classification (NCBI taxonomy): domain Eukaryota; kingdom Metazoa; phylum Arthropoda; class Insecta; order Hemiptera; family Coreidae; genus Gonocerus; species Gonocerus acuteangulatus. The sequence continues at coordinate 16,677,817 of OX328128.1, forward strand.
ATGCACTTGAAATATCTGTTCCTAATAAGATGAATGAAAATATGCCACAGACGTTAAAACGAAATCCTTTTTAACAGTTAACGAAAATCGCTGATGACAACTAAACTTCGCTGGAGACTCCTGAAGATAATACAGTAGGCGAACCAGCAAAAAAGTCACTTACGGAAACGGCCTAATAACTAACTCTTAGGGTACGTTCATGGTGAGGATTCATTCTGCAATGCTACGATAGCTACTCCGTTGAGCGCTATTCTACATCGATGGAGGGTGTTCATGCTGACTCACCATTGCTTTGGTTCTTGCTGGGAGTAAAGTAACCTTCAACAGTGAATTAGCTTTTGTTTATGAAAAAGCTCTGCTTATGTTAGTGAGAAAAAATGAGTCTTTTAGAATTAGTTCGTGATGTTCCTGACAAAGAAAAAGGGATTGGATTCTTACTCGGAAAAATTAATGGAATCCTATTAATTTTAGCTTGTTGGATAGACTAGAGTCGCTTAAATTAATATAATTCTATTAATTGCGAGTTGGATTGGCTAGAGTTTTCTTATGCGAGTGGAGCGTAGCGTACTGAGCGGAAACGCATATCATGTATTGCTTAATAAATGTAAAAAATCCAAAAAAGAGAGAGAGAGAAAAGGAATAAAATATGTTTGTTTACAAATATTGTTGTTTGTTATCCTTCATAACCTGCAAAACAGTCAACTTTAATGTTTAATAACTTTTTTCATAGTTGAGAGAATTGATTTTGATCATATTAACCTTTTTATTAATAAATATTACTTGCCATTATCTAATATGAATTATAACCGTAGATAACGAGCCAAGTAGTAAAAGATAACCAGCAAAGAACCTGTAAGCTAATCAGTAAGCTTATCAGCGAGTACGAGTAACTGTTATAAATCACTTAACTAAATAAATACTTCAAAAGTAACTGGATGTAGTCTTCGCAAAAAGACCCAATTTTCTTTCATCTCGAAGAAATAACCAAGAAAGAATAATCACACAAGATGAAGTAATGAGAGAGGGTAGGTGACCCGCGCACTAGGGTCCTTTTGAAGGAACCAATCACAGTCAGGCCCACATCGCGGCTTCCCTCCTCACTGCGAGGAGAAAACAAAATATTTGTTCTTCCCCGCGGTCACTGCGCGGGTGCGAGAATAGCATCGGAAGTAAGGATCCTCACTATGAACACTCCCACCTTAATACATGTGTTTGTTTTACATCGGGGCAGCGCTCATCGGAGTAGCTATCGTAGCATCGCAGAATGAATCCTCACCATGAACGTACCCTTAGGACGTAAGTTACCTTTTCAAATTAGTCCAAGAGTTGGTCACCACACGATTCATGAAGTGTTTTATGCACCTTGAAATGTTGCTATACTGTACCTCTTAGGTAGATAAGAAGGTATATATGTGTTGGCTAGACTTACCTTACTGCGCATATGGGAAAGGTGCAATAAAGTATTGCCCAAAAATAGATTATTATTGAGAAACCAACTAACTTCAATGTAAAATTAAGACAATTTTACAATGAATAATACATAAGGCAGAATTTTTTAAGGGGTACTCTAATATTAAATGAGTGTTTTATTTACGCCGTCATTAAATCGGGGCAGCTGTACAATGTGAGCAAGAACCAATGAGAGCACAGAAAAGAACCACAACTGCGCGGAGCTCTCATTCACTCTTACGCTTAAACGCAGTGTATTGCAGTCTATCATAGACAATTTATGTTCATTTTTCCTGATAATTAAACCCCACAAAAGTGTCTGCCCTTTTTTAATTATTTACACTTATGTTTATTGAATTCGCTTTTTAAATTGCAGCACGAATAAAGCACTTTATTTAATATTAAAAATAAAAACTAGGTACATTTATTTTATTTAATTTACATTTTAACCCCCTTAAAAGTGTCTGCCTTATTTATTATTCACTGTGAAATTGCCTTAATTTGCACTTTTTTTTCCATTAACGATAGAAGGCTTCTGAATAAAACACTATTTTTTGGTGCAATATTTTTTGCTCCTTGTACCTAATGTTCCACGGTAAGTTTAGCCAACACATATTTACCTTCTTAACTACCCAAGAGGTACAAAATTTCAAGTTGCATAAAACACTTCATGAAAAGTGTTTTATGCAACTCTCTTTGCTTTTCTCCTATCCTCCCAGGAAGACGCTTCTTAAAATTTCACCACCAGGAAGACCTGATTACCTTTGTAAATTATATTGCTGTTTTTTTCTCGTGTTTATGCATTTTCCTAGTTTATATCTTTTTATAGCCCCCATTCCTTTAATATTTATTCAACTTTTTAATATTTATTTGTTTATTTAAACTCTTTAATTTTATTCCCATCCCCCTCTGATCATTGTATCATCATTGCCCCATTCCAATGAATGTACATATTTACTTATATTTCATTTTATTATTTAAGGCTTCACATATAATATTTGTATTAGTTGCTTTTTTTGTTTTGTTCTTTTATACTTTTGTTTTTCTTTATTCATATTTATATTTTTAGGTTAATTTGTTTATTGTTTATTTTGTACTTATTTTTATTCTTATGGGACGAAGTCCCAGAATAAAGTTTTTTTTTTCATTCATTCATTCATTCATTTCATTCATTCAAAAGTGCATTACCAGCTCTCCGACTAAATAGGATCGTTACAAATTTCAAGTCATTTTTAAAAACTCCTTTCTGTGCGTAATTTCAATAGGTTTAGGTATTTCCACAAATTCTTTTCTCACTCCAAGGATAATAAGATGAGATTTTTAAGAAAGTATACGAATATAACTGAACAAAAAAAAAATAAGAAAGAAAAAAGTGGATCATATCGCGAATAAATTAATAAGGGTGCTGCTGACTGTTGAGGGGGGGAGCTGCAAGGCTGTGAAAAGGGAGTAACCATAGCAACGATGGAACCGACCCTAAATAGGAAGTTGTTGAATATCTGAAAGGGCGGCGATGTTCTTCCTTCGTTTCGCTGATTTATCAATGCATCATCAGGGCTGTATCGACTCAGGAGGCCCGCCCGAAACTCCGGCACAATATTGCCTTATTGACAGCATTTCAGGTTCTCATTTCAAACCTTCCTTCGAAAATGAAATATTTTTTTATAAAAAATGGGATATGATCGTCCTTATTTTAGCGCGTTTCTTACCTCCCTCCGTAGGGAGGAAACCAGCTTAAGAGGTTGAGTCCATAACGCAATCCGGAAGTGCCGAGTAGAAACTTTCACGTTTCAGGGCCCATATATCACGAATATATATATATATACATATATATATATATATATATATATATATATATATATATATATATATATAAATATATATTTATATATATATAAATATATATTTATATATATATATATACATATACATACATATATATATATATATATATATATATATATATATATATATATATATACATATATATCCTAGGCGTGTCGTAACGAATGGATAATATGGTACCTACGGGTAGAGGACGTTGTAGCGGTTCAGAAAAATATGTTTTATGCTCCGTAAAAGTCCTTCGGTTTTCGATAAATTCGACATTTTCGCAAATTCCAAAAAATAAAACCTTTGCCACTCTTATTGGTGTCACGGCTCCAAATGAGGGAATTTGTTCACTCTGTTTTGTTTTTTTGGATAATATTCCTGGATAAATGCGCTATCGAATGTTTACCATGATGTTTGGGGAGCATACATAGTTGTTTTTTTTTAAACAAAGATCAAACTCCAATTTCACGTTTTGCTTATTTCTTTCCTAATTTTAACCTAACTTGGAGTAAACAAAAAAAATAAGGAAAAACAGGGCCTGAGGACCAAATTAAGAAAAAAACATGCTTGCTTCATAGAGATTCTGAAATGGTATATCAAGCTGTATTTCCAGTATTTTATGGCTTTTCCTTTCCCTCCAAAAGGAAACCATGACTAAGTCTGGTATGACCTGGGCGAAGGCGAGCTAAAACTATCTCGTCTCTTCTACTGCTGCATTGCCAGGTAGAGAATAATAATTTTTACATGTATTAGAGCTCCTGGTGGCCACGAAAAAAATGCTCAAGATAAAAAAAAAAACAAGACAAAATACATCCTAGAAAGATCTTTTCAAGCTGAATTGAAAAATTGACTGATTCGCTGAGAAGGTCAGACGTATATTTGTCAGAAGGAATAGCAGCTGCGTTTATTGACAATCAATACCATGCGAAATGTCAAGTACTCCACTCAAAGGCTACAACTGTCAGCCTTAAATATCATCTAGAACTGTCATCTTCAAACAATTATCATGTCCGTATCGCAGCAGGATATAGCTCTCTTTCAATAGTCCTATTTTGCCATTTCTGTTTTTTATTGCTTTATTAGCATAAGACAGTTATTGAGACTGGGTGATGACATGAAAGTAGAGTAGGGCAATTAGGCCTCGGGTACGATACGAGCGAAGAGCGATAAGCGAAATGCGTCAGAGGGACGTCGCTCACATTAGTGTTAAGCTGGAGTGCAGTAAGAATGAGGGAGGACTGGCTACAATAGGCATGAGCGACCGGGCGACGCACAGTGGTCAAAAACCGCCCAAACGCGCTTAAAACTCAATAACATTTCATATTGTTGATTTAGAAACCTGAAATTACAATATTTCAACTAGGACACGATTTTTCACTCGGATCACTTCAGACATTTTTTGCAGTCAACAATGACTTGAGTACAAGCAAAAAAAAAAATCCACCTTTGATTTGATTCCAATGTTTACATAGAGTTAACGCGCGTCTGTCTTACCGACTTCGTTCACCTCTAGCACCGAAGTAGGCAGGTTTATGCAGCTAATTTCAGTCTGGGGTCTTTCTATACATGCCCACGGAATATTTAAGCCCGAAATTAGAGAGACGCAAAAGCTATATGACAAAACGAAATTTGCTACCTGTAATTTTTTTTACTTTTTCAGTATATCCCCATGAAGGCGATTCGAAAAATACAAACAATTTTTTTTTCTCTTCGAACATCCCATTAAAACAAGAAAAACAAGCCTGAAAAAGTAAAGTTGAAGGAACGATTTTGGTACATGAGGATTTGGGAAATTTTCTTCGTTTCTAGTACTTCAATGATTAACCACTGTCCTGCAATGAACGGTGGGGGCCTAAAACTCAAGAAATGGCACTCTCACGAGGTATTTAACATATATGTAAGGCAAATGGGTTCGGAGAAAATACTTCAAAAAATCAAGTTTTGAGCGCTTTTTGACTATTTTTGACCACTGTGCGACGTCGCTTGCAGGTTCCAGCGTTGTCGCTCATCGCTTAGCCCAGACATGACAACTTTTCTCGTCGCTCACCCCAGACATTACATTTTTCGTACTACAGAAAGATCACAGCCTCTAAATCCTAACCGATTTCAATGCATTTTTTTTTTTTTTTTTTTTTTAATGAAAGCTAATTAAATTTAGAACAACTTTGTCAATTCACATTTATGGTTTTTGTTTCCCTTATTTATTAAATTACGTGGAAAGATGTTTATAACCAGTAAATGTTATAACCTTCCAATGCTTATAACCTTCTAGCTACCTTTCTTATAAATAATTTTAAAATATGAATACTAATAAAAGAGTAAATTGGATGATAGTGAACGTGAGCTCTTAATTTCAAAAGTACAAAGGCCAGCACCACAGCAATTCAGAAAAAAAACGAAAGAGGCCAGCACCAGAGCCTGCGAATAGATAGCTCTTATCAAAGAAAGGCCAGCACTCCTTAATTAAAAAGTGATTGTTGATATAAAATTGAAATAAACTGCATTACATGATTAAAGTATTAAAGTCATCAATGGGTCCGAGTTATCCTAATTATCAAGTACATCAACAAATAAATTTGAAACATTTTTTCAAAATGGCTGTCGATTCAAAATGGCCGTCAGAATCTGAATGGTTCAGTGTAGCCAATTTTTCTTGAACAAAACTTTTGACCTATTGACCAAATTTTGAAATTTGACTATTTTGACCTAGCCTAGGAGAATTCCCGTATCAAGACCTGCCTGCGTGCCAAGTTTGGTAAAAATCGGTCAAACGTTGTAGATTTGTATAAGGAATAAACAGACATACGGACAAACTGACAGACAAATGATTTCCATATATACAGATAATTTCACGTTGCTGTTACAATCCTGAGACAGGCCAGCCTGCCCCCTTCCCCGTAAGACAGGCCAGCCTGCCCCCTTCCCCGTAAGACAGGCCAGCCTGCCCCCTTCCCCGTAAGACAGGCGTATCTAATGCTGAGGTAGTTGACTACAATTACAAAGTGCAACAAAGAGTGAAAAACAAAACATAGAAAGTGGCTTAGGCCATTGTTGCAGTCCCATTGTATAGTGGTGCCTTTGACAAGCCAGGCACGATGCTTTCATACCAGGCTCGCGACCCAATTTCTCCCTTCTTCCCTCCAGCTGTCTGATATAAACTCCATCAGCTGGGAAAACAAGGAGAAGAACGCATCAACAATGTACAACATGGAGCTCACAAACGGAATATTCATTTCATATTCTATACTCATGATTTTGATGAGATTTCTAAGGGAGTGCCTCAAGGAGTTTAGCTTAGACCAACATTTTTTATTTTATATATTTCATAAGTGATATATGTTTTTCAATGTGTGTAGCATAGAAAGAATAGGTGAATAATTTAAACATTTTTAGCCCAATAAGGGTGAACAAATAAACAAAGAAAGAAATATTTATAAAATAAATTATTAAAAAAAAAAAGAGAAAAATAACAAAATTTTCAGTTAATATAATAATATTTGAAGCAAATAATTTTCGTAAAAAGAATGCATAATGGGTTTTGTAAAACCACTTTACGTATAACACTTAAATAGAAAAACTTAAATGATTTGTCTTAATTTCTTTGATTATAGATAACATAGAAAAGTTTGAATGAAATCCATGAATAGGAGTCAATTGAATGTAGTATAGAAAGATTAACTTGCAAGACATGCGCGCATTGGAGTCAATATATATGTAGTATACATAAAATAGCTTGCAAGATATGCATGAATTAGAATGAAGTAAATATATCATAGATAGATTAGCTTGCAAAACATGCGTGCAATGGAGTCAATATATATGTAGTATACATGAAATAGCTTGCAAGATATGCATGAATTAGAATGAAGTAAATATATCATAGATAGATTAGCTTGCAAAACATGCGTGCACTGGAGTCAATATATATGTAGTATACATGGAATAGCTTGCAAGATATGCATGAATTAGAATGAAGTAAATATATCATAGATAGATTAGCTTGCAAAACATGCGTGCAATGGAGTCAATATATATGTAGTATACATGAAATAGCTTGCAAGATATGCATGAATTAGAATTAAGTAAATTAAATGTAGAATATACTTATAAGCTTGCAAGAAATGCATGAATTAGAGTCAATTGCAAGAAATGCATGGATTAGAGTCAAGTAAATATATCATGCACAGATTAATCTACAAGAAACGCATTTGAGTCAATATAATCTGCGCAAAAATGAATAGGAATATTTATAATTTATTCTTTATCCGTAAATTTTTTAAATTACCTAATTTTTTTATATCATTAATTTTTGTGCATCGGCTGCTGAGGCCATTAGCACACGTCGGATTCAATCTATTACTGCCTTCGCATATTATATAAATTACCCAATATATTTAAATAATCGTTTTATTTCGTTTTAATAACGAAGGATATTTTTATTATTTTTTTGGTTTATCATCTTGTATTTCGCAGGCAGTGGCGGCTAAAGAGGGGGGGGGGAGGCTTGGGCTTATATGGCTTATTCCCCCACCCAGTATGAAAATTCACAATCTTTTCGATTAGGTTAGAAAAATAAATTGTTTTAGCAAATTAATAGTAATAAATTCTAGTTAATGTATGTTGTTAGTTTATCAAATACCTCCTAGATGATTTGCTTGTGCCAGGCACGGCGGTAAGCCCATACTAAATTTGCCCCCCCCAGAAATGTTTGTCTAGAGCTGCCAATGTTCACAGGCTGATGGTAATGAAATGTTTAGGCGAAAAGATTAGGCTATTTGGTAATTCATGAACAATTTGCTGGCTTCAAATTGGCCAATCCAATAGTTTTGAGCTAATTAGTTGTAGATTTGTAGACAGTGTATTGGGTAAACTCCTGGACGTAGGTTCGGCTTCCTGCTCCGTTCATAAAGAGAGAGAGAGAGTTTTCGGAGAGATGTGGGATGCTTAATTAGCAGATGGATACAGCTGTCAGAGCCAGCTGCCGGTAGCTACCCTAGCCGGCTGATCGCTCTGTCTTTCACAACCCCCGAGCAGAATACGGGATAGAGACTCGCGTCTATATGATCAATATATTATTGCGATAAAATCTTATCCGTCAGTGGGTGGTGCGGTTAAGGAATGCATGCACCACATACTTTTTTTTATATTATTTTGAGGAGGCCCTGTGGCCGTGAGCGTTAAGGCGTGAGCACTTATCACTACGTGCTAAAGGGTCGTGGGTTCGATTCCCACTAGGGGTGGTGGCTTTTCTTTAGAGAAAAAGAAAATGCATCAGCACTATCCTGGCTAGAAAAGGGTAGTAACCTATAGATAACCCGTCCTAAAATTCGTCGTTAATAATAAATAGACGTTAAAATTTAATAATTAATAAATAAATATTTTATTTTGAGCTTCGAAATTTTAGCAATGAACTCATGATGAAGGAAGCGTTCTCAGTCTAGTAAAAAAAAAACAAATAAAAAAAACACCACAAACTAAATTAAAAAAATAAAATAGAAAACAAGTGCAACAAGAATTAAATAAACTAATTTTAGTATCTAAATATAATGGATAAATTGCTTATTGGAACATATATATATCCCAGAGGGTGAAACAAAATTCAGTCTTCCCACAAATTTTCTTTATTTTGCACTAGGCCTTTCAACACAAATGTGCCATCATCAGGTGCTAACAACAAATAAAAACATGCATTAATATTGTTTGACTCCTTAATAACAATTAATATTGTTTGACTGTTGTTGGACAGTAATTAGTCTAATTATTCTAATTAATAGTTAGAATTTATAAAGCAAACGGTGAAAGTATAGATTAGAACATAATGTTATAATTAATAGTTAGAATATATGAAGCAAACGGTAATAGTAAATAATTACAATTCATAAACTAAGGTGTCTAAATGAAGTTTTTAAAATAATGTAACTTTATATTGTATTATTATTATAGCTATAATACCATATATGTGCATATATATCCACATATACACACACATACACACACACACACGTATATATATGCATATACACACATATATACATACATACACAAACACACAAGGATACATATACATTTATATACATACGACTACACACACACAGACACACACATACTCACATATACATACACACATCCATATACACAAAAGGGACATAATATTTTTTTCTGATTGACAATTGTGTCAATCAGTCATCAGTCATCAATAAAATATGTCAATCAGTCATCAATAAAACATATATATATGCCTATTTTTACAGAAAGAAAGGAATGATGTAAATTAATTCGGGTTAATTTAAGGTTTATATTTTGTTATATAAGTTGAGTTTCTTAAAGTGTTTGAGTATTGTGTCGATGTATGTTAATAAGTCGTGAAGGTCATCACATATATACAATACAATACAATACAATATAAGGGGACCTGGGCCCTCCGCCCTTATTCACTGCGACCCCATTGGATCTATTGTGATTTGCGTCCCTGTCTTACTCCCTTTCCAACTTGCAGCTCCTCACATATAGCTTGAGCTCCTTGGGAGTAGCCTCGGCTATGTCCTTGGGCGTAGCAATTGCCTTCCCTATGTGCACTAGCCTGTTGTAGGCCAACGCCTCACATCCGCAGAGGACGTGCTGTGAGGTTTCCTCTTCTTCGAGGCACCAGCGACATGTAGGGTCCTCTATTAGTCCCATCGTGCACAGGTGTTTCCTTAGCGGACCATGTCCAGAGAGAAGTCCGACTATCCTTCTTAATTCTACTCTTGTTAGTTGAAGGAAATACCCTGCCCTATCTTTCGAGATCCGGACAAGTAGCTTTGCCTGCCTCATACCTGGCTTAGCCTGCCAATTCTTTTGAATTTCTTCTTGTTCCCAGGCATTTACTACCTTTTTGACAAAGCTTTTTGAAACACCGAAGAACGGCTCAGGACCATGAAGTATCTCCTCCGATCCCTTTCTTGCCAGCTCGTCGGCCTTCTCATTGCCCTCAATGCCCTCATGTCCTGGCACCCACACAAGCGTAACCCTGTTACGTCTGCCCAGATCACTTAGGGCACTGTGGCAATCGAGAACTAATTTCGAGGAGACACTATGCGATGCAAGTGCCTTAAGTGCAGCTTGACTATCACTATTAATTCGTATTCTTTGCCCTTTAACACCTTTTTTAAGATTTTCCCGGGCTGCGATCTCAATCGCATGAACTTCCGATTGGAATACAGTGGCAAAGGATCCGAGAGCTACGGCTATTTCTGTTCTGGGACCATATACCCCTGCACCAGCCCTCTCATCCTTAAGGGAGCCATCCGTGTACCACATCAGTGAGTCTCTTTGGAGACTTTCCTGTCCTTCCTCCCAGCTCTGTCGACTGGGTATGACAACCCTGAACTGCTTGTCGAAGACAAGTGTCCGTGTCGTCTCATCCGACCGGGTGAGGCATAGATCGCTCTCTTTTAGTTTTTGCAAAATCCTGAGATGTCCCCTAGTCTCATCCTTGCTCACTTTGAGGGACTGAATTCTCAGTGCACCAATCAGTGCCTCTCTCTTAATGCGGATAGCCAGCGGTGTTAATCCTATAATTGCTTCCATCGCCGCAGTAGGGCACGTCCTGATTGCCCCTGTGATTCCCAGGCATGCTAGCCTTTGGACTCTTTCTAGCCTGCTGGCTGCGGTCTTCTCCTCAGTTTTTGTCCACCAGACTAGTGCTGCGTATGTTACCATAGGCCTTACTACAGCAGTGTATAGCCAGAGGAACATCCTCGGACTCATACCCCAGGTCTTACCACAGAGCCTGTTACAGGCCCATAAAGAGACCTTCGCCTTCTCAATCTGTTTGTTGAGATGCAAATTCCAAGTGAGCCTTCTATCCAGTGTTATTCCCAGATATTTGATCTCATTTGTGACCAGTACAGGAGACCCCTCCACCAGGATAGGTTCCATATTCAGATTCCTTTTCCTAGAGAAAGGGACTACCTTAGTCTTTTCAGGGTTAACAGTTAACCCAAGATTACGGCACCATCTCATAATCATTCCTAGTGCCAGCTGCATACGTTCCTTTAGGACATGCGGAAACATCACATATATACATATTATGTGTTAGGGAGGATCCACAGTTTTAATCGTCGCGGAATCTCGATGGAAATTCCTGAAACTGAACGCTTCAAACCTAAAAGCATCAAACTAAAATCTCTAACGCCTATATTGTCTTATTTATTTATTTTTAAGTGTTTAATTGAAAGTATTTTGATTAGCACGGAATCTGCTTCAAAAACACTTGAAAATAAACCCTCCAAACATTAAATGCACCAAACTAAATACTGGAACGCTTAGACTTTCTTGTTTTTTCCCCCTTTTATTTATGTATTTAAAATATTAATTTAATTAAAAATTGACACGCAGACAAGGTATAGTTGGGATTCGGCTAGGAGACAAAAACTTCAGACTTTCAGGAAGAAATCTCTATTTGGACGTTTCGGCTGCACATTAGCAGCCTTCTTCAGCTAAAAAATACATACAAATTATAAGTAAAAAACCATTCAGAAATGAGCGCATTATATACATCATGACAATGATTAGAACCAATCTTATTATTAAACAATGAAAATGCGGTAGTTGGAAAGTAAACAGTGTGTTGAAAGTAGTAAGTAAACAGTACAAAAACTAACATTTTTATAAAGAACATTTTTATATTGTGAGAAACTAAATCTATTCTATAGATTATTTTTTAATTATAATTTGTATGTACTTTTTAGCTGAAGAAGGCTGCCAATGTGCAGCCGAAACGTCCAAATGCAGATTTCTTCCTGAAAGTCTGACGTTTTTCTCCTAGCCGAATCCCAACCATACCTTGTCTTCGTATCTCTGCAACGGCTAACTATCTCCATCTCCACTATAAAAATTGACAATTCGAATCACCACAAGTAGCTCTTCGGAAAGTGATGCCATAAAATTGAAGGAGTAATTATATTCATTATATAAATTCGGCAACAAAAAAATACCACAAAGCATAAGATTACCTGCGTAGAGCTTCAATCTGCTAGGAAAATATAATGCAAAATGTACATAAAAGGATACATTTCTTGAAAGAAGTCCAAAGGAGGTGGTTGAAGGATATCCAATGCGGACAACAGCTGAAACAGAACAAAAAGTCATTATTTAACCACATTATATAAAAATAAGCATACATTTGTTTATAGTAATATTTAATTTAAAATATTATTTATAGTAATTATTTAAAATCTGATTAACTGCATTCTTGAAAATTTAGGGCTTGAAACCAAATAAAAGTGTTGCAACTGCAGATGTTATAGAAGAAGACATGATAAGCAAAAACAAAATAATGATGTCTTTATTATCTTTATATTTGAACTCCAAGTTATATGCATCGGTAAGGAAGACATACCAGAATCTGACTAGCTACAGATAAATTGTACTATAGACTGACTCCTTAAGCACACTTACGGACCAATACGCTTCAAATCCATTAATTCATTACGAGTCGTAAACCCAAAGCAGAAACGTTGTCGTGGCTGTATCGTCATGAATAGGACTCGACAAGTTCGATTGCCGGTCATCAGGACAAAAATGTCTTCACTCAACACTTTCGCTGCCACCCAATTCCGAAGAGCGGCTAAATGTGTTATTTTAATGTTTTTTCCAGAAAACAACTCAAAAGTAAATATGAAAAAGGGTAAACAAAAAAAAAAAAAATGATTCGGCACATGTAGTGCACAAAACCGTTTTAGCGCGGTTCCTCCCTCCCCCATAGGGAGGAACCCCGCTTATAAGGTTGATCTCATGACGCAATCCGGAAGTGCCGACTAGAAAATTTTGCGTTTCAGAACCCCTAGAGACCGAAAATGATAGTGGTTAAAATTTGTATATATATATATATATATATATATATTTGTCTGTTCGCTCTGTAGCTCCCAGACGAATGGTCCGATTTTGATGAAATTTGGTACAAAAATCTTTCGTCCAATTTGAAAGGTCAAGTTCGTTACCCAGCAAAATCCGCCCACTGGAAGATGGCGTTTGGGGCGAAATTCGCGCAAAAAAAAGTCGTAACGCTTACGTTCATAAGCTTGTAAGTTTTATATGCTTCTTGGGCTAGGAAAACGAATGAAACCTTTTTCAAGGCGATAGCTTTAACCGTTTTCGAGAAAATTGGAAAAATAGTTTTTGAATACCGTTTTTGGTTTGGGTACTTAGAATCATGGGATTCAGTAGAAACATTTTGTACATGTTCTACTTTCATTAAAATTAATATGTTGAAATTTTTTGGTACGTTTGGAGTTAAGGAAGGATTAAAATAAAATATTTTATTAACAGACATGAAAAGTTTTGGGAACTTCGTATACTTTCCCTAGTATCTCGAAAACTGTGAATTAAATGATAATGAAATATCGGCAAACGGAGGGTTACCATGCGAAAGCTTACTAAATGTTCTACAAAAAAGATTCTGAAACAATTTTTGATTAGGCGATGTCAATCGGAGAAATACGTGCTTAAACTTTGAAGTAATTGATTTCGTTTATTTGAACGGTTCTTCTTGTTTGTTTTTATTCCTTGTTATTTTTTCATTTCTTATAGTAGGATAATGTATTTGACAATGAAACAGATTAATTAAAATAAGAAAAACAATTCATTGCTAGAAATATATCGGGCTGTACCGTATGAAATATCAGTTTTGGATTTGCCGATTTTCTTCAAATGACTTGAAACTGTCGAGGCTCCTACTCCAAGTTCTTTGGCATGTTCCCTAGCGTTTGTAAGTGCTTATAGTATTCAAATGTATTTGTCAATAAAACAGGACACGTATAATTAGAAACAATATTCAACATCACACAGTTAGATACTATGATGGAATAGAGAGTCCGTTCACTGCCTGTAGGTCCACAAAATATGTACCTGCTACGAGTTAATCCTCAAGAGTTGTAAATATACCCCAGGTATCTGCCGACACAAATACAAAGCCTAGTTTGGTTTTGGTAATTACAATCATGAGATTCAGTTAAAACAATTTTTGCATGTTTGAATTTCATCAAAACTAACATGTTAAACTTTTGGTTACGTTTGGAGTTAAGGAAGGGTTAGAATAAAATATTTTATGAACAGACATGAAAAGTTTTGGGAACTCGAAAAAGGTTGAGAATCTTGGTAAACGGAAGAGTACCATTAGAAAGCTTATTAAATGCTCTAAAAGAAAGGTTCTAATAAAAGTTTTGATTAGGCGATGTCAATCGGAGAAATAAGAGCTTAAAACTTTAAAGTAATTGTTTCGCTTATTCGAACGGTTCTTTTTGTCTGTTTTTTATTCCTTGTTATTTTTTAATTGCTTATAGTTGGATAATGTATTTGAAAATAAAACAAGTTAAGAAAAATAAGAAAAACAATTTAATGTTAAAAATATTCTGAAACCTTGTAACTAGCGGGACCTAGTGTTAGCCGACCCTTCCAGGTAAGATCGTAAATCATGACCTTTCAAGATTTTACTACACACAGGAATGGCGTTAGTGACCTTAAGGGTTGACACGCCATTATGATAATTAATTTAAAAAAAAAGACTGGTGGAACCAAAATAATAACTGCTTCTATTTTAATCTTTCCAAATTAGACTAGGGATATGAACGGAACCGCGCTAAGATGATGCAGTTCCTGCGAGACGGACTTTTTGTTTTAAGTCTAAAAACTTACGAAAATTAAAAAAAAAAAAAAAAATTAAAGGAAGTCGAATCTGCCCCCTTCATTAAGACAAGATAAATAAATGAGAAGCATGTTTGTATCACTTGTTTTAGCGCGGTACCTCCCTCCCTCCATAGGGAGGAGCCCCGGTTATAAGGTAGACCTCATGACGCAATCCAGAAGTGCCGGCTAGAAAAGTTTACGCTTCAGAACCCCTAGAGAAGGGAAATACCGGTGGTTCAAATTTGCGTGTGTGTGTGTGTGTGTGTGTATGAGTGTATATATATATATATATATATATATATATATATATATATATATATATTTGTCTGTTCGCGCTCTAGGTCAGCGAATAATGGTACGATTTTGATGAAATTTGGTACAAAAATCTTTCGACTAATTTGAAAGGTCGAGTTCGTTAACCAGCAGAATCCGTTCGTCGGAAAATGGTTTTTACATTTTTTCACAAAATATTAAAACAGAGTATAAAATGTTTTTTTTCCAAGGTTTCCAAATGATACTAGGGATAAGATCGGAAACTAAGATGGCGCAGTTCCTGCGTGTAGAACTTTTTTGTAGAGTGAGAGAGAGAGAGAGAGAGAGAGAGAGAGAGAGAGAGAGAGAGAGAGAGAACCCCTATATATATGGTAGTATATGGACTCCCCCTCCCTCCATCTTAGCACCCGCATCACCCCTATGCCCACATGTAATATCCTTTTATAAATAATGTAAAAGAGTATAGTGTAGCCCTCTCCATAATATTCACAATGAATTCTTTGTCATATGACACTCGGTATAAAAATACAAGCATTCATAATAAACTCAAAATGAAGAAACCATAAAAAAAAGTTATTGACAATGCTAGTACTAATAAACAGTGCGAATAACAAATTTCAAAATAATGAAATGAAGATAGTTAGCCGTTGAGGTGATACCAAGTCAAGAGATGGTTGGGATTCGGCTAGGAGAAAAAAAAACCTCACATCTTCAGGTAAAAATCTATATTGGACATTTCGGCTGCTTTTTGGCAGCCTACTTCAGCGAAAAAATCAATATAAACAATTACAAACGAGAATAATCAAACAGTAAGGAACCTTTTAAAATCATGACAATAAATAAAGAACCGATTTTTTTTTAAACGTATATTAGGAAAACAAGTAGTTTTTTTTATAAAAGGTAATTGTAAGTAATTGTAAGTAATTGTAAGTAAAATCATTAACAGAGGCTCAAAGTATAACAAAATACGAAGAAGCATATAAACAACAGCGAAAAGGAAAAAGTCCGTCACGCAGGAGCTGCATAATTAAGCACTTTCCTCAGAATTTGGGTAGTGTAGACTGCTTTCCAGAACAATTTGCTTAAAATATCCTACATAAATAAAATAAAAACACGAATACTTCTCTTTTAATTTTGTAATGAGTAACTGATCAATTATTAATTTTCTTCCAGAGTTATGTTTACACATGGTACCTACTACACTACGTAATAAATACAAAAAACCTCGTATTATCGTATTTTGATCTAACGCAGGAACAGGATACAGTCCCTCTAGTGGTAGAAAGCGCTCCTTTCGGCGGCTTTGTGAACCTACGTCTGCCGGCTTTTCTATTGAAATATATTACAAAGTAAACCCCCCCCCCCCTTTCCGATTGACCGATTCAGCTCATTTTTACAACACTTCTTTCCCAAGAGTTACCCACGACGCATACCGCGTTTCGTTACAATACAGCAGAAATTACGACCGGTATGAGTATATTAGTAATTTGGGTCCGGAGTAACCCCCCCCCCCCCTCCTAATGAACCGATTTAGTTTATTTTTACAACACATATTTACTTGTAGATTACCACTACGAATACCGAGTTTCGTCGAAATATACCAAAAATCACGGCTAGTAGTGGCGAATTGGTATTGTGGGTCCCGAGTAAACCCCCCCCCCCCCCCTCCTAATGAACCGATTTACTTCATTTTTATATCCCACTTTTCTCTTTATATTACCACAGCGAATACCAAGTTTCGTTGAAATATAACAAATATTACGGCTGACATGGTCAAATTAGTATTTTGGGTTCGGGGTAAACCCCCCCCCCTTCCGGTGGACCGACTTTGATGGTTAACGAACTCGTTCAATCGTTTTCTAATTGAATGCTATATACTAAGTTTCGTGAAAAAAAAAAACTCTGGCCGCTATCGTGTTAACAGACACACACACACACACACATATATATATATATATATATATATATATATATATATATATATATATATATATATAAATTTTAACGGGGGTCATTTTCGGTGTCTACTAGGTAGGATCGATAAAGATTTGAAGACATTTTTCAAAAATTCCGTCATGAGTCCAACCTCAATAGCTACTTTCCTTCGGAGGAAAGTGCTAAAAGAGCCACATAAGTACAGAACTAACGAAAATAAACTTTTAAAAATATAATCAGCAAAAACTGTTATTTGTGTGGTCATTTGGGTCGTTTTCCATTTTACTGCTGCTTCTTTGAATTTTGTTTTACTCAGTCCTTTTTTTATTGTTTATACTTACTCTCAACTACATTTTGTCTACTTGTTTACCTAATGTTTTTTTTTTTCAAAAAAATATATATTGGTTCTTAATTGATTGTCATAATGTTAAAAGGTTTTTCTTGCTGTTTTATAATTCTCGTTGGGTCTTTTGTATAATAAGCATAGAGAATTGAGTCTTTGTGGGCTAGTTTGAAGCGAAGGAACAAGATTGAATGCGGAACAAGTAGGGCATTATTGGATTCATATTTGTGTGAATTTGTGTGGAGAAGAAGATATGAGAAGGAAGACCTATTTCATAAAATATTGCATTCAATGTTTGAATATTGGCCACCTTCAGCATGATTTATTTTGTTCAGTATTAAATAAAGTTATTTTCTTTTTTATAAACAAGCATTTATCTTGTTTTGTAAACATAACCTAGAGTTTAGTAAAGTAACAGTAGAGTAACTGTTACTAGTTCTTGAAAAGTGTATTCTTATTATACAAAAGACCCTTCTCGTTTTGTATTTATGCATATTTATTTTGTAGCTGAAGAAGGCAATCAAAGTGCGGCCATAATGTCCAATATACATTTCTGCCTGAAGATCCTAACCATCCCTTGACATATCTTCAAAATTATCATGAAGATTAGATAGTTAGCCGTCGAGGTTATAAGCAATCAGGGAATAGTTGGGATTCGGCTAAAAAGAAACCTCAATACGATTTTTGTAAAAAAAAAATCTATATTTAGGACGTTTCGGCTACTCTTTGGTAGCCTTCGTGAAAGTGCCGGGAGGCAGAAAAAGACCAAAGTTATCACTTAAGTAACCCTCTTGAAAATATACACGAGTACTATTAACACATTCGTTATTAATAGTACTCCTTTCAGGGGTACTTGGAGGCCGATTACCACTCGCGATGGCGGCAAAAGAATTCCAGAAATTTTAAAGGCATTCCAAAGAGAGTTTTCCAGTCGGCATCCAAAGGAATTCTGGAATGATTATACGTCCAAAAGAGAGGAAGAGGAATTCCTGTTTCCTGTGAGGATGTGGAAGGCTGTTCGGAGCCAAGCAGTCTAGAATACAAGATGTGCGGGCAAAGGTAGCTTTCTTTGTGAAGGCATTCATTTATGAATTTCCCATTCACTTGTGGCTGCGGAGACGAGGATTATCTCGAAGGAAATGTACAGTAGGCTTCAGAATCTTTTTTGTGGAACATTTAGTAAGCTTTCGAATGGTAACCTTCCGCGTACCAAGATTCTCAACCGTTTTCGAGATATTAAGGAAAATATACAAAGTTCCTAAAACATTTCATGTCTATAAGCAAAATAATTTTATTTTAATCCTTCCTTAACTCCAAACGGAACCAAAAGTTTAACATCTTTGTTTATATGAATTTCGAAAATGCAGAAAATATGTTAACTGAATCCTATGATTCTAAGTACCCAAACCAAAAACTTGATTTAACAAATATTTTTCCACTTTTATCGAAAACTGTTAAAGCTGTTGCCTTAAAAATGGTTTCATTCGTTTTCCTAGGCCAAGAAGCCTATAAGACGAGTACTTGCAAGCATATGATGTAAGCGTAAAGATTTGTTTCGCGCGAATTTCACGCCAAAAACCATGTTCCGGTGGACGGATTCTGCTGGTTAACGAACTTGACCTTTCAAATTAGACCAAATATTTTTGTACCAAATTTCATCAAATTCAGACCACACACCCACATATATATATATATATATATATATATATATATATATATATACACTTGTACATATAAATATGAACCTCCGTTATATTTTTATATGTCACGGAGCCGCAACTAATGTGTGAGAAACTAATGTTTTTCACGATAATTAAAAAAGAAAGCAAGTTCAGACTCCCCCATTGGGGTAGTTATCGTCAGCACTTAAGTGACCGTAGGAGGGTTCATCCATTTCTGGAATCCTACGTTAATGCCACTTACGCTAGGACGGTAGAGTTCTCATCATTACTTGCTATAGAAAATATAGAGCTCAGGGGGTAGGATCGAACCTGGGACCTTTGGCATAGGAGACTCTCGCATTAACCACTTCGCTAAACAATGCTCTGTAAGAAGAGCTGAATAAACCCCACATGTATGCAAACACAATTTATTACGTTTTCTGCACGCAAATATGATTATGTTTTTTGGCACTTTATTTACAAAGGAATTATTATTTATTGTTTTACGCTACGAGACCCAAGTGGAAAATTTTTTTATTGTACATGTACAGTTTTAATAAATCAAAGTATTAAATTCACGTGATGATCAGTGCGTTTCAATAAAATATGTAGGAATAAACCGCAATGGTCACATTTAAAATGTTATATTTTAAGGTTTTTACAAAAATCGTATTGATGTTTTCCTAGCCTAGGCAACCAATATAAAAAAAAAAAAAAAAACTATATCTATGTCAGTTGAAGTATCTTGTCCATAAAATAAAGTATTTTTTTTTTCTTTTTTTGGTCTCTAGCAGCATGAGACAAATTCTCTAAACTTATACATTAATTGTTATATTTTCATGTTTATAATTTGGTGCAGAAATGTCATTAAATAATTTTTGAACTTTTTTTTTTCTTTTTTCCTTATTTGTCAAAATAATTGTATTCCTCAAACGGGCTTCCTGAGAAGTTCGAATCAACAGGTAATACTAGATTCACATTTGAATATTCATCAAACTATGTCAATAAATGGAGTTGATTGACATCCTTTATTTGATGGGTGAGTAGGATCATAACTACGAAAAATTATTGTTTTATAACTATTTCATATTAAGCCTGTACAATATATATACACACAAAATGTGAAGCTCTTCCAAAAAATATATTTATCTGTAAAAAAATTAAGAGCGTGATTTCAGAGGCAAGGCTTCACCATCAGTATGTCTGTGACATGTAAACGTGCCAAACACCAATATAAGGGTGCGTCTCCACGAAATATATCTCAGGTGTCGGATAGATATTTATCATAATTATTATATCCTACACCTGAGATGTATAGAAGTGTTAAATGTAAAAGCTCCCTTATTGCTCGTGATAGAAATTCTTATCTCAAACATAAATTATTTGCAGTTTAAATTAGTGAAAATTTCTGTATGACATAAATATCCTGTTATAACTATCAGATGTAAACGCACCCCAATAACAATATAAATAATTGTAAGAAAATTTACAAATTTAAAAGAATACTGTCCAATTGTTTAAAATATAGTTTTAAATAAAAAAATAAAATAATTTAGAAAAACAATTGCAATAAAAATTTGAAAATAAATTAACATGTCTCTAAAAACAAAAAAGCAAGTTCAGACTTCCCCATTGGGGTAGTTATCGTCAGCACTTAAGTGACCGTAGGAGGGTTCATCCATTTCTGGAATCCTACGTTAATCCAACTTACGCTAGGACGGTAGAGTTCTCATCATTACTTGCTATAGAAAATATAGAGCTCAGGGGGTAGGATCGAACCCGGGACCTTTTGCATGGGACACTCTCGCACTAACCACTAGACTAACTAATGCTCTGTAAGTTCGGACAGCGATGTAGGCCCGACAGGTATGCAAACACACCTTATTACGTTTTCTGCACACAAATATGATTATGTTTTTTGGCACTTTATTTACAAAGGAATTATTATTTATTGTTTTACGCTACGAGACCCAAGTGGAAAATTGTTTTATTCTACATGTACAGTTTTAATAAATCAAAGTATTAAATTCACGAGATGATCAGTGCGTTTCAATAAAATATGTAGGAATAAACCGCAATGGTCACATTTAAAATGTTATATCTGTAAGTTTGTAGAGCTGAATAGACCCGACAGGTATGCAAACACACCTTATTACGTTTTCTGCACACCAATATGATTATAATCATATTGGTGTGCAGAAAACGAAGGACAATAAAATACCTTATTTTTTGGACATGAGCCTACAACTGACTCATATTTTTTTCTTTAAGTAACTAGAAGGATATGCTCCCCAAAATTGTTTAATCAATTAACTTAATTTATTATCTCGTGAGCATCTAAACTAAAATTAATTAAGTTTACTACAAAAAGGTTAACTGTAATTAGATATTTTATAGTATAAAACTTCTTAAATAGTATGACTTGTAAAAGGTTTTAAATATTCTTCTGACAGTAAAGTATTTTAGAAGCACTTTCAATTCCTGCCGATGATTCCTAACATCCCAAGCGAGAAAAGGGGATAGGACGTCCCTCCAGAAAAAAAAAAAAAAAATGAATTCTGCCCCTTTCAGGATGGAGAGAGATTATGAGATGAAATTCATTCCTTCCTTCAAACCCTCGAACCACCTACAACTCCTCCCCTACAGGAATGCGTAAAGTATTACCGATGAAATGAAACCTTAGAATAGAATCTGCGGCGAGGGAGTAATAAAGGAACCGTCCATAAAGAAAATAATTAGAGCAGACGCCCTTTGGGCGTTTCGCTCCGCTGCGCAAATGGCTTTAGTGTCCGAAAAGTTTACAGTTCTTCATCTTCTTGTACACTTGGGCGTTTTCTTCTTTTGTCCCATTTCTTCATCAATTTACTGCGCCTACCGTACAGGGTTTTCGCAGAAACGTCATGAGTGATAAAAACTGGCGTTGAAAAAGGGTCAACTTTAAGTCCATTACTTTTCTTCTTAGTTGGGAACAATCTAATACTCCAGAAGAAAGGAGTTATGGAAACTTCATTACTTACGGAAATATCACCCCCCTTATATATAAGGCTGAGGGATTTTTAGCCCCCCCCCCGCCCCAAAATTTTGATTTAATCGGTAAAAATGTGTCATAAAAACCTTAATAAATTAAATAAGATCACTTATTTGAAAAAAATACTTATTTTTTCAGGTGTACTTAGTTGGCTTACAATACCATATACCAGCACCCCCTCCCCGAAAACATTTCCCCTAGGTAGTATAGTAAACTGAGTTTGCTTTCTTTTGAAAAGGTTTCATAATATATAAACCTCTCAGGGTGATATTTCGCCCGATTTCCCTCGGGCTTCATCAGATTCGCCTCTTGTAGGGAGGCATGAGTTGGCACTTCAGCGTTCCTGTCTTCCTAAGAAGAACTGAGACGTGTCTGATGAAGTCCTAGGAGAGTCAGGCGAAATATCACTCAGGCAAAATAGACTGCTGGGGAGAGAAGCCAAATATCTATAAGAACAAATTGCCACCGACATTGCGTAATGTACAATAGTTATAAATCTGTATATATATATATATATATATATATATATATATATATATTTTTTTTTTTTTTTTTTTTTTTTTTTTTTTTTTTTACGGCGCTTTAAGAAATCATGGCTATTAGCGCCGGCATCCAGGGTGCAGCCAGGAATTTTCTCAGCGAGCCCTGAGATGAGAAAATTTCTGGCGCCGGTGGGGATCGAACCCACCATCTCCCGCTTATGAATCTAGCGCGCTAGCCACTAGACCACGGGAGACCCATCTGTATATATTGTTTTAAGTAAAGTGAAAAAAATACATCTAGCGACCAACGGCCATAGCCACGTTGAATACACCGGTTCCCGTAGATAACCGTAGTTAAGCAACGTCGGGCATTATTATTGTGCTGTTGGCATTATAAAAGGGTGGTAACCTGTAGATAGCCCGGTACTAATGGCCAAGTTGTAGATACGGAGTAAAAAATAAAATAAAAAAAATACATCTAACGGAAGAAGAACATATACTGAAATAGAAACGGCCTGTCAATCTGACAAGAATGTATGACTTTAGATGTGCGAAGGCATCCACAGTCATAAATCCTTCGCACATAATTAAATAGACTTTAGACATAAACAGAAGCAGAGAAAGACAAAAACGCTGATGGAAGAATGAACCGGTGTATTGGACCAAATTGTGGGTGTCTATAAACACCATTATTTTTCTGATACTTCCTTCCCTACAAAAATGACCAAAATTTAAATATAAATGAATTTCAAACGTCTGTAACAAGTTTCAACTAAGTCAAGCGTTTCTGAATACCCAAACTGAAGATTATTGAAAATGATGCATCATATCTTCTCAAGACCTTGGAAGAGTAAGGGCGAATCACGAATTCCGAAGCGCTTCAGGATAGCAGGGGCTAACGTTTACTCTATAGAATGCTAATTCATAAATCTGATCGAAAGAGTATGTAATTGAAATTAAATAAGTAAAGATGGAATGGTTGGGATTCGGCTAAATAAACCTCAATATGATTTTGTTTTAAAAAATCTATATTTCGGACGTTTCGGCTACTCATTGGTAGCCTTCGTCAGCAATGGAAATGCCGAGCGGCAGAGGAAGACCAAGGTAGGCAATTAAGTAACCATAGTGAAAATGTCTGACTGTGAAAATGTTTCACTATGGTTACTTAATTGCCTACCTTGGTCTTCCTCTGCCGCTCGGCATTTCCATTGCTGACGAAGGCTACCAAGGAGTAGCCGAAACGTCCGAAATATAGTTTTTTTTAAACAAAATCATATTGAGGTTTATTTAGCCGAATCCCAACCATTCTATCTTTACTTATCACCTCGACGGCTAACTATCTAATCATCATGATGAATTTAAATGTTTCAGACCCGGGACTCTCCCTTGAAATAGGACATTGAATTTTTCATGATGATGCTGATATTCACTTTAACTTGAAACTGTGAGAGAACTAAAGGCGAACCAGAGAAACAAGTCGAAGCTTCATGTTACCTACATCTTTCTGAATCAGAAAATTAAATTTCTGATTCGTCCTTAATCTTTCAAGGTCCTGATATATAAAATTATTGTTCGATTTCAGAACAGACTATAATGTTACCGATAATTGGCGTTTTAATAGTGCTGTTTATCACTTCCTCTATTTCGAATGAATCATTGGAGGACATTAGGAATTGAAGTGAGGCGAGCTTCCCTCAACATAGAGAATACGGGTTGGGGTGACTAGGGATGGTTGGGGTTTGAAAGCAAGCTGGATAGTGTTCTACTTCGCAGACCATGACAGCTCAACTGTTGAAATGTCTTAAAAAAAAAAAAAATGATCGGAAGTGAAAGTACAAAAGTGAACTGGGAATCAGGATGGAAACTAAATGAAATTCTGGTTTATTTTCTGCCTAGACTGGCGAAATTAGCTATAATTAAACAGGGGGTTTAAGAAGATAGAGGAAGCTCGCCCGACTGCCCCCGGCAAGGAGATGGTAATTTGCATGAGTCTAAGGTAGGGATATTACCTTTCCACGAGGTATTTATCAACAACAAAGGAGTAACAGGTGGTAATCAATAATTAAATATGATACCCTAAAAACTATATAAACAATATGAAATAAGGAATAACTATATAAACAATATGAAGATTAGATAGTAAGCGGTCGAGGTGATAAGCAATCAGGGATTAGTTGGGATTCGGCTTGAAAACATCAATACGATTTTTGTAAAAAAATTTGTACTAAGGACGTTTCGGCTACTCTTTGATAGCCTTCGTTAGCAATGAAAATGCCGGGAGGCAGAGAAAGACCAAAGTTAACATTTAAGTAACTATCGTGAAAATATTTTCCTTAATACAGACTTTTTACAAAAATCGTATTGATGTTTTCTTAGCCGAATCCCAACTAATCCCTGATTGCTTATATAAACAATAATATAATTTTTACAAAATCGAAGATGTCCCTCCAAGGGAACTTTTTTTAGCATGAAAATGTCATTAGGAAAGTAAAGAATTGCCATAGTGCCAAGCAAAATATTTAACAAAACTTAACTGTAGCTGATAATGTTGGATATTATGTGGGACTATCAGTTGAAATGTTTAGGGGCAACAAGATTAAGTAGCATACAGAGCTTATTGTCATATTTTAGTAGAATTTGCATCATAGGCTGATAGTCCATGTAATATCCAACATATAGCAACTACATTTAAATTTTTTTTCGCACCGACATCCAAGGGACAGCGAGGAATTTCTCAACGAGATGAGAAAATTTCTGCCGCCGATGGGAATCGAACCCACCATCTCCCGCTTATGAATCTAAGGCATTAGCCACTAGACCACGGAGAGACCCCTAGCTACAGTTAAGATTTGTTAAAAATGTTGCTTGGCACTATTGTGCCTCCGACCCCTTCAATTATTGTGCACCCATTTATATACATTAGTATTACTCAACAATGACTAAAAATCGATTCCTGCAAAATTACAAATTTAACTTTCCCCCCCAACTTCCTACAAAAATCAATTTTCGGTCACCGGTGGCGTAATTTCTGTTACACCTTTCGTTACACAACTTCAAGATCCCAGTAATATAACATTTTCATGTAAAAACTATCCAGATAATTTAAAACTTTTTTTTTTGTTTTTGTTACTTTAACATTCCATGTAAAACTTATAGGTGGTACTATAAAAAATTGAAAAATATTAATTCATTTGTTATCCATAAATTGGGGGAAATTACTGTTATTTTGACCCCACAAGGTACAAACCTTCAATATGACATCCAAAAATTCATTACCGGGCTTTCCAATCGAACAAATGCTTAAGTAAATTTATTTTGAACATTATAAAATCATAACAGAGAAGAGAAGAGAATACACAATGAAATAAATCATTGTGATTCAAGTGACATGGATAAATCCAAGCAGTAATAAACTTAAGTGAGGGAACGCCCCGAGATAGCATTAGCCTAGTGGAACAAACACATCCAACCGGAAATATATTCCATAGAGATAATGCTTGCATTAATACATGAAACCCCTTTTCAAGGTTCATTTCCTCAAAAGCAATGCCAGAACTATATATACATACCACAAAGAGGTTATCCGAAATTATATCGTTAAAGGCGGAATAAAGGAAATGCCTACTTATTCGGGGATTTTTTTGTTGGCCATTTATTTATACATTCTATAAAATAAAACCTAATAGAGTACTTATCTTACTTGCCTTCTCCTAATAAAAGTTTTGGGTCTTTGTACATTTTTCGTAAATATCTCAAAAACGGTTGGGAAATCGTAGTAACTGGAAGGAATGCTTGCTAAATTTTCTACAAAAATTGTTCTGAAGCAATATTCGATGAGGCAATGTCAATCACAGATATAAGTGCTTAAAACGTAAAAAGTGTTTGTTTTGTTCTTTTTAACCGGTTTTTGTCTTTGTTTAACTCACATTTTAATTGGTTGTTTTTTTGTTTACGATTTATCAGTAATATTAGTATTTTAGTAAAGCAAGCCAAGAAACTGTGAAAGGTATTGGTAATAAGTTTGGAGTGGTTGTGGTAATCATGATGGCTGTGGCTAACCATGATGGCGCATACAAAGGTTTGTTTTTAATTCTCCTATCTAAATAAACTTCCTCTTACTGTTACAAATGAAGGTATCATTATTTCTTATTTTATAGCAAAGATTTAACCCATGAGAGAATGATATTTTATTCGCCAAGAAGCACATATTTACAGTTGATTTTAACAGTAAAAAGAATTTGCTAGCAAAACAAGATACTTAAAATGACAATGAATTTTTGGTTGTTTGGAATAGAGTCTTCTGAGCAGTAGTCGAAGAGTAAGTAAGTTTTCAGTACATAATTGTATTGACATATACAGCCTTCCTCAAGAATGAGGATGAAGAATTACCCACTTCTGTATAAGTTGGCTACTATAAATTTCCTGCGATTTGTGATGTCTAATCTATTCCATTTCTTCGAGACGTACGGAACCACGCTAAGATGACGCAGTTACTGCGAGCCGGACTTTTATTTTCATCATCTCATATGCTGATTAGGTACTGTATAGAATAGAGTTTAGTATAGAATTTACAAAATATATTTGTGAAGTTTTAAATACTTTTAGTGATACGGTTTTATTAATATATTTTTATTTTGTTGCTTCGTGACTTCTGAATATAAAATACTACTAATAAAAATGTATACTTTTAACAGATAAAAGATTAATCTTTTTTAGGGGTTTTTGTTATTTTTTAAACCAGAAAGGAGGGAAGAAACCACTATTCTCAAGCCCATCGACCTAAACCACAGCGGGAACGTTTAGAGGTTATTTTCGTTGACTAAAAACGTTATAAATAGATATATTATTGCTATTACCCCCCTAAAAAAGAATATTTTTTGTATAAAAAAAACCTTGATCGGAGAAGCAGCCTTGCCTTCTGGTAATTTGCATGATACTACCATGAAGAGCTGTATCCAGCTGCACAGGGAATGAGGTAAGATGGAAACCGATGCTGCAAGATTCCCTACCTCACAGCTGCTACTTACAGCTGGGAGCTGGGGAACCCTCAATCATAAAGACACCGCCAGCCATATTTCCGACATGTGGAGTCCGGCAGTGAAAGAGTTAACCTCATTCGGGAAAACTTGTAGAAATTAATAATAATTTGATCCGCTTCGAAGGTAGGGCATTGGCCCCTGTTATTTCTGGTCGATCTGCGTGCGACCTCACGGCTTGAAATATCATTATAAAAATATTACTCGTGGGCAAATGTGTGGTTGGAGATCAGAGATGGGCATAATTTTATTTATAACTAAAAATACGAATTTATTCGTACCTCATATATTTGTAAATACGAATGTAAATAAATTCGTATTCATAAGTGTGAATACAAATTTATTCACATTATAATTTGTGAATACAAATTTATTCACAATATAATTCGCAAATAAATTATGAATTTATTCGTATTAAAATGATATTACGAAAGTTATTGAAGATTATTTTTTAATTATTTATTTTTATTTAAGCGCTTAACGACTAGGTTATCAGCGCCTAGATTCAGTTTTTGGGTTTGTTTTTTTTATGGACCGCCAGAGGTACAGATTGCAAACTATGTCCCTACAGAGTGGCTGGTGGTGCCGCTGCGGGCTCGGGGTAAAAAAAATAATAATAAAATAAAATAGACATTAAGCGCCTTGAAAAAAAAAAAAAAAAAATTAATATCATCTTATCGTTAATTCGAATAAAATCATAATTCATTTGCTATTTTGTTTGTGAATAAATTTGTATTCACAAATTATAGTGTGAATAAATTTGTATTCATATATTTTAATGTGAATTTTTTTGTAATCACTGGATTATTTGTGAATATTCACATTTTTTGTGATTATTTACAATTTTTTCTATGAATTTATTTGTATTCGCAGGAAAATTTGCGAATAAAATTTTATTTGTATTTTTATATTTTATATACGTGAATAAAAATAAATTCGTATTCACACTCATGAGTACAAATTTATTTATATTCGTATTTAAAAATAGGTATATGATGTACGAATAAATTCGTATTTTTAGTTATAAATAAAATTATTCCCATCTCTGTTGGGGATCATAGACAATATTTTAATAGATCCGCACTTCTTCTTCATCTCGCTCAAGAAGATATCAAAACTCTAGTCAATCCAAATCGCTGAAATTAATAGAATTCTATTACATTTTTTTGAGTTGGATTGACTTGAATGTTAAAGGTTACATTACTACCAGCAACAATCAATAGAATTGCCCAATAGGAATAGCCAATAGAAAAGCTAATGAGTTATCCGCGTGTGCTGAATCACTGTTATAATCACTACAGATACTTCACAAGTAACTAGATGTGGTCTTGGCGAACAGACCCTATATATGTATTATTAGCTTCATTTTCGGGCAACAGATAGTACCTTTTTATTTTGCATGTATGAGCAGGAATGCGGATCAACCCTTTCGAAATACATCCAAAGCGGACGGATTGAACTATTTACCAAACTATAAGAAATTTTGTTTATTTCGTAAGAATTGTTTGGTTTAAGATAAGTCTCAATTGAATAATAATCTTGTTTATTTTATGAGAAATTGTCTATGTTAAGATAATTCTTAAATTGTATAATAATTCTGTGTATTTTATAAGAAATTGTTTATTTTGTACATTAGAAAAAAAAATAGAATAATTGAATCAACATCAACATGAATGTAAAGTATTTTCTACGCACAAGATATGCCCAAATGACATGGGTTGCGCTGAAAAATGTAAATCAACTCCCTCGCCATAGGGATACTTTGGTAAGGAAACAATAAAAAAAAAAAAAAAATTAAAAAAAAAATAAATAAATAAATTATAAAAAAAAACTATAAGAAAGTACAACAGGAAAATAAGAAATACTATCCTGATTCTGGTTTACTGTAATGGAATCTTTTGCCCAGGTGGAACTTTAGTCGCTATTTAATCACACGTGTGCAAGGATCCTAGAAGCTCAACGTGAACTTATATCTAAATTCGATGATGCCTCTTTGAGGAAGTTCGAAATTTCTTTTTATTTCATGATATCCTCCTAAAATCAATATTTTAATAGGTCAGCATTTCTTGCCGCCTAGACTCAATGCGGGCACATTTCTGGAATTTTTTATTTATTTATTTATTCATTCATTTCGAGAGCTTCGCAACAAGGGTGATCTGCTCTATTGAATAACAAAGAATAAAAACAATAAAAATGAAAAAAAGGGGGATAAATGATAATAATAAATACAATGAAGTAATTGGTTTTGTATTAATTGGTCATGATCTCAAATTAAATAGAATCCGATTATAGGTGATAACATAGGGCTTTGATTATAATAATAGTTGGTCTAATAATATGGTGACCAGCCGAAAAAATAAAATAAAATAAAATAAATAATAAAAAGAAAAGCAAGAATAAATAAATAAAATAAATAAATAAAGGAATAAGGAACATAAATTAAAATAATAATAACAATAAATAAAAGATATAAAGGAATGAATAGGTTGACAATTATTGTAAGATCAGAAATTTTGTTGGGAATTAAGATCGTGGGTCATTTGTAATATTACTATATTTTATTGTACGTATTCGTGGTCATTAAGTATGTCAGTATGGTATCAATATATGGGCTCTTATCTGCTAACAGCTCGCTAAGGTCATGAGGTGCCTGTAGGTTGTCTCTTTTCATGCAGTCTGTTAGTAGATGTTTCACTGTTAAAGGAACGTTGCACGTATCGCATCTAGGCTTGTCTTGTTTCGTAAATAGGTGTGAGTGAGTGAGGCGTGTATGTCCGATTCTCAGTCTTGTTAGTACAACTTCGTCACGTCTTGTTCTCAGTTTGTTTGACGTATAAGGTCGTATATTGCTCTTTATTTTCCTTAGGTGGTTATCTGGAGTGCTATACCAAGTGGCGTGCCACCTATTCAGGACTACTCTTGTTATTGTTATTTGTAGGTCTTGAACTGTAAGTAAGTACTGGTCGTTCGGTTGGCTTGTAGTAGCAAGTTTTGCATGTTCATCCGCTAATGTAGACTGTCCGATGTTCTCATGACCAGGAACCCGTACCATTGTTACCATTGTGTGTTGGTCCTTTAGTCTCAGTAGTTCTTGTACAATTTTGATGATGATTGGGTTGGTGTTGTAGATATTGTATAGGGAGAGTAAACAACTTAATGAAACTGTACATAGTATTATGTGTGGTATTGTAGTGGAATTTTTTAATAATAATAACTATAATTTAGTTATATAACTATTATTATAGTTTTAATAATAATAACTATAATTTAGTTTAGCATATTCCACCACAACTGAGAATGGCTTCAATTAGATGGTGGTTCTTCACAATACGGAAGAGGTCCACGACAATGACTGAATTATTTTTATCCAGTGGCGTGAGGCCTGCATGCTCTCCAGACCTGACACCACTGGATTGTTTTCGGTTTGGGGTGACATTAAAAAAAAAAAAAATCTATGCATTGCCGGTCAATGATCTTAATTCCTCGCTAAGAAAAATAATTAAATCTTGTGAAACAATAACAAATTTCCAGTGCCGTTCTGCCACTGCTGCTGTTGAAAAAACATGCCGAGCCTGTCTTAATGCTCAAGGAAATCACTTTCAACAATATTTAATGTTTACATTTAATTAACAAAGTAGTTGAAAGAAATAACGTAAATAATTCATAACAATGAAAATCCTTAGGTGTGAATACCTCCAAAGCGTTTGCGGACATACCTTCAGAAGAAATTATTTTCCAGTTTTTAGATCCATAGTTCATATTTTTAGCGTGGCCACTTAATATTATTCAGTTTGGCCATAAATAGATTTTTCGATTGATCCCTTTAATAACACCTAAATGTCTATCATCCTGAAAAATTACAAGTCTCTAGCTTTTCTGGAAGTGCATACAAATTTTTATGAGTGAGTCCATCGCCTGTATCTCAGTAACTCTTCAACCGGTGTACAATTTTATAAGTTTATCTTTAACTGGTTCATAGTTCTGAGAGGGTAAAAGCATGCTCTAATACCTCGTGTCCATATTGTGCGTAGATATATTAAATCAGTCCCGTAACAGGCGACAAAGGCCCAGAGGGGCAGATACTGTAGAGGTATCTCATTCTTGGGCATACGGCATGCTAGAGAGATAGATTGGTCAATACTATACTCCGGCCGCCTGATTTTCCCCTTTGTAAGTGCCCATTGATAAATAAAAAAGGCTCAGTGACCTTGGGACTGTCTGGAATCCTGAAATCAACCCATGAACGAAACTTCTCGGTAGGACAATTTCAGTCTGAAAAAATGTTACTTAACATTTTAGATTTCTTTTTTTTTTTTTTTTGCTATTGAAGGAAATACAGGTTTCTATTATATGCATTTATTTGGCAATTCGGTCATTTTTCAACCAATATTATAATTAGTGTATATATATATATATATATATATATATATATATATATATATATTATTATTCTTGTAGATGACCCAAAATATTTCTTAATGCGCTTCGTTCTTTTAGGCTTAGGGTCGGAAAAAGTAGTACTAACGACCCTAATACAAGAATGGCAGAAGACTGGAGGGACGAAGGATTTTATTTAGAGATTTTAAATATGAACCTGAAAAAAAAATTAATGAAATAGATTTTGTTGTAGAAGTGCCCCTGATGAGGTGCGAATGAATTAAGCACGAAACATGTATGGCATGAAAAATAAAGTGGTGTGACACAAGGAAGTACTACTTTTTCCGACCCTAAGCCTAAAAGAACGAAACGCATTAAGATATAAATATATATATATATATATATATATATATATATATATATATATATATATATATATATACACACACATATAAATTCTTGTGAAAGATGACCCGATATATATTTTCAACTTTTTCTCGTTTCTTTTTCTGACAGGGGGTCGATAAATAAACGCCTGACTCAAGCTAGACAACATGACGAGAGGACTTCCTGAAGAGGTGCGAAAAGGCACGAAACATGTCGGGCGAAACATACCAAATAAAGTGGCACATGTGAACAAAGAGTGTACTGCTTTATTGACCCCCTGCCAGAAAAATAAACAAGAAAAAGTGGAATATATATATATATATATATATATAGATATACATATATAAAATGTATATAAATAATTTTTAAAACCCCTTGCATGGCTTGAAGTAAGTTCAACAAATAAATTGCTAAGAATTCTCTCACGGGAAGATGTTGAGTTATATGAGAGCCCATTATAGCACGAGGCATAAGAATTACGCCTATGAGGAAGTCCTAAGGTCCTTGGCAGTTGGTACACCTGCCTTTCAACAGCTGGGGATTTTATGACAGTACAGTTACAAAGTGAGTATACAGTGGTGGGGATTTGGCCCATTTTATTTCTGGCGATTCTGCATCGAAAAATAGTCAACAAATGTCCGAGCGTTCTGTCCAATGCGCCTTAGAAGCCGAGAAATACAATAAAATAGGTTGAAAATGCTTTATATTATTACACGAGTTTAGAAAATGATAAGTAAAGATGGAATGGTTGGGATTCGGCTAAATAAACCTCAATATGATTTTGTTTTAAAAAAATCTATATTTCGGACGTTTCGGCTACTCATTGGTAGCCTTCGTCAGCTAAAATGACAAAAAAAAAGAAATTAATACAAAAACAAAAAAAAATTTATAATTGTGATAGGTAACAGAACTATAGATACAATTAACTTATAAAAGAACATATCGTCTTAAATTCTTAGAATGAGTAGAATGAAAAATTAAATAAGTACAATAATTGATTTTAATAGTAATTAGTAACATTAATTGATTTTACAAAGAAATAAGAAACTACATACCAATGACAAATATAGTAGCTAATAGTAACATTAATAAATTTTACAAAGAAAATAAGATACTACATACCAATGGAAATGCCGAGCGGCAGAGGAAGACCAAGGTTGGCAATTAAGTAACCATTGTGAAAGTGTCTAAGGAAAAAGGAATCTACTGGGGTATATGTAGTTGAAAACAACAGGTGGTGGGAGAAATGTCGGTAAGGATCAAAAGGCATGTTTATGACATGTTTATGACAGGAAAGGAGAAAGAGGTGTTAATGGAAGGATACCCAAGGGGCATGGTAAAAATGTAGGTGGGAGGTCGGGAGAGTATTTGGAAAATATTAGCGTACTTAGGAGAAATGCCTTGTTGGTCAGTTTTGTAGTTTATATTGTTTTTGTTTAAGTTTATGTGTACACATTCCGAGATCTGTAGTCTTTTTTTGTTTCGTTGTGTAGAAAGAATTTTCGTGTCGTCGAAGTTAAAAGTGTGTTTTTGTGTAATGGCGTGTTTTGCACGTGTTTCTTTATTAGTGATGGTTCGTTTATGTTGTGTAAGACGTGAGTGAATGTCATTTATGGTTTCTCCTATGTATACACCATTACAGGAAGGGGTTTGGCAAGGGACTTGGTAAACACAACGGGTGGTTTGTTCAAAAGGATGGGATCTTTGAGTTTGGTATAGAGGGTTTTGAGTTTGTTGGTAGTTTTCAAACCAAAATTTAGGGAAGGGTAGGATTTTTTTATTGTCTTTGTAAGTTTATCAGTCAGTCCAGGTGTAAATGGTAGAGATCGGAACATTTGGGAACTGGGAGTTAGGGAAGAATTGGGAGAGATAGTGTTGGAAGGTTGGGATTTTACTTTTTTAACAAGGGATTTTATGAGGTTGGGGGGAAAATTATATCGACATTAGACTTTCCCCAATTTATTTTTGTTTTAGAGAAAGGAAAAATAAATCCCTCAACAATAATTCATAAGTAAAGATGGAATGAATGGTTGGGATTCGGCTAAATAAACCTCAATATTATTTTGTTTTAAAAAATCTATATTTCGGACGTTTCGGCTACTCATTGGTAGCCTTCGTCAGCTAAAATGACAAAAAAAAGTAATTAATACAAAAACAAAAAAAATTATGATTGTGATAAGTAACAGAGCTATAGATACAATTAACTTATAAAAGAACATATCTTCTTCTTTGTAAAATCAATTAACGTTACTAATTACTATTAAAATCAATCATTGTACCTATTTACTTTTTCATTCTAAGAATTTAAGACGATATGTTCTTTTATAAGTTAATTGTATCTATAGCTCTGTTACCTATCACAATCATAATTTTTTTTTGTTTTTGTATTAATTTCTTTTTTTTGTCATTTTAGCTGACGAAGGCTACCAATGAGTAGCCGAAACGTTCGAAATATAGATTTTTTAAAACAAAATCATATTGAGGTTTATTTAGCCGAATCCCAACCATTCCATCTTTACTTATCACCTCGACGGCTAACTATCTAATCATCATGAATAATTCATATTTCGTCAATTAATTTAAAAATATGCTTACGTTTACAAGTAAACTACTATTGTACATTTTTTTTACACCAAGAGTAATAGGAGATTTAATATCAGTCTCCCAAGAACCCCTAATATGGTAAATAACATCGAAAACAAAAAAATAAAAATAATAATAACAAAAAATCATGTCCGTTTTCTTTAGAGCTAAGAGACACCAAGTGGCGGACTTGGTTTTGTTTGACTATGATCATTACGTTATTAATCATCATGATATGATCATTACGTTCAATTACCTATCAATACCAATAAAATGTGAAAAATTCCACTTAAACTGTTTCGATTTTTATAGCTCAAAAGTTATGGAAAATTGGCTGGTCAAATTACAAAAATGTGACATGGTGTCCTTTGCCTCCGGGGTACAGATATGTCTGTATATATATATATATATATATATATATATATATATATATATATATATATATATATATATATATATATATATATATATATATATATATATATACATACATTTATTTATATGGTAACAGTGCAAACGACAGAAGTAGATTTGGACAATTGAAGATACTCGTATATTTGAAGTGGATGTCAAGCAAATTGTAAGGGAGTTCTTTCAATTCTAGAGATAACTCACAAGATAATCCATAAGTAATGAGACATCCATTTAAGAGATATATCAAATATGTTAGGTTTTTCTCATTGACAGCTGACAGGACTGGATCGAAATATATAGGACAAGATGGCATTATAGCTCGTGAGGTAAAGTATGGTCATTAAGAATTCATATTCAGACCAACCTATGAGATGAGCTGGGTTATTTTTTATGGTTAAAAGTCATTTGCTTTTATCAATATTCATAAGGAACCATAAAATACTGTAGACTATTTTGATTTTCTACAATAAAACTGTACAATAGTCCTATTGTAATAGATTTGTATTATTAGCATCGTTTTAGGGCAACAGAAAATATCAGTACTTCTTTCCCCGGCGCGCCGTGCCATGTTACACCAGTGTGGATTCGTAAATAAACAAACAAAAGGTCTTGAACCGGGAAGTCTCGAAGGCTAGGACAAAAACTAGTACCAGCTTTTTGTCTGTATGTTTGTTCTTTATACAAATCCATACCGTTTGGCCGATTTTGACCAAACTTGTCCCTCTGGTAGTTCTTGATACAGGGAGTGACGTAGGCTAGGTCAAATACGTCAACCAGCTGTATGTTTGTTCCTTATACGAATCTACACCGTATGACTGATTTTGACAAAACTTGGCACACAGGTAGTTCTTGATAAAGTGAGTGTCGTAGCCTAGGTCAAAAACGTCTACCAGCTGTCTATCTGTATTTTTGTTCCTTATACAAAGCCACACGGTTTGGCCGATTTTGACCAAACTTGGAACTCAGGTAGTTCTTGGTACTGGGAGTGTGATAGGCTAGGTCAAAAACGTCTACCAGCTGTCTGTCAGTATGTTTTTTTTTGTTCCTTATACAAATCTACACCGTTTGACCGAGTTTGACCAAACTTGGAACTCAGGTAGTTCTTGATACAGGGTGTGTCATAGACTAGGACAAAATCGTCTAGGACTTCCAGTAAGGTGGTCAATGGGTTTAAAACTGTGAACCTTAAAAGTTACAGATTTGCGTTATTAGATGGTTATATTACTTTTTTGGTTTCTAATTTATTTTGGCTTTCCTAGAGTAGGTGTAGCATGGCACGCCGGGTAACAGCAAGTAATATATATATATATAAACCTTCAAATAGGAATAGAATATAAAACAAGCCGCATCGTGTATTGGTTTGGAGAGGAGACTGCGGCCTGGGCTGGGGGAAAAAATTGAATCACCATGAATGTGGAGCCACCCCCATCCATTTAGCCAATGCTAGGGGGGGGGGGGGTAGATCCCCCCAAACCAATAATTCACTAGAGTCCCTTCCAGCCTTCAGTCCAATCAAGCAATGCTTTATACGAAATTCTGGGGGGGGGGGTCGCTATGTAAAAGAACGTTCGCCGGGTTAAATTCAATTTGAACAGCCTGTCAGGAGGATAACATTTCACCGGCAAAAGTTTCAGAATTTTAATCACCTAAATTGATGACCAATAAAGGTAATTAAATCGAAACCAAACACTCCACCTTCATTACTTCCTTGGTATATAATTAAGCTAATAAATAAGGGTTCACCAATTTCCAAAATACGAAATATTTAATTTATAATTGAACGCCTTTAAACGGAAAGGAACCAAGTGCCATTTTTAACGAAATTGAGTTTTTGGTGCTATCTTGTACAGAATTAGAGAATTTATATAGTAATAAGAAGCTGGTTAAAATATAATTTTGTCATTAAAGCAAGAAAAAATACCAAAAAAATGTGAAATGGTGTATCCAGTATGCTGTAATAAACAGAAAGGAATCAAGCACCGTTTTTATTAATAACAATAAAATAAAACCCATTACCATAACAACAGTTTATTTTAATGAGAGAAAATGAATGAAACATTTCAGATAATAAAGGAATTTTAGACTCACAAAAAGACTTTAAACTCAATTCTCTAAAGAAAGAACAGAAGAATTATAACAAAGATTTTATTTACATTATGAAGAATACGAATTGTTTGTATTAATATTAAAAAAAAAAAAGCGTTGTTACAAGAATTCAGCAAATATACAGGCTGGTACCGAAGGAAATCTCTGTACTTGATGGTGTTATTGTACTATATAAATTGTACAGATTTTAAATAAACATTTATTAAAAAAAAAATAAAATAAAAAAAAAAAAATAAAAACTTGATGGTGTGTACGCCGACTAAAGTGTAGTTTAATGCCACCAAGGAGAAATTTTTATATGCATTATTTCCCATATAGGTGTTCCAATGTTTTGTTGTCTAAACGCTACTTTTTGATCATTTTTGCGCTATTTGTCGTTCACGCCATAGAGAAAATTCAATTCTGATGACATTTTCAAAATCTGCATCAAATTTCCTATAAGATCTCACGTGCCTTGTGGAAACATTTCTCAAACCAAATTCACAGCAGAAACTGAAGCAAATAACTTATCAGGAAATATAAGTTTTTCATTTTTAATGTTCCACGCACCGCACGAACAATATTTTTGGTTAGGTAAATAGGACTTTCGGAAAGATGAATTATTTCATTAACATGGTTAATTTGCTAGTGAGTGTCGAAGGCCCAAAAAGGGTGCTTTGCATAGGTAAATTGTGGTCAATTAAAATATAACAACATACCGAACGCCAAACTTCATAGACTTTTTCACACAATAATATGTTTGATTTGTAAAAATGCCAACAAAATAAGTAGACTCACCAAGAACTGTAACATTTCGGAGCAACGAACGTAGAACGCCATAAATCCCTAACACCATATCTAAACCTTGCAGTCGCTGTGACCTCTGCCAGCCCAGGTGAGAATATCGTTCTTTCTCTTATCTCTTTTATGACCCTTTTTCACGACCCTCTTTTTATCTCCTGCTCACAGGAGCGGTCGCGGAAAAAACTCTTTATCAACACAAGTTGACAAACTTTTAAGAAGAAACTTATTTAAAATACTAGCTGTTCCCCGGCTTGTCATGCTACACCTACTTTCTGCATATGAAACTCCCCGTATCAAGATCTATCTTTCTACCAAGTTAAATCAAACTCGGTCAAACGGTATGAATATGTATATGCCTGTCGAGTAATTCGTAAATCAGCCGACAGAGGCCAGCACCACAGCCTGCGAATAGATAGATCTGTTAAAAAAGAAAGGACAGCACTCCTTAGTTAGACAGTGACTGTTGAAATAAACAGGATGGAACTCAGGGAATTCAGTGTTCAGCCATTCCGTCACCACTCGTCCATTATCAGCTGGGCTAACATCAATTTGAAACCAGAGTGAGTTGATATTTGGTAGATGGGTTAATTTCCACTACGATGGCAGTCTTTGAATTACTAGAAATAAAATGTGATTTTGTCCCTCACAGAGTTTACGCCCTGGTGATGGCCCATCCGAGGTAATAATATCCCGAACCACTTGACACAAAAATTTGAAATTTTGCACGGACAATACATTTAGAGTGTAAACACTCACTAAGAAAGGTTTTTTGGATATTCAAACGTTTAAGTACTTTTAGGGGGGTTTGAATTATTAAAAAGTTCCTCATCGGCTCAAAAATGGTTCGATTTTGATAACATTCGGTACAAAAATCTTTCTTCTCATTTAAAAGGTCAAGTTCATTAAGCAATTGAATCCGTTCACTGGAACGTGGTTTTTGGAGTGAAATTTGTGCCAGAGATTCCTTAACGTAGGAAAACGAATGAAACCATTTTTTAAGCGAGTTCTGTAGCCATTTACCAGAGAAATTGATAGAAATACCTCAAAACTCATTTTCTGTTTGGGTATTCAGAAACGAAGTATATGGAAAAAAATTGTATGAATGGTGATACAAAGTTTTCGGATCTCAGTATATTTTCTAAAATATCTCGAAAACGGTTGGGAACTCGTATTAAGTGGAAGGCGGCTATTCGAAAGGTTACTAAATTCTCTACAATAAGATTCTGTTGTAATGTTCGGTGGGGCGATGTCAATCGAAGAGATAAGTGCTTAAAACTTCAAATTTGTTAGTTTTATGCTTTTCAACGTGTTTTGTCTCTGTTTACCTAACGTTTCAAGTGGTTGTTGTATTTTTTTTTTTTTTTTTTTTTTTTTTTTTTTACTCTCCAACGGAAACAAAAACGGTTACCTCCACATGGTGTTTCCTGGGTAACTTTAAAGTCCGTGCAATAATAAGCTGTACAAAATTATGTAGTAGCGTTAATTTTGATCATATCTTATTTAATTCAATATAAAAAATACTTATCGGCCGTGGTGAAGCACGGGTATTCAGCTAGTATTTCAATAACGGGGAATTTAAATTTAATTTAGATTCTAAAAATGTGGTATTTAACTACATTACATTGATCACAAATTCCGAAATATCAGTTTTTCTTTAAAAAAAAAGTCCGACTCGCAGGAACTGCATCATCTTAGCGCGGTTCCTGATCATATCCCTATTGTCATTTGAAAAGCTTAGAATAGTAACAGATAATATTTTCATCGGCCTTTGTTCAAAGGGTTTTATGGCTTTACCTGGTCGGGTCCGCCAGACCCTAGAATCCTCTTGTACCGATACTTCATTTCATACCTTTCAATGCATTGGAAAATATCAAAATTTTTCACATATTCCTGTGTTCTTTTAATATAGTAATAATTCTACAAATTAAATCAATTAAAAAATAAAATAAAAAAAACCAACAGCATGAAGGGAATTGAAAATATTCAAAAGACATCATCGAATCTCTTTCTCTTGGCTCTTGGCAAGCTATATTTCTAACAATGAATTGTTTTTCTAATTTTACCTAATCTGTTTTATTGTCAAATACATTATCCAACTATAAGAAATTACAAAATAACAAGGAATAAAAACAGACAAAAAGAACCGTTCGAATAAACGAAATCAATTACTTCAAAGTTTAAGCACTTATTTCTCCGATTGACATCACCTAATCAAAAATTGTTTCAGAATCTTTTTGGTAGAGAATTTATAAAGCTTTCAAATAATTTTTATCCACTTATCACGATTTCCTTACCTGGTTCGAGATATTAATGAAATTATATTGTTAAGTTCCTAAAACTTTTTATGTCTGTTCATAAAATATTTTATTCTAACCCTTCCTTAATTCCAAACGTAACCAAAAGTTTAACATGTTAGTTTTAATGAAATTCAAACATGCAAAAAATGTTTCAACTGAATCCCATGATTCTAAGTAACCAAACTAAAAACCTGATTTAACAACTTTTTTTCCGATTTTCTCAGAAACGATTAAAGCTATCGCCTTAAAAATGGTTTCATTCGTTTTACTAGCCCAAGAAGCCTATAAAACGAGGTACTTATAAGCATATGAACTCAAAAACGTAAGCGTTACGATTTTGTTTGCGCGAATTTCGCCCCAAACGCCATCTTCCGGTGGGCGGATTTTGCTGGTTAACGAACTTTACCTTTCAAATTGGACGACGGATTTTTGTACCAAATTTCATCAAAATCGGACCATTAGGGACGCCAGAAATCCGCGAACAGACAAATATATATATATATATATATATATATATATATATATACACACACACACACACAAATTTTAACCACCGTTATTTTCGGTCTCTAGGGGTTCTGAAACGCGAAATTTTCTAGTCGGCACTTCCGGATTGTTTCATGAGATCAATCTTATAAGCGGGGTTCCTCCCTATGAAGGAAGGGAGGAATTGCGCTAAAAGCCAGTAGTTTTTAAAAAATACAAAAGCTTGAGTAGCTCCTCAACATTTTCAGATAGGACGCTCATTTTCGCGCCTCTGAACTACAAAAGATATGTAGAATAAACCCCTAGAATCATAACATCTCAATGCGGACAACCTTGTGCTATATAGATGTAAATAGTATTTATAAAACCGCAGTAAAATACGGAGGGCGGTGTAATATGGAGTCTCAAATATCAAATGTATATCAACTCCGAGCCTTCTATGACAATAATATCGTCGATACAAATGCAAACTAACGAATGTGAAAATCACCACTTTCAAGAGTGAAAATACTTTTATTTATTACTCTGCTTTTCGGCAGTCAAATAGTCGGCAGATTCGACCTTTTGACAGTGGTTACATCCTCCTTTCACTTTGTGAACTTAGATTCGAGAGTTTGCCATCCATCAGTCAAACAGCAATCAGTAAAGATTTAAAATGAAAAATGCATTTTTTTACATTCGATACTTTGCATTTGTATCGACGATATAATCCGGCTTTGGATAAATACTGGTTCGTCTATTCTGCTTTGGCTATTCTGGAAGAATCAACTTACTAATAAATGAAGTCTAGGAGAGCAAATGGTAAACGACCTTAAAAAGAAAATTTATTGCTAAAGAAGGCCGCCCAAGAGCATGCCGAAACGCTAGAAATATTACTCTAATTAACAGAATACGAAACATCCATTGACTTCTTAAGGAGGTGGTAAAAAGTAGGATGAATTATGACTTGGCTATTTAAAATTGACAAAAATATATTTATTGAGACGGAGCGGATGTAAGAGCGAAATATTAATAAAATATTGCACAATGAGTAACCTTCATAGGACATTTCCATGTTGTCTCACTCCCCGACTAGAGACCAGCTGGCTGAGATAAGGATGGGCATTAGGTTTTCATGGGGAAGAGATAAAGCCCCCCTCCAAGGGTTGGTTCCTATATTTAGGGGTTGATAAGTAGGTAGGAAGCGAACTTCGGGTGATTCACTGGGAAACCCCAACACAACAACACAATCCTCATATCATTCGGGAAAATTCGTTATTCTTGTGATTTTCAAGGAATCAATAAAATATAACGAGGGATTGACTCAAGGGTAGGAATTTCTTTAAACTACGGATGGGCGATCTGAAGCGATCTTTTATCACGATTTATTCATTTTTTGAATCGATTTTCAAGGGCCGATCTTTTAAAAAAAAATCTATATCCAAGGGCCGATCTTTTTAAAGAATCGATACCTTTGGGCCGATATTTTAATGAATCGATCTTCAGGAACAGATCTTTTAAAGAATCCATCTATTTAGAAAACCGCAAAATAAAGTGTTTTTTTTTGTTTTTTTTTAATTAAAATATTCAAATACTTAATCTCACTTCTTGTAACTCAATCGAATTTCGGAAGAATTCTCATTTATTCAACTGAAGAAGAAGTTTACAGAACAGTGTCCTATATCCAGTAACAGACTTTTAATACAACAATAATATTAAGCAAAAATGGAATAGTTGGGATTTTGCTAAAAAAACCTCAATGCGATTTTTGTAGAAAAATCTATATTCAGGACGTTTCGGCTACTCTTTGGTAGCTTTCGTCAGTTGTCCAGGAAAACTGGGATCTACTAGGGTATATGGAACTGAAAACAAACCAGGTGGTGGGAGGAGGTCGGTAGGGATCAAAAGCCTTTTATGACAGGAAAGGAGAAAAAGGTGTTAATGGAAGGATACACAAGGGGCATGGGAAAATACTAGTTGGGAGGTCGGGAGAGTTTTTGAAAAATATTAGCGTAAATAGGAGAAATGCCTTGTTTGTCTTTGTTTCAAAGTCCCAGTTTTCCTAGACACTGGTAGTTTTCCACAATGGTTACTTAAGTGTTAAATTTGGTCTTTCTCTGCCTCCCGGCCGTTTCATTGGTATGTAGTATCTTATTTCTTTGTTAAAATTAATTAATATTATTATTAGCACATATTTACTTATATACACTTCAATAAAATAGTCCTTCTTTTTTCTGTTATGTTTCTATTGATTTTCTAGAACTAATTTCTAGATATACACTAATGTTCACTTTACCCGTTTATTAATACCTTAGTTGTTCTAATAATTTAACACCAAATTGTTCTTTTATAATAAGTTGAATTGTATTTACAGATCTGTTACTTATCTTACTTTTTTTCTGTGTATTAATTTCTGTTTTTTTTTCTTGGCATTTTAGCTCACGAAGGCTACCAAAGAGTAGCCGAAACGTCCTAAATATAGATTTTTTTAACAAAAATCGTATTGAGGTTTCTTTAGCCGAATCCCAACTATTCCATCTTTGCTTATCACCTCGACGGCTAACTATTTAATCTTCATGAATAATATTAAGGGGCCTTCACACTGACAAAAAATGTTCTCAAAATTTTGAGCACAAATATTGAGCTTATTTTTGTAGAAAATATTGAATTGTCTTTGACCCCTCATACAGCACAAATTTTTATAATTGTATACCGGCCGTTATCTTCTTTAAGGCAGTTCAACCACTTGGGGCATTGTTTCCTATGTATATATGTGCAATTAAAAATGCAGAAGAATGTATTATTTGAATCAAAATATTTAATCAAATCAATATATTTTTAACAGGCAGGATAAAATAAAGATGACACACAGACAATTGCTCAATATTTTGTCAGCCCCCTCACACAGCCCTGTCATGCGAAATTTTGACAGTTCGGCCAAAATTTTCTAAGCTTTCAGAAAACTTTTGAAGGCCCTGCAAAATATTGAATACCCCTTTTTTGCACAAAATTTCTCTTCACATTCGCAATATTTTTGCACAAAACCGACTTGAGGTGCCAGTGTGAGGACCCCTTTAAACATCGATTCAATACCTTCCGTTTTTCGAACTAGGAGGTATTATAATAGAAATAAGGTTTCAAACTGTGCTCTAAATTTTTATAACCATTTTTCTCTATTATAATTATTTTATTCTATTTTTTTTATAAAAATATATACGTTTTAGGGTTTTGATCCTGGGTTCTCCAGTTCATTAGTCGAGTGCTGAGCTAACCTCGTCCCCGGAAAATACTAAACATTGCATAATTTC
Organism: Gonocerus acuteangulatus; assembly: GCA_946811695.1. Classification (NCBI taxonomy): domain Eukaryota; kingdom Metazoa; phylum Arthropoda; class Insecta; order Hemiptera; family Coreidae; genus Gonocerus; species Gonocerus acuteangulatus. The sequence goes on from OX328128.1 coordinate 16,722,244, forward strand.
ATGTGAGTAGATTGTCCAGAAAAAACCGTAACCCATTATTGAAATGTTAGTAATATGTATAGTTGTGGATGAAGAACTAGTTTTCCCATTCAAGAAACCATGAAAACCATTGTAATTCTATTCAATTGCCAACTCTGAATCGAGAGCACTCTGTAATCCTCTCGCTCTCTTCCTGGTTTCTTTTTTGAACGCTTTCACTGCGCTCAGAGTGCCGAATCGTTCTTCAAATGATCCTAGGATAGTTGCGGTGGCTTTTTTTCGCACGACTGCTTCCTAATTCTCTCTATCTGTTCGGTAACCCTTCTATTTTCTGTTCTACATCCTTCACACCTATCGTCCAAAGTCTCGGGTTACCTCCACACGGAATCCCTGCGCCCTTATCGTGGCATATTTATTGTCGTGAAAGAGTTGTCATTCGGAGTCACGAAAGAGGTCTTATCAGAGTAGAGCGTGATTCCCGATCGTTTCTTTTTCTCCGAGCTACGCTTGTTCGAGGAAGCAAACGATCTACATGGTTGGATGGTTGAATTGGGCTAGAGGGCAATCAACTTCTTGGTTCTTGTTGCCCAATTTATTTGAGGCTATAGCACTAGTATTTCTAAACTGTCACAAATCAAACAATAAGCTCAACTGAAAATGTGACATTCTTGTCTATGTTTGGGGAATACCATTAAGACAGGAAGGGTGACAAAAGTGCCCTATGGTGTACAAGCTGTATACATAAAAAATTTGATGGTTGATAATGAGACATATACCAATTTCTTTCATTGTCATAATTGAAAAAGGCCGATTTTTGAGTTTTGTCACTTTAGAAATACTAGTGCAAAATGTTGTTCCCTTGGAAGACTTGTACACGTAGTTACCTATTTTTTACTGTAATGTCCTATGTATAAACATAGTTTATTAAATTTGGCCTACTTCTTCGGCAAACTTCTTCCATAGATTGTCTTACTTCTAATCACCACCCCTGTTATCAATATTACATATCGAATATATATCCTCATTATCTGCAGGATGATTTCCAGAACACCCAAATGGCGGCGACAGCGATCTTAATATTGTTTCAGTGAGTCAGGCTTCCAGATCAAATTTTATACACGCATTATAAGAATAGACATTAAGGTGGACATACACGTTCAGTTAAAATCTCAAGGCCGGGAATGCACAGTTAGGCTTCAAGGTTTTGACTGAACGGATCTAGCACACACACAAGATAAGTTAATAAACCTCAAGGCAGGGACTGCACAGTCCAGTTATAGTAGACCCACTGAATGTGAAGCAAATATCCTCTTGTCCACGCCTGCACATTCCCCGCCGCATTGGTCTGTACAGTTAATCTATTGTTTTTACTTCGATGGATTGTACTGTTCAAGTCTGGCGTCAAGGCTGACTCATACAAGATGAGGACGATCTCATGATTTGTTCTGTGCAGTCGAAATATTGAGATATTCCTCGCTATGTATGGACACTCTAAGAAAACGCTGTTCCAGCGAGTCAAAACATTTTCTTTCTAGAATGCCCTAGAAATCATTACGATCAAAGCGAAGAACATACTATCACAACCAAATGTGGCAAAATAACCCCCCAACTGGGCACGGGTAGGTTTTGCGTACTGGTTTACTGGTTAATCACCAGAGTTCGAACATCAGCTCCGGGATGTTAGTGTTGCGATGCAATTAACGTTAGATCACATGGCTAATGCGATATTAATGACGTCCCACCCAAGAGCAACACCCGGAGGTTGTGCTGACCGATGTTGGGGTCAGGCGGAGAATTTGGTTTGACAATCGGGCTAAAAGCTCGAAAAAGTAGTCCGAGACATGTCACAGAACCGAAACATTTCTTCGTGGTTTAGTGGCTTAAGTCATAGATTCTCATGGGGGTTCAAGTCGCGCCGGCGCACAGAGGTCAAAAATAGTCAAAAAGCGCACAAAACTTGATTTTTTGAAGTATTTTCTCCGAACCCATTTGCCTTAAATATATGTAAAATACCTCGTGAGAGTGCCATTTCTTAGAGTTATAGCCCCCAACCGTTGATTGCAGGACGGTGGTTAATCATTGAAGTACTAGAAACGACGAAGATTTCCCAAATCCTCATCTACCAAAATCGTTCCTTTAACTTTACTTTTTCAGACCGTTGACGGGAGGTTGACGAATGTTTTTCTTGTTTTAATGGGATGTTCGAAGGGCAAACAAAATATTTTTGTATTTTTCGAATCGCCTTCTTGGACGGGGATCCTGCAAAATTACAAAAATTACACGTATCAAATTTCGTTTTGTCATATAGCTTTTGCATCTCTCTAATTTCGGGCTTAAATATTCCGTGGACATGTATAGAAAGCCCCCAGACTGAAATTAGCTGCATAAGTCTGCCTACTTCGGTACTAGAGGTGAACCAACTCGGTAAATGACTATCAGACAGACGCGCGTTATCTCTATCTAAACATTGGAATCAAATCGAAGATGGATTTTTTTTTTTTTTTTTTTGCAGTACTCAAGTCAGTGTTGACTGCAAAAAATGTCTAAAGTGATCCGATTGAAAAATCGTGTCCTAGTTGAAATATTGAAATTACAGGTTTCTAAATCAGCAATATCAAATGTTATTGAGTTTTAAGCACGTTTGGGCGGTTTTTGACCACTGTGCGGCGATAGGGATTTTCCTTATTTAGAGGCCCGTTAAGAAAATTGCACCATCGATGTCGGCATTAATGACTCAGATGTCGGTGCGCAGTAGAAATCAAAACGAAAAAACATTATGTCTTACTAGCTGGAACTGCGTCATCTTATAATGCTTATATTTTTTATGTGTTTCTAATGCTTAAAATGGAACGAAATAAACACTCGATAATAGATAGATAACTCTTTCTCCGACTAGGTTGGTCCTTTCTTCGGCGTTAATTTTAAACTGAGCGTTAAAAAAATGCACTTAAAAAAACAGATAAAATATAAATAAAATTTTATAAAATTAAAATAACGAATAACACAATAGGTTCATCGAGTTGAATTAAGCTTACAGCGATGCCAGAAAGTAGGCTAAACTTTCGCTGATATTGTGTATTGTGAGGGCTGTGATATTTCAAAGATAATTCCGCGCTGTTATGAAACACAATTTCAAAAGGAGTGAAGACCAATTTCTGTGCCATTTTCACAAGTGAAAAGACCGCTTTCTGCGGATTATTTACAAAAAAAGAGTAATTATTTTCAAAGGGCAAAGTATTATTTTCATACTCCGACAACACAGTGGTTGTAACACATTTTTTATTAGGAGTCTGCTAAGATGGCTGAAGCCGTGAATCGGCCAAAATAGGTGATTAAAACACATTTAATTTATTATGACACGCAGATAGTTAGGTTATAAGAAGTAAAGGAATGGTTGGGATTCGGATAAGATAAAACGTCAAACTTTTAAAAAAAAAAATCTACATTTGTTAGCTGAAACATAAATACCTATACACAATTCCAAAAGATAATAATAAAAGACTGAAAAGAAAGTTACATCATGACGATAGATTATAAAACAATTTTTTTTTTCAAGGACATATTAGGTAAACAATAGATTTTATGGACAAATTGATCAGTAATGAACAGAAGAAATACACTAAAATACTTTAAAGTAATTTCTGATTATCGAATCAGTAATTTATATCAACAAATGCATAGAATCCGCTAGGCATTTCTCACAAATAGTCTTTCTCTATTCCAAGTCACTTATCACTTTATATATTACTAGCTGTTACCCGGCGTGCTATGCTACGCCAACATTCTGCGTATAGAAAAGCCTAAATAAATTAGACACCAAATAAGTATTATTAAAATCTAATAACACGAATCTGTAACTGTTATGAACCCGTGGCCTCCCGACTGTGAGTCCTATACGACTTTGACCTAACCTATAACACCCCCCCGTGTCAAGTCATACATGTATACCAAGTTTCGTAAAAATTGGTCTAACGGTGTGGATTTTTATAAGGGACAAACATACAGACAGACAGCTGGTAGATTTTTTTGACCTAGCCTACGGCACTCCCCAGATTAAGATCTACCTGTGTACCGAGTTTAGTCAAAATCGGACGAACGGTGTGGTTTTTTATAAGGGACAAACATACAGACAGACAGCCATAAGACGTTTTTGACTTAGCCTACGACACTCCCCAGATTAAGATCTACCTGTGTACCGAGTTTAGTCAAAATCGGACGAACGGTGTGGATTTGTATAAGGGACAAACATACAGACAGACAGCTATAAGAAGTTTTTGACTTAGCCTACGACACTCCCCAGATTAAGATCTACATGTGTACCGAGTTTAGTCAAAATCGTACGAACGGTGTGGATTTGTATAAGGGACAAACATACAGACAGACAGCTATAAGACGTTTTTGACTTAGCCTACGACACTCCCCCGATTAAGATCTACATGTGTACCGAGTTTAGTCAAAATCGGACGAACGGTGTGGATTTGTATAAGGGACAAACATACAGACAGACAGCTGGTAGATTTTTTTGGCCTAGCCTAGGAGATTTCTCGTATAAAGACCTATCATTATTCCAAGTTTGGTCAAAATCGGTCAAACGGTGTCGATTTGTATAAGGAAAAACAAACAGAAAAACAGACAGACACGTGATTTTTATATATATATAGATTTTTTACTTCAGACCTCTATTAATTTACTTACTCTTAACTGAGTTCTTTATTAAACTACTGGACAATTTATCCATAAAATATCCTTGTCTTCCTAGTATGCACTTTAAAAGAATTGTTTTGTGACCTATTGTCGTGACGTAAAATATTGCTTACTCTTTTGATTATTCTTGTTTGTAATTGTGTATATTTATTTTTTTTTTTTTAGCTGAAGAAAGCTGCCAAAGAGCATGCCGAAATATAGATTCTTCTGAAAATCTGAAGTTTTCTCTTAGCCAAATCCCCAAAATTCCTTGACTAAATTTCACTTATTTGTTGACATTTTCAGCTCCATTTATATCAGAGATTCTGAGGAGGTGTTATCTGCAGGTTACTACCTTTTTTGAGCAAGGACAGAGCTGATGCCTTTTAAAAAAAAAACCTCAGCCCCTACTGAAAACTAAGCCACGATTCATGGCACGGTTTGATAAATTTGAAGTTTAAAGGAGAGCCTAGAGCCTTGTCTAAAGATACCTGAAAATATGTTGGGAAAAATTACATTTACCTGATGGATGCTTATGGATTTACCTGATGGAAGGCAGGGGAACCGGTTCAAATTGCAGCCTGGCTTTTTTTTCTTTTTTTTTTTTTAAAGTAAAAGATTTTAAAATTAACTCACTGACGGCGTATGCTGGCTTTTCTAATACGTGGAGATTTTGTAATACATTTCTTCTTAGCTCTTGTTCTTTTAGGTAAAAATGAAGTTTCACGCCCTCAAAACCGATTTCTTTCAAATTTTGTACAATAACGTATTTTGATGCACTAAACACGAATACGTTAAAAAAACCTTCGCATTTAACTACGAAAGAAGTAATAAGCACTAAAGTTCACTGTTATGCGGGTTATGAGAGCTAATGTTAACAACTAAATTTGTGACGACTTTAAGGCATAAATGACGACTTTAAGGCATACATGCTATGCATTTCTGCTCGCTACGCTCGCTCAAGAAGACAACAAAACCCCAGTCAATCCAACTCGCTAAAATTAATATAGAATATAATAGTAAGCACTGAAGTTCACTGTTAGGAAGGTTATAGAACTAGGCGTCAACAGCGTATTTGTAAACACGCGCATGCGCAGATATGAACATTGGGAAACAGAGAACACTCATTTGAAATGTTCAGAAACCATTTATTCAAAAATATTGTTAATTTTAGGGGCATCCTCACCCGTCGTCACCTGTCGCTTAAGGGCACACGTGCTATGCGTTTCCGCTCGCTTAAGAAGATAACAAAATCCCAGTCAATCCAACTCGCTAAAATTAATAGAATTCTATTAATTATTCTATTAACTTCTTTCCTAGTTAAATGCGAATTTTTTTTTTTTTAACGTATTCTTGTTTAATGCATCAAAATACGTTATTGTATAAAATTTGAAAGAAATCGGTTTTGAGGGCGTGAAACTTCATTTTTACGTTCTTTTATTATACAGTATATATTATAACTTCATTGGGTCTTCTTTACAAAGCTCCATACCATGATTTTTATAAGTGACTAATCTAAACTAATAAAACACATGTATTATATTTTCGTGATTTATTTAATGAGCATAAAATTAACATAACCTCATCAAGTGTATAATTTTAATGTTACAAATCCATATACACCTTCCTTTCAAATGGCTCATCTTCATATGATGTCCGTTTCTGCATGTTCTCTCTTGATGTAAAAGTCCCTTTTCTTGATATTTTTAAAGCAATTCCTTCATAATTTTTAATGTTTGAACAAAAACGGAATGCGTTCTTTTTAAAAATAGTACTGAAAGCAATCACATATGTTTTCGATTAAACGCTATAATCACAGAATATCATATGGTTATTACAATAACCGTCTCACTAAATAAAAATCACTGTATGGAGCTTTGTAAAAAGGACCCACTTCATTTATTAATTTCCCATCTAATCTTGTTTTTGACTACATTAAAATGATTTGTTTGTATTTCCATACCATAAGTTTATTGTTTTATCATTATCCTTATAATTAACCAAACTTTCTACCCAACAACTCTTGTACATAATTAACATTATTCAAAATATAATAAAACTTACGTTCTCATGCTTGAAGAAGAGTAGCATCTTGAGTTCCCGGAAAACCCTCTTCGATGACACAAGAGATTGAAAAACGTTGGGGAGTTTCTTCAAAGCGACACGCCTTCCATCCCGGGGATCCGTCACTGCCCTGTGAAAAAAAAACAACATAAAATTAAGTAATTTCAGAGTTATGTTGGATGTAATAATAATAATAATGATAATAAAGCAGGATGAGAATGATGTGCGCAGTTATAGTGCTTTTCGTCTGCTCCTTCCCTAGTAACAATGCCAAAATCACTGACGAATGATAACTTACAGTAGATAATCCAGAGTTAATTTCTTAGGACGCTACACCTGGTTGTAGTTGGTTCTAAATGCTCATATAAATGTAGAACTAATATAGATTAAGCAAACATGGAATAGTTGGGATTCGGCTAAAAAAAACTCAATACAATTCTTGTAAAAAAATCATATTTTCAAGACGTTTCGGCTACTCTTCGGTGGCCTTCGCCAGCAATGAGTAAGTACCGGGAGGATATCAGTATAAGTAACTATATGAAAATATATCAGTATAAGCAACCATATGAAAAAATATCATTCACTATGGTTACTCAAGTGTTAACTTTGGTCTTCCTCTGCCTCCCGGCATTTTCATTACTGACAAAAGCTACCAAAGAGTAGCCGAAACGTCCTGAATATAGATTTTTTACAAAAATTCTATTGAATTTTTTTTAGCCGAATCCCAACTATTCCCTGATTGCTTATCACCTCGTCGGCTAACTATCTAAGCTTCATGATAAAATAGATTAAGCTTCTACGAATCCGAAGTGAGTGCTGGTCCAGAACTTGACGTCTGGAGAAGTGCGAGCGTTGCTCCGATACCAGCTTGATGAAATATATTACATGAAGTACTAATTAGAACTCAGAGGAGTTCGGATGTTCTCCCGCTACTGACAGAAAATGACCGAGAAACGCATGGAATAACCTGGAGACATGTATATTGCATACATGTACCAAAAAAATAGCCACCAAAATTGGACAAGATAACAGAACAGTGTCCCTTTGGATGAGTGCGCATATAAAAAAGAAAAAAATATTTATTTCGGTGTGATATTAATCCTCTAATAATCTGAAAACCCCAGGAAACAGAGTAACTCAGAAATAAAAATAAGATGCAAAGAATTCAGGAGATGTAACCCAAGATTTTGAAGTACTTTACCACATAAACCCCGACTATTTCGACACAGGTTAATGATCCCTTTTCAATAACTGAATTATGTTTATGACAACTGCTTGTATGTACAATATTGATGAATGTGGGGCTTTTCGCCGTTAATAAAACTGGAAGAACTACTACACAGCCATTGTTAGTGGACTTTGGACTCTTTACCATAATTAATATAAGTAATTACCTTGGGTTCTACTTTGACTCTCGATTGACTTGAAACGCACAAACTAAACTCAAACGACAAGAACTCAATCTACGATTCGGACAGCTATACAGAATAGTAAAACGATCATCACACTTAACCCTACATAACAAACTAACAGTCTACAACTCACTAATAAAACCTATATGGACTTAGGGAATAGAACTCTGTGGGACATCCAAGCATTCCAACATCCACTGAATCCAAACATTTCAATCTAAAGCCCTACGTACCATAGTCAATGCTCCTTATTATGTCTCGAATCGCACCCTCCATAATGACCTAAATGTCCCTTTTGTCCAAGATATAATTCCTAGCCGCTTCTCATCTTGCCATAGTATATTAATCAATCATCCTAATCCTACAGCCCAATCTTTATCCAGCACCTAGATCCACCTAGATGTCTTACTAGAAAGTGGCCCCGGGATCTAATTAGGCAGTGAAGTGTTGTGTAGTGAACAAAAAAACAATTATTCGTGGAGTGATCAATGAAGTTATAATTGTATAAATTGAGAGTGATATCAGTGGATATTTTCTCTCCTCATGATATCACAGGCCACGTCTCATTCGCCTCCAATCCTCCCTGCTAGTCGCAGGCTGTGGTTGGATGGCGTAAGGTAACTCCAGGACATCCTAGAATCCTTCCTATCAAGGAAGTTATTCGGCTGAAAACTGGGGACACCTGAGGCGTGAGCAAATAACCTGTATCAAATTACATAATGCAATTGAATTGAAAATTATAATATTCTGAAAACAAAAATACTAGTAGTAGTATGTAGTTGTAGGCAAGACAATTTGGCAAGAAAGTACAAATGGGTAAAAATTTGCTTTTGGCTTCTAAAAGATGATCAAACTCACAAAGGCATAATTGTTGCGCCCCTTATCTAGCCCCGTCGGGATGAATTAGAAACTCTGAAGAAGATACCCCAGGGATTGGCTACCGGGATATCCTCGGAGGATCTTCTTGAAGGATTCTTGCAACAATGGCAGGTTGGATATGAAAGGACTCTTTAGGGAGTTAGAGATAGTCATTACTCAGAGACTAGCGTCGTTTGTCACGCTCTACAAAGGAGTTGAGGAACGGTTTTTTTTTTCAAGATTGAAAACTGGTTTCAACTTTTTATATAAGTGTATATATATATATATATATATATATATATATATATATATATATATATATACATATCCTAAGTTTAATACTAAGATGTTGTAGGAAGTTGGTAAAAGCTTAATTCAGTCCTCAATTATATTTTTATTTTCAAACTAAATATGGTGCGGCACACCATATGAATTTTGAATATGAGGGTAACTACTAGAATCTTCATGTAGACGCTCGAGATGAGATGGATTGTCGAAGGGTTAGGGAAGAGCGATGTCTTACAACTGGTCTTTCAAAGACCCTTCTGCGATGTTCAAGTCTGCAGCGATGTTCAAGTTTCAGTAAATTAACCTGCTCAAAATCTTTTTTTAAGACCTGAAGTATATATAGGAGTATATTGTTCAAAATCGGCCGTTAAAGTCTAAATGTGATCACCTTTTGCCGTGTGCAAATGTTGTAATCAAGAGCAACCAAGAATTCGACTCAAATACATAGTCGCAAGGAATTACTTGTTTACAAAGTGATGACTTTATTCAGTATCACGTTGTACAATCATTCTGTACAAAAGTATGCCGTTCATGTAACTTTCGCGCGGCTACGTCACATGCAATGCAACATTCTATAGACACGCAGCCTACGCTTTATGCCCGATGAAGAGAAGGACATAACCTCGATACACCGAGCAGTCTGGGGATAAAAGATTCCCGCATATCTGGAACTATGCGGCCGTGACATTTTTCCAAAATGTAATGGAACGTCCATGTAACACGGCTTGAAGGATCTCAAAGGCGGTTATCGATGTTTCTGGAAAATGTTTCAAAGTCGTTTAAATATTATATCAACGGTAGTACGTAAAACAAATTTGGTACTTACGTACCACCTTCACCAGGTTAGAGAGAAGTGGGTCTCTTTCAGTGATCTGAATCATCAGCGGAGGCATTTCTATTGGCTTATTCCTATGGGCAATTCGATTGGCTGTTCTTTCTAGTAACCGTTTTTTTCACTTACTGCTTTCAACGCGATTCACTTATATATTTGTGTTACTTAAACCAGTTCTATTCATTGTTTCTTGTTTGAGTTCTTAGTGTTGTTTGTGTCCTTTGTGCTGTTCTTCTTTCGGCTAGTAAAATGAGTCTTTGGGATTTATCTAAAACTGAAAAATATGCCATTCAGACAGTTGGAAAGGTTACCAAGCTAACCTTCCCTAACTTTTCATAACTAGCATATCGGCCCATTTTCCTCCGAAAACCAGTGACCTATATTATCACGAGTTGCATTGACTAGAATTTCGAAATAACCTTGAACGAGCGGAAACGCATAGCAATTATGCCATTAACAAAAGTGCTAATGTTATATAACCTAGGAAACCAGTAGCACTTATGTTAATGGCATAATTGCTGTGCGTATCCGCTCGCTACGCTCGTTCAAGGTTATATCGAAACTCTAGTCAATCCAACTCATTGATAATATTAATAAATGGTCTTTCCGTCGCCATATTGCCACAACTTCAATTGAGTTCTCATTTCATGATCCAGATCAATGAACGAGACCCACTTCTCTAACCTGGTGAATCTAGTAAGTAAGTACCAAAAATTTCCGTTTTTTCATAATTGACGATATAATCTTCTAGTGTCATTGTTCGTGCGTCGGAGTCCCTAAGCACACAAGAGCCTTTAATGGCTGGATTATAGTAGAAACCAGACTATCTTCCTATTGTGCCCTACAGTGAAGAATCAGACAAGTCTACAGTATCTGTCCTTCTGGGTACTTGTTACCCACTACTGGACTGATCTTAGGGTGCGTAAATATATCTCAGGTGTTGGATAGATATTCTCTAGACAGTCGGATAGATATAGAATATTTACATACTGGCAGAAATAGCTAGACATTTATGTCATGGATATGTATACGACAGTTCTGGATTTAGTATAATTTGCGATAAATGTACGGCCCGTTTACACACATACATTTGTGTCCTGTACTAGCAAATAATCAGTGTTCTGTTTAAACAGGACCTATTTAAACGGGAGAAAAAGAGATATTTTTTTTTCTATTTTTTTTTATTAGCCAAATGATAATATTACCAGAACAACAGTCAATTTTTTTTTAGTTTTTTTTTCTTTGTCCCTAATCCTCTAGGTGATTTTCTTTCTTCAGAAAATACCGAACGTTTTCTCCGCATCTTTTCTTAAAAACTCTCGAACAGTCATATGGTCTCCCTATATTTTTTTCTTGTCCAGAATATGCTACTCCATAATTCTTGCATCCTTCAAGCCTTCGGGTGTTCTAATATGTATTTGAGTTTATTTTTTTAATATTTTAGGAATATTTATTATACAGTGATACTAGGAAGTTATTCCTCATGCTATGTATCCCCTTTTGTTCAGGACTATATGCAAATAACATTTGAATATGTAATGCATACATAATACTAAAACTTCTCCATATTGAATAATAGGTTTCTGCCTTTAGGAACATGGCGTGAAGAGCGACCGCTAGTCGATCTCTTGATAAAGGCTCTAAACCTTTTGAAATACCCCCAGGCCTACTTTAGTAACAATGATCTCTTCACAAACAGGCAGCCTTTAGGGGTAGACAATGGTCGACTCTATGGATGAAGGAGGGATTTTACGATTACACAGCTTAGAAATTAGTTTTCTCCAGACAAAACTGAGAAAAATGGCTGAATAAAGGGACTCCTGAGGCTCCATGAAGAAATCTAACAAGATATGAGAGTAATGACCTGTATAAGCTAATTTACAGGGGTCTCCCCGTGGTATAGTTAGTCTAACGCCTTAGTTTCTCATGCGGGAGATGGTGGGTTCGATTCCCACTGGCGGCAGGAATATTCTCAACTCACGGCTCGTGGGGAAAATGCCTCGCTGCACCTTGCATCTCGGTGCTAATGGCCCGAATGTCGATGCGCCGTAAAAAATTAATTGGTGAATGAATATTGTCGATATTATTTTCTAAACTCAAGAAATAAAATAATGCATTTTCAACCTATTTTATTTTATTTCTCGGCTCCTAAGGCGCATTTGACGGAACGCTCGGAAATGTGTCGACTATTTTTCGAACCAGAATAACCAGAGTGAGTGGTATTTGACAAATACCTATATAGTACATTATTTTAACAGTACACTTAAAATATTTAAGATAATTTAAAGATTTGGGCGAATTTTGAAATAAACAAAAAAAAAAAAAAAAAATCAGTCCCGTAACAAGCCACGAGGGCCCTGAGGGGCAGATACTATAGAGGTATCTGATTCATGACCATACGGCTTACTAGGGAGATAGTGTGGTCAGTACTATGCTCCGGCCGCCTGATTTTCCCCTTGGCCGCTTCGACTGCTAGAGTCATTAGCACCCAAGGTACCCATTATTAAATTAATTAAAGGCTGGGTCGGCCTAGGGACGGTCAGGGAGGCCGTATTCAACCCATGAACGGAGACACTAGAAGAAAAAATCTTTAGTGCTTGCTCGGGATTTGAACTCAGGCCTCCAGCTTATAAGTCCAGTGCTCTACCACTGAGAAAACCTCGCCCCCTTTGAAATAAACACGGAAGGTAATTTCCTGGCTAACGACCTTGCGGCATGTGGTTTCCCCATTTCTACGGAACGGTGCCAAGGACAACTATTTTCGCGGAGTTTTACATTGTTTATGCTTTTACGATTTTCCGCTTTCTGGGCTAGAAGAGTTTTAAGGGGAAAGGGGGTAATATTGTAAGCCTAAAACGGATATGTTTATTTTTCATCCAAGTAGCCAAAATTGATGTATTCGGTAACTGTGTTTATATTTAACTATAAAATATTATTTTTTTAATATATATTTTTTTTAGCAAACAAAAAGTGTGGAGAAATCTGTAGAATTACACTGCGTCACAACGAAACATTACAAACTTTTCTGTAACAAGACTACATAATGCATATCGAAATTTGAAGGAAAAAATAAATAGCGGCAAGAATTTTTTTTGCACTAAGAAAACCCATTAAGCTTCATTTAAGGAGTAAAACCGCCCCCCTGTAACTTTTTTTTTTTTTATGGGCTAACATTATTCCTTAACTAATCGAAAATGATATCCAAGAGTGTTTATTTGAAGAAAATGTTTTTAAATGTGCAAAAAATAAGATTTTCCGATGCCGAGCGAACGCGGTGCTGATTTGAAGATAATTTTTGAGCGAGCTTCGATTGATCCCTTTTTAATTGTTACATTGTTGGACCTCCTTTAATACACTTCAAAATTAAAACCCTTTTTTTTTTTTTATCTTTATTACAAGAAAGTATGAAAAAAAAATTAAATGGAAAAGACATGAACATTTCAGAACATTAATCTCTAGAGTCGTTTTCTCAAAACTAGGTTTTTGAAATCGGGCGATTCTCTGGCGTCTTCAATGTTTGTCCGATCAACTACAAATTTAAACTGCAGCTTCCTCGTGATATTTGCTAGAAACTTACGTAGAAGTTTTTCTATTCTTTCAATTTTCGACGGTTTTTTTAAAATATAAAATGAATAATTGTTCACCATTTTCCAAAAAAAACCTAATATTTCTTAAAAACCCTACGTATTTTACTAGATTCATTCTTTGACATTCTTCTTTCGAAATAATTTTTCTTTCTAGATTAAAAATTGCTGCCTACAGACTATCGCCCGCGAAAAAAGAGGGTTTCCGTTTGTCAGACACAGTGTCGCCATTACTTTTTTCCAAGAATTGAAACATATATATTTTTTTTTTTTTTTTAATACTGATTTATTTGTTGTTAATAACTTAATGAAAATGACTTTGAATTTGATCGCAAAAGGTAGTATTAACACTCATGGTCTCTTATAAACTTTAACCCGAAAGGCTTAAATGTAGCATAATATTATACCTTTAAAGCCGTAAAATTTAACAATAATTCAGTATTATTATGTGATGGAAATCTGTAACTTGAGCAGTCCCCCTTGGCCCAAGAAAAGGTAAACTTTATAATAATCCAATCCTTTGGAGTTACGATCAGAAAGGATCACGAACAGAAATTCCATAATAAGGTTGCGCTCCATATAAGTGGAGGTTTTGGGGAGAGATCTCGCTTCCATCGATCCCACTCGACAATCGTGGCCAACAATCGCGAGGCTTGATAATGTTCTGAAAGCAAATAATTCTGAAGGAACGGGTGGTCCGCCAATCAGGAGAGGCTTATCGCGACCGAACTCAGGGGGGGGGCTCGGGTTTCAGTCGCGAAATTAACGGAATTCAGAACCCGGAGAAGGAAATACGAGATATAAAATTGTTCCTAAGAGATCTCCTTGCAGAACGCCTTAATGGAATTCTTGCCTTAGGGAAATGATTGGTTCGAAATGTGGATCGACGCCTGAGGCGAGTTATAAAGGAGAAATATCGTAATTTATTTCATTTGTAGTTCGTTTTATCGCTCCCCCTCCATAAAAAAAAATCTTCTAGAATTCACAGCTATCGATTCAACAGAGAAAAGGTACATTAGTAAAGGACTAGATTTTAACTGCTGGCGCGAATTTTTATTAGCGCAACTTTATGTAGCAAGCACTCTTAAAAGAGTTTTTCAAAATATTATTGAAATCTTCATCGAACCTGACGGTTTAAAATATATCCAATACAAAATTAAAGAAAACAAGTGATTAAAATGAAAAAGGCATAAGCGAAAATTGACAGATTGTATTATTAAGTCATAGTTCTCTTAGGCTAGAAGAATGACAGATAGATGAAGCCGGAGAGGAATCCGGCGAAATATCGTGCAGAAAGGCAAGACCGCTGGAGAAAGAAGCCACATCACAAACACATGTAATTTCCAGCGAAGAAATTTAAGACAAAACGTGTGGGTGAATATATATTTGTGTGTCTATTTGCTCTCTAATTGGCTTAAAAGTAGACCTAATTTGCTGAAATTTGGTATAAAAATACTTTCTTTTTTTTTATTCTGAAGGTCAAGTTCGTTAACGAGCAGAATTTTACTACTTGAACATTGTTTTTATGGTGAGGTACACTTTTTGTAGGCTCTCTATCATAGGGAAACGAATGAAACCATTTTTAAGGCGATATCGGTTACCGTTTTCGAGAAAAGTGAATAATAATATTTTTCCCAGGTAATTTTCAGTACTTAGAAACGATGGATGCTTTTGGAACTTGGAAAATGGATTTAACGGCTGGCGATGATTCTCTAAGAAATAAACATATTTTTCCCCAATTGACCTGAAAAATGAATAGACTTACCTTGAATTGACCTTGTTTGTTAACACCGTTGATAACAATACACCATTAATCTATTTATGAACTCCGCGTAGGTTGAGGAGGGGTTGGGGACTGTCGCCTAGAAGGTAATTTTCTCTTCATAAAAGACCGGATCGATATCCCCGACGGCATTTCCTTGACCGAGTTAACTGGGAAGGTAATTAGTGACGGTGAAGCTGTAGGAAGTTCCACGAGGCAAGGGCTTAGAGGAGGTATGGCTTCTTTGCTGTGAGGGCTTTGGATCTTGGAGGTGGTGTCGACTTTAGCGGGACGAGCTTCGTCGTTCAAGGAGTATCGTTTTCTCATTAAAGGCTTAGCGCGGGGGCGTAATGACGTCAATTGACTACTGAGGATTTGTCGAGTTTTTAGAAGAAAAGGTTGAATGTCGTCCGGAAAAGTAAGGAATTTTATGGGAGAGCGATGGGACTATCGTGCAAATTAGCCGAATGAAGCATGTTACTGGAGCAAGGGAGGGAAAGACATATAGAAGAGAGAGATCGAGAGAGAAGAAGAAGAGTGAAAAAAGGAGAAAACATTTTTGATGGAAGAGAGAGGAACATGGGAGAAGTGTATGACGGGGAGAAAGAGAGAGATCGAGACAGAGACAGAGAGTGAGTCAGAAAGAGAGAAAAATGTTTGACAGAGAGAGAGACAGAAAGAGAAGAATGGGAGTTTTTGAGATAGAGAGTGAGAGAAGAGGAAGAGAGAGAGAAGTTCTATATGAGAGAGAGAGAGAGAGAGAGAGAGAGAGAGAGAGAGAGAGAGAGAGAGAGAGAGAGAGAGAGAGAGAGAGAGAGATCCTTCATTGAAGTCAATTCAAGAAAGCCATTAAGTGAAAATTGGAGTGATCCCAGAATGGCTTAAGACGGGAACGGCGGACATCTGGGGTTTTTATAAGATTGTAAACTGTTTTTAAGATGGGAGCGAAGGACGACTATAAATAAAAATAAACAATCCTTCCTGGACAAGCTTAATGGCGCTCACAAACTTTATTGTCTCGACAAACATTACTTGATTACTATTTCTTGATGGACCCATGGCTGGATTTCATTCTAACATCTCCATTTACTAATTGAATCCGAAATATAATTTATATACATATATATAATCCTGAACAAAGAATCTACCTATACAATATATTATAACAATAGAACAAAATACGTTTGTTTATCTACAACATTCCTCGAGGAACCTCTCACAACAGGTTTTCTCTCTGCTTTCCAAAATACCTCTTAAGGTGGTCCAAGATCCTACGGTAAAAACTCAAGTTGAATGTTAAAGCCAAGAGACCCCCCCCCCCAATTATTTTCTATTTGATAAAAGAAGTAAGGAGCCAAAATTTCCAGGTCATAAGTCAATTGGAAGGCAGTGCTCAATGCAGCTTTAAAACATGAAATGGGATTTTTATTACAATTTTTAAAAAAAAAATACAAGACTTATGAATTTAGGAAAACTAAACGTTGTTGAGCAGTACCTTCCATATCATCTAGAGAGCTAAGATTTTGCATAGA
Source organism: Gonocerus acuteangulatus (assembly GCA_946811695.1). Taxonomy (NCBI): domain Eukaryota; kingdom Metazoa; phylum Arthropoda; class Insecta; order Hemiptera; family Coreidae; genus Gonocerus; species Gonocerus acuteangulatus. Next base: position 16,739,238 of record OX328128.1, read on the forward strand.
TTATTCTTTTATTAGACATAACAAAATGGGAGGGTCCCTACGTATCAAAAAAAAACTTGAGTGTTTTGGACCACCCTAATACCCCTAAATGTTATGTAACATCATCACATAAATGAGCTAACGATGTTGGCATTTATGAAATTTAAAAAGTTTTCTTCGAAAAAAAAATATAAAGTGCACAAAATCCGTCAGAGCAGAATTCAAAAAAACATTGAAATATTGCAGTTTTTGGTCTAATATACACAAATACAAATTGTATTTATATTTTTATGGTTAATTTCTATTCTATAGTACCCAGAATATGAACATTTGAAAAAGCTTTTCATTCGTAGTATATTTTTGTTTTGTTCCTTATAATCATTACAACATTTCCTTCAATTTTGTCCTAATTCGCTTAATTTATGAATTGCACGAAGATAACACACGAAAAACGATAACGTCTTAATTTTTTAAACTTAAATAACACAGACACACAAAGCAATAGTGTTAATTTCCAAAAACTCCATACATATATTCTTATGTATTTCGACAAGCTGAATCCGAATCCGGAGTCCGTTTCACACCATCACGTCAGGTTTAAGGGCATTTGAAAGTAAAATTTCGTATGAAATCATTAAAGAAGATATAACTAGAGCTTCCATGATTTTGAGGGTCGCTGAATTCGTATCCGAGGTCTGTTTTAGCACATCGGCGCAAAATCAAGGTCATTTCAAGGACAAATATGTTTAATATGCAAGAAATGAATCTGTAGTCCAAATTATTTTTTTGCCAAATAGAAATATTTTTCCTTGATTTTGCGCCGATGAGTGAAACAGACCCCGGATTACAATTCTGCGACCTTCATACGAAATTTGACCTTCAAATGCTCTTAAATCTGACGTGATGGGGTGAATCGGACTCCGGAATCGGATTCAGCGTGTCGAAATACACATGAAAATAAATGCACTTTGTCTTTGGAAATTGGGGACGAGGTTAGCTCAGTGGTAGAGCACTGGACTAATAAGCTGGAGGCCTGAGTTCAAATCCCGAGCAAGCACTAAAGATTTTTTCTTCTAGTGTCTTCGTTCATGGGTTGAATTCGGCCTCCCTGACCGTCCCGAGGCTAACCCAGCCTTTAATTAATTTAATAATGGGTACCTTGGTTGGTGCTAATGACTCTAGCAGTCGAAGCAGCCAAGGGGAAAATCAGGCGGCCGGAGCATAGTACTGACCACACTATCTCCCTAGTGTGCCGTATGGTCATGAAACAGATACCTCTATAGTATCTGCCCCTCAGGGCCCTCGTGGCCTGTTACGGGACTGATTTTTTTTTCTTTTTTCTTTGGAAATTACCACTTTTTTTTTTTTTTGTTTGCCGGTATAATCATAGCACTTTTAATTCTTTGCCATTTCATCACTCATACGGGTCAAGAATATAAAGAAAACGCTCAGAGACGACGCAGTTTCTTCTAGTGTGTTCATATTTTTACAGTATGAAATCCTGAGCTGTTTGAAGGCTATAAAAATTCCCGTGCTAAAAGATAAAAGCTACGAGAGCTACAGTGGGGGGGAGGGGGGTAGAAGTGCTTATTGACGACTTGGGCTTAGTGGAGGAGACAAAGGCCGAGAACACAAAGCCCTAGGGAGGGGCTTAAGCCTTGCCAAAACCATTTCTTGAAGGCTTTAAGGACTATGGGGCACGTACAGGACGGCTCTTGTTGGACTCACCATTAACCAGAAATAGGCCTTTCTCAGGGATATAATATGACTTCATGGATAAAGATAGAAACTACAACAATATTAATATTACCACAAATATAATTATGTAAAAAAAAAAAAATAATAATAGACGGGGGATATTGCAATCGTTTATTTGATCCGGAGTTGCGGACGACTTTGTCGATAGCATGGTTGACTTCTGGTTGGCTATTTCCGGAAACTGACGGTTTTATAATAGCCGTCCAGGAACAAGTATTTGCTACAAAATCTTACCGACGGCACATTTTCAAAGATGTTAGGATTTCGGACAAGTGCAGATTATCTAACAAGGCATATGAGTCGATTCAACATGTGACGGCAGGCTGCGAAATTCTTGCGGAATCTGATTACCTTCAGAGACACAACAACGTTGCCAAGATATACCATCAAGCAATAGCAGAAAGGTTCGGCATTATGGAAACTGCGGTACCGTATTATCGCTACGTCCCATAAAGACTTCTAGAAAATGATAGAATTAAAATCTACTTGGACTAAGCTATGATTACGAACCGAACTGTTCCCCATAATAAACCAGATATTCTTATCATTGACAAGCATAAGACTGCTGATAAAATTGATATCTCAGTGCCGAATGATGAGAATATCCGGAAAGCATATGCCGAAAAGCTGCAAAAATATCAAGACTTGGCAATTGAGTTAAAAGATCTCTATAAATTAGATTCCGCTAGAGTTACTGCAGTTATCATTTCGACCAATGGTTTGATACCGAATACTACAGTCAGTGCCACCAAATATCTGAAATTGTCAGGGGGACACTTAATATTATCCCAGCAAGCAGTTCTACTCGACACAGCAAGAATTTATTAATACCCATAATTAATAAATAAAAAAATATTTCTAAAAATAAAAGTAATTCTTTTTACTGGTTGTAACTATCCCCCAGTAACAAAATTCTCCAGCAATCTGAGAGACCCCACATACGTAAGATAATAATAATACAATCGATATAAAATTTAAGAACTCAAGTTGAGATTCGGCTAAGAAAAGGAGTCAGATTGTATGAAAAGTGCACTTTTGGCCTACATAAACCTCAATTCACGTTTTGCATCGTGAGTAAGCTGGACGATCTATTGACTGAGCGGAATGAATCGTTGAAATTATTTAAATCACACACGCACAATTTACAAAGTGATAATCACGCTATTGTCATCAATCCTGATAAAGAACCATCTGGAGAGTACATTCACCTGTTGCTGGAATCGGGTTTGGCGGCCGTGCAGCTTTGCGAGAAATCCTGATTCGAAGAAGAAATAATAATCTTCAGTCCATTGCTCATACACGCCATTCATACGACGCTATCTAATATCCGCTTTTTTTTTTTTTTTTTTTTTTTTTTTTTTTTTTTTTTTACGGCGCATCGACATAATTCTTGGCCATTAGCGCCGACATCCAGGGTCCAGCCAGGAATTTTCTCAGCGAGCCCTGAGGTGAGAAAATTTCTGGCGTCGGTGGGGATCGAACACACCATCTCCCGCTTATGAATCTAGCGCGCTAGCCACTAGACCACGGGAGACCCCAATATCCCCTAATGTTCGTAATCTAATATCGCTAATATGTTGTATATATATATATATATATATATATATATATATATATATATATATATATATATATATATATATATATATATACATTAACTGTTGTCATTTTCTGTGTCTGCTAGGTAGGATCTACAAAGATTTGAAGACATTTTTCAAAAATTCCGTCATGATTGCAACCTCAATAGCTAATTTCCTTCAGAGGAAAGTGCTAAAAAGTCACCTAGCTGGTATATTTGGTCTGGCATGAAGGGATGTAAGTCAGGAAGAAAGCATTATGCTTGTAGTATTAACACGTAACTTGGGAGTTAATATACTCAGCAATCCATCAATGGGTTAGTCATCAACATATGCTCCCTCCTCAGAATATATACTTCAACGAGAATATTGCTTTCTTCAAAAAAACCTCATAAAAATTCATATAACTTTTACTTTATTGTGTTACGCAACAATGTTATAAAACAACTATATGCTATCCTCCTTGCACTGAAAAATACTCCAAATTCACATCATAAACATATTATCATTTTCAGTGACTCGTTGGGCTCGCTGAAATGTCTCCAAAATATGTATACAGCCCACCCCATATGCACTGAAATAAAAGATACAATACAAGACTTACAGACTACAGGAAAACATAAAACACTATCATGGCTGCCTGGACATAAAGACCTCGGACAAAATACGACAGCTGACAGACATGCTAGACTTGTGACAGAAGAACTGACATACTTACCATTTGATCTATTTCACCATGACGTTACTAGACCACCATGACATACTAGGAGAATAATACTAGACAAATGGCGACTTGATTGGCATACTGTGACTGACAATAAACTAAGAACTATTAAACCCAATATTACAGACTGGACATCATCGTACAGGAACTCAGGCCGAGAAGAAGTAGTCCTTGCGAGGCTGAGAATCGGCCATACACGCGTAACTCATGGGTACCTAATGACAAAGACTGACAAACCTAAATGTACAACTTGCAACATAGAACTTACAGTAAAACATATTCTAACAGACTGTCGGTTACGGCATAACTTGGACATTCCTCATGACCTGACAGACATACTTTCAGAAGGCAGCCAGCATATGACAGCATTGACATATTTGAAAAACACTAACATGTACGACAAAATATAAAACAATACAATAACCAGAAGAATCCATTTCACCTTTTTTTGCAATAATGATACGGTAAAAATAAATGAATAAATCACTCAACTAATTTAAAAATTAACTTAACTTATTAACTTAAAAATTATTTTTTAATTTATTTTCTAGTAATTTATTCAATTTTTGTTTTCTTGACTATTCAGACTTCAATACTTGCCTAATTGTCTGAGCTAATATTTTGGAGTGGCATCGCTTAATACAGCGCCTACATCAGCTTACTACAAGGTATTGAATGCTCTTCGCTTTAGATGCGGAGCCTACATCAGCTTACTACAAGGTATTGAATGCTCTTCGCTTTAGATGCGGAGCCTACATCAGCTTACTACAAGGTATTGAATGCTCTTCGCTTTAGATGCGGAGCCTACATCAGCTTACTACAAGGTATTGAATGCTCTTCGCTTTAGATGCGGAGCCTACATCAGCTTACTACAAGGTATTGAATGCTCTTCGCTTTAGATGCGGAGCCTACATCAGCTTACTACAAGGTATTGAATGCTCTTCGCTTTAGATGCGGAGCCTACATCAGCTTACTACAAGGTATTGAATGATCTTCGCTTTAGATGCGGACCATTATCTATCAATATATAAATATAAAACAATTCAAAGGATATTAACAAATGACATAATAAACTATTAAAATGCTTCTATATATTAAAATAGTTTTTGTTATATTATTATATTAAAACAGCTTTTCTCAAGGAAAAGAGAATCAAGGTAGAACAAGTATGAATCATAGTTGAAATTATTCTTGTTGATTCCGTGGCCATAATTCAAAACCATGTACTATTACATGTCAAATTTTTATATATATATTTTTTCTACAATAGTGTTTTATTTTTATTACGAAGTCAAGGATGAGAAAAACGTCAGATCTTGAGGCAGAAATCTATATTGGACGTTGCGGCTGCACTTTGGCAGCCTTCTTCAGCACTAAAATATGCCTAGGGGCGGGAGGAAGACCAAGAAGACAGTTAGGCGACCATGTTAAATGTTGGTTGGAACATGTTGCTCAACATTTTACCATGAATGAATGAAAATTTTTATTCTTATTCCGGGACAGAAGTCCCATAGAAATAATTTTGAAATTACAAAATAATTTTGAATTTTACGTATAAACTTAAAAACTTATAAACGCTATCAGTATCAATATATAGTGTACAGCTTCAATATAGACTAGGTGTTGGGTAAAACTTGGAGGGATAGAAGGTGGTGGAAGAGTCGGGATTTAAAGGTTTCTAGGTTGGTAGAATGGCAGAGAAACGAAGGCAAGGAATTCCATAACGAGGTGGCACGGGTGACGAATGATTTTTCGAATATTGCTGTTTGGTGGGAAGGAATATAAAGATCGGAAGGACGAGATCGGATGTTACCGAGGATTTAAATTTAAGAAGTTGAAAAATATAAGAAGGTCTACGGGATTGAATTACTTGGTAAAGGACTGAGACGAGGAAGAACTGACGACGATAAAGAGGGAATAGCCAATTTAGCTCCTGGTAGAAATGTGATATGTGGGAGTCTCTGGGGATCCCGAGGATAAAACGAATGAAACAGTTCATGAGGCGTTTGAGTTTTGCCTCGAGATCGCCAGAAAGTCCACCGTACACCAAACAACCATAGTCAAACTGGGGGAATAATAGGGAGGTTACGAGGAGTTGACGGGTCTTTGTTGGCAGGAGGTGGCGGGAGAGGTTGAGCTGTCTCAGGATAAATATGGACCGACGGGAAATTTGGGAAATATGATTTTTCCAGGAAAGGTTCTGATCAAATATGATCCCAAGATTTATATACCATGGTCACCTAACTGTATTCTTGGTCTTACTCCCCCCCCCCTAGGCAATTTTTAGTGCTGAAGAAGGCTGCCAAAGTGCAGCCGAAACGTCCAATATAGATTTCTTCCTCCAGATCTGACATTTTTCTCTCTTAGCCGAATCCCAACCATCCCTTGACTTCGTATCACTGCAACGACAAACTATCTCCACCTCCATTTTATTTTTTTTTATTATTAATATTTTTGTTTTAAACATCTTACCTATATTTTCATCATTATATTCTTAGTTCCATTTGCATATATAGTTTCTTCTTTGGTTTATTAGCATATTTTGTTTTATATAGTTAAATTTTTTTGATCAGTATGTTGTGTGGAAAGCAACCCAATTTAGTTGGACAACTAAACTTTCTTTGTAAAAATAAAGTTTTTCTCTCTAGTTAATAATAGATTTTTTTTTTTTACATTGTTGTTTTTGTTGCATTGTTTATTTATTTATTTACCACTGCTGCTATTATTTTTTCTTCAGTTTCTTAATAATGGTTAACATTTCAAAGATGTAAATTATCACGAATACCAAAGATAAGTATTATATGTAAACATTATAGGATGTTGGTGTTCCTGCAAAAGTCAGATTTTTTTTTTTGTTTTTGGATAAATGTATTTTTGCTATTGTATAAAGCAAGAATGTCCTATAAATAAAGTGATGAATTGATGACCTCATAAAAAGAACATAAAAATTGACCTTAAATTGTGTTATTACCTTTTATGTCCGTATCTAAAATAGCTATAATATTTTTAATTATATATAAAAATATAAGTCCTTGCCGGCTATAAACATACACTCGTTTGAGTTTATTCAATATCAGCAATAAATTCAGGTTTATGCTCCTATAAAAGAAATAATTGAAAAGAATTACATTTACATTTAATTTAATTAGTATAGCAATTTTAAAATATATTTTAATTTTACCTACACTTTGTGCCAAGGGTCGTGGGTTCGATTCCCACTATGAGGTGGGGGGTTTTCTTTAGAAAAAAGAAAATGCATGAGTCTTATCCTGGCTAAAAAGGGTGGTAACCTATACATGACAACTGGGCCATTAGCGCCGACATCCATAGTGCAGCCGGAAATTTTCTCAACATTGGGACCCACATCTCCCGCATGAGAATCTAAGGCGCTAGCCACTAGACCCTAAAAATATTATTATTGTCTATTCATTTGTACTTATTCCATTTAAAAATTTGTTTGTAGGAATATTTTTAAATGTATTTAGGAGGTCCGGCGGCCATTAGTGTTAAGGCGTGAGCACTTAACACTGCCTGCCGTGGGTTCGATTCCCACTATAGGGTGGCGGCTTTTCTTTAGAAAAAAGAAGATGCTTTATTTAAATTAACAGTAATTGATTATCTGTCCATTCTCTGAGCTAAGTTCTTGGTTCTGTTTTGTCTTTTAGCTGACGAAGGCTGCCAAAGAATTGGCGAAACGTCCATAATGCAGATTTTTACAAAAATCTTGTTGATGTTTTCCGAGCCGAATCCCAAATATTCCCTGACTGCTTATTTTAGCGCTGTAAGCAATTTTTCACTTAATGCATTAATTATCTTCTTTCACTGCATCTCCTCGTAGCTGAAAACAATAATCAAACGCACTCGATTTCGCGTGATTAGTCCCTAAAGGAGCTTCGGAAAGTCATATTTTTTATTTGAAAAATCATGTTGTCCTTTTGCCCCAATAGGATTAGATGAAGGCAGACATTGCTCGCATTCCATACTTTTTACGGATGAGATAAACATAAGTCTCGGACGTCCATAGATTCAACTAGCCCGTAAGGTATTTATCCAGTAATCCGTAACCTCTTCAGGGTACAGTGAGGATTATAACGGGATTAGATTATCTTATGCCAGGCATGCGGTTTTACTTGAAGGAGTTATTCAGTAACTAGGAACATAAAAGTAACAGATCTGCTTGTCACAAGTAGGGATAGTCCTTTGATAAATCACAGATAATTTACGATGAGGAGGGTCTCCGAAGAACCCGTTTTGTCGTATAAGGTACGTACATAAAAAGTAAGAAATTACATGCTTTGAAGAGGTTTATGGCGTCGATGATGACGGATGTTCGAGATATGCCGACATAATTGCCTTCAAAGATAAATCGAAAGAAGCTTACATTATCGACCCCACTGGGCGATACGAGACAAACGATCCACAGCAATCAGAAGAAATTAATTTGGAAAAAAGAGAAATCTATACCAAGTGTATAGAATTCTACCAGGAAAAATTCGGGCGAAGAAAATACATAGTTGAAGGCCTTTGGTTTGGAGCAAGAGGGGCGATTCCAAAACAGACGCAAGACTTCCTGTAAGATTTAGGCGTGGACCCAAAGGAACTATCTATCCTCGCGGAATCTATCACAATAGATTCCGCGAGGATAATCCACAATCATATACTACGGGAGCTAGTCAGCTGATTAGCAATCTTCCTGCAAGATTTAGGCGTGGACCCAAAGGAACTATCTATCCTCGCGGAATCTATTGTGATAGATTCCCCTGGGATAATCCACAGTCATATACTACGGGAGATAGTCAGCTGATTATTAATCTTCCTGCAAGATTTAGGCGTGGACCCAAAGGAACTATCTATCCTCGCGGAATCTATTGTGATAGATTCCGCGAGGATAATCCACAATCATATATACGGGAGCTAGTCAGCTGATTATCAATCTTCTTGCAAGATTTAGGCGTGGACCCGAAGGAACTACCTATCCTCGCGGAATCTATTGTGATAGATTCCCCTGGGATAATCCACAATCATATATACGGGAGCTAGTCAGCTGATTAGCAATCTTTAGAAAATCATTTCACCAAATTTTTCATTATAATTCTTTGCCTTTAAAATATTATCAAAATTCGTTTAATAATAAAATTAATTATTTATTTAAAACAGATCTTCAAAATTTATTTTTCCAAATTAATATAATAACCTTTTTTGAACCAACTGAAATGAATTTTCGTAAAGTTGATAAGTACGGTGCGTTTATAGCATCCCAAAACATTTGGGCAGCACACTTTATTTTTTATAAATAAAGAATTTCTTTCTTCCTTTAAGACATTTTTTTATTTTTTCCTGCTACTTGGCGAGAGGTTTATTAAGCGAGGAGCTATTTGAGAGGTCAAACTAAGAGGAACTTAAAATAGAGAAGGTAATAAATGCATGTAAAAAGAATAAAAATGGGAATCATCTTTAAAAAAAATAATATAAAATAAAATTGGAGGAGTTTAACAAAATGGATAAAAAAAAAAAACCCGTGGGAGAAGGACAGTAAAAAATGGCGGGGGGTTGAAATTTTCAGGGGCGGGTTTTTTGGGAGTGGGAGGACCACTTGTTTTTCCTCATCAGCTGAGTAAACCCAATCAGGGACTAGTCTCTCTCACATCGTTACCAACCCCTTCCGATCTCCTCCTTTTTTAACCAGTGGGAGCAAGAGAAATCCCTACTTCCGGCAGACAATCTATTCTAAATCAGAAGGGGGTTTTTTTTTTTCTTCGGACGGAGTCCCTCAAGGGACATTGCTTTCCAATAAAACGGTCGTGTCTGTTAAATTAAAAATAAAAAAAATACGTTCAACTAATAAAAATTTGTTATTATAAAATTATTTTTTGAAGTAATGATCCTTCCCCACCCTTACCTCCATATTACATGAAATAATATATTAAACCATTGTCAGTGTCTTGATATGCAATTTTTCATTTTTTTTTAAGTCAATATAAAAGAAAAACGTTTACGAAAAACTTTGATACAAATACTTTTCCAGGCAAATTTTCGGTTTGGGTATTCAAAAAGGATTGATTCAGTTGAATCATGGTCCGGTTTGCAACTCACCTAATCTGAGATAGTTGATTTTTGGTCCCGTTAGGAGTTAAGAAAGTTCTACAAATAAAATATTTCATTAACAGGAATGAAAAGTTTTAGGGTTTCCGTATATTTTCTAAAATATTTTGAAAACGGACCAAAAATCGCGGTAAGTCGAAGGTAGCAATTCGAAAGTTTACTAAATTCTCTAAATAAAAGGTTCTATAGTAAAATTGTTAGTTTTGCATTTTTGAATGCGTTTTTGTATGTGTTAATCTAACGTTTTAATTGTTTTTTTGCTTATTTTAATTGCATTTAACAGTAAAAGGAGTATTTTTCTAAAAGAAGGTTAGAAAAGGTGAAATAGTGTTATAGTGTTTCCAAGAGTGAACGTTGTGACAGAGGATGTAGTCCTACCTGCATGGGATACGGTCAGTTTCCTGTTGTGGCGTCTTAAATCTTTCTTGTTTAATTATATTTTTGACGAAAGATCAAAATCTACTAATAACTGTTTTTTTTTTTCTTTTAGCGCGGTTCCTCCCTCCCCCATAGGGAGGAACCCCGCTTATAGGGTTGATACAATGAAACAATCCGGAAGTGCCGACTAGAAAATTTCGCGTTTCAGAACCCCTAGAAACCGAAAATAACGGTGGTTCAAATTTGTATATATATATATATATATATATATATATATATATATATATATATTTGTCTGTTCGCTCATTTCTGGCTTCCTTGATGGTCCGATTGTGATGAAATTTGGTACAAAAATCCGTCGTCCAATTTGAAAGGTCAAGTTCGTTAACCAGCAGAATCCGCCCACTGGAAGATGGCGTTTGGGGCGAAATTCGAGCAAAAAAAATCGTAACGCTTACGTTTTTGACTTCATAAGCTTGTAAGTACTCGTTTTATAGGCTTCTTGGGCTAGGAAAACGAATGAAACCATTTCCAAGGCGATAGCTTTAACCATTTTCGAGAAAATTAGAAAAATAGTTATCGAATACCGTTTTTGGTTTGGGTACTTAGAATCATAGGATTCAGTTGAAACATTTTCTACATGTTCTACTTTCATTAAAACTAATATGTTGAAATTTTGGTTACGTTTGGAGTTAAGGAAGGATTAAAATAAAATATTTTATTAACAGACATGAAAAGTTTTGGGAACTTCGTATTATACCTTCCCTAATATCTCGAAAACTGTTTGAAATATTGGTAAACGGAGGGTTACCATGCGACAGCTTACTAAATGTTCTAAAAAAAAAGATTCTGAAACAATTTTTGATTAGGCGATGTCAATCGGAGAAATACGTGCTTAAACTTTGAAGTAATTGATTTCGTTTATTTGAACGGTTCTTCTTTTTTGTTTTTATTCCTTGTTATTTTGTCATTTCTTATAGTAGGATAATGTATTTGACAATAAAACAGATTAATAAAAATAAGAAAAACAATTCATTGCTAGAAATATATCAGGCTGTACCGTATGAAATGTCAGTTTTGGATTTGCCGATTTCCTTCAAATGACTTGAAACTGTCAAGGCTCCTACTCCGAGTTCTTTGGCATGTTCCCTAGTGTTTGTAATTGCTTATAGTAGTCAAATGTATTTGTCAATAAAACTGGATACGTATAATTAGAAACAATATTCAACTTCACACAGGTTAGATACTTTGAGGGAATAGAGAGTCCGTTCACTGCCTGTGGGTCCACAAACAATGTACCTGCTACGAGTTAATCCTCAAGAGTTGTAAATATACCCCAGGTATCTGCCGACACAAATACAAAGCCTAGCTTGGTTTTGGTACTTACAATCATGGGATTCAGTTAAAACATTTTTTGCATGTTTGAATTTCATCAAAACTAACATGTTAAACTTTTGGTTACGTTTGGAGTTGAGAAAGGGTTAGAATAAAATATGTCATGAACAGACATGAAAAGTTTTGGGAACTTCGTTTACTTTCATCAATATCTCGAACGCGGTTGGGAAATTATGATCAGTGGATAGAAACTATTTGAAAGCTTTCTAAATTCTCTACAAAAAAGATTCTGAAACAATTTTTGATTAGGTAATCTCGATCGAAGAAATAAGTGCTTAAAACTTCAAGTACGTCTGTTTAGCTCTTATGAACGGTTTTTTGTCGTTCTTTTTGTAATTATTGTCTCTTTCCCTTAGTTTTTTATTGCTATTTATTTTTGTAATTTTTTATGTTACGAAAATGTATTTGTGTGTAAAACAGGATAGGTAAAATGAGACCCATTTTCTGTTGCTAAAAATAATGAAAAGTTTTGGGCACTTCGTATACTTTCAATAATATCTCGAAAACGGTTGAAAATTAGGGAAGCGAAAGGTTACCATTCGAAAGCTTACTAAATGGTCTACAAAAAAAAACAAAACTGAATACAGTTTTGAATAAGCGATGTCAATCGGAGAAATAAGTGCCTAAGCTTTGAAGTAATTGATTTCATTTATTCGAACAGTTCTTTTTGTCTGTTTTTATTCCTTGTTATTTTTTAATTGCTTAAAGTTGGATAATGTATTTGACAATAAAAAAGATTAAGTAAAATAAGAAAAACAATTCATTGTTAGAAACATAGCTTGCCAAGAGAAAGAGATTCGATGACGTCTTTTGAATATTTTCAATTGACTTTATTCTGTTGGTTTTTTATTTTATTTTTTAATTGATTTTATTTGTAGAATTATAACTATAGTAAAAGAACACAGGAATATGTGTGTCGGACTTTTTTCAATAAGCTTAGTTTTAGCACTTTCCTCCGAAGGAAAGTAGCTATTGAGGTTGGACTAATGACGGAATTTTTGAAAAATTTCTTCAAATCTTTATCGATCCTACCTAGTAGACACCGAAAATGACCCCCGTTAAAATATATATATATATATATATATATATATATATATATATATATATGTGTGTGTGTGTGTGTGTGTGTGTGTGTGTGTGTGTGTCTGTTAACACGATAGCGGCCAGAGTTTTTGTTTTTTCGTCACGAAACTTGGTATATAGCATTCAATTAGCAAACGATTGAACGAGTTCGTTAACCACCAAAGTCGGTCCACCGGAAGGGGGGTTTACCCCGAACCCAAAACACTAATTTGACTATGTCAGCCGTAATATTTGTTATATTTCAACGAAACTCGGTATTCGTAGTGGTAATCTACAGGTAAATATTTGTTGTAAAAATAAACTAAATCGGTTCATTAGAAGGGGAGGGGTTACTCCGGACCCAAATTCCTAATATACTCATACCGGTCGTAATTTCTGCTGTATTGTAACGAAACGCGGTAGACGTCGTAGGTAACTCATGAGAAAGAAGTGTTGTAAAAATGAGCTGAATCGGTCAATCGGAAAGCGGGAGTTTAATTTGTAATATATTTCAATAGAAAAGCCCGCCAGACGTAGGTTCACAAAGCCGCCGCAAGGAGCGCTTTCTACCACTAGAGTGACTGTATCCTGTTCCTGCGTTAGATCAAAATACGATAATATGAGGTTTTTTGTATTTATTACGTAGTGTAATAGGTACCATGTGTAAACATAACTCTGGAAGCAAATTAATAATTGATCAGTTACTCATTACAAATTTAAAAGAGGATATTTTAAGCAAATTGTTCTGGAAAGCAGTCTACACTACCCAAATTCTGAGGAAAGTGCTTAGTTATGCAGCTCCTGCGTGACGGACTTTTATTAATTATTATAACCGAACAATGAAAATCTTAAACTTGGTATGGAACATTTAAAAAAGACAGTTCAAACGCGAAACCTCGATACCACCAATTTTCGTGCTCTTTAAACAAAAATCGCTTAAATAAATTTAATAAATGAGAAACTGGGTATTTTGAGAACCACCGAAATAGGATAATCAGTAGTAATTAACAGGGGTCGAAAATAATTGTAAACTTTTATTTTAAAAAAGTATTTATTAAAATTATACTTTTATTTTCATTTTGAGAAAGTAAAAGTTATAAAATAACTTTCTTGGTTTAACGTTTTTTAAGAAAAGATTTTATTAACTGTTATTTTTGTACTTAGAAAATAAGAATTTTAAAGTAATTGTTAGGTTTAAAGGAATAAATTAAAGATACTAATGTTTATTTTTTGTTTTTTATCAATAAATGTATTTCAGTAAATAAACAAAAATACATTTTTAAACAAAGAACGATTCGTTTATTTTTATCTTATTCAACCCTACAATTCTTAATTAAAGTACGAAACTTTTATTTCACAATAAAAAAATAAACTTTAACTTTCATTTTCATGCACCTAATTTCAGAAGATCCTAAATAACTTTTACTCTTAAAATTTTTAAATAAATGTTTTTTTTAACTATTATTTTTTAACATATAAAATAAAAGTTTTTTTACAGTTAAATTTTTCAATAAAGAAATAACTGTTTCGATCCCTGGTAATTAACTTTAACCTTAAAAATATAAATGTTTGACAGCCTAAACATCTTTTTTTTGTCACATTAAATTCGTTTTCTTCATTCTCTTGAGGAAGAATTCTCAGATGTTAGAGACAATTCTTCTTCCCGCGAGATAAAAACCCCAAAAAAGCGGAAGAGCGATGAAGATTTACTTGTGTTTCCTTGGCCTACTTCCCTTTCTTGGGGTAAGTTACGGCTACCTTTAAGTTACGGAGAAACCTTCCCGAAATCCCTAGGGGATCTTTTCTACCTCAAATTCACATACTTAATTTCACTTGAGAGTAAAGAGGTTGCTCAGGGAGCATCGATCAGTTTAATTTAGAACTTTAAGTTATCAGTAAATTTTGCCAAGTTTGTGTAATTTATTATATACTATCTTACTAACATCACGAATAGTTTATTGCGAGGATAGGATGAATGAATGAATGAATGAATGAATGAAAAAAAAAACTTTATTCTGGGACTTCGTCCCATAAGAATAAAAATAAGTACAAAATAAACAATAAAGAAATTAACCTAAAAATATAAATATGAATAAAGAAAAACCAACGTATAAAAGAACAAAACAAAGAAAGCAACTAATACAAATATTATATGTGAAGCCTTAAATAATAAAATGAAATATAAGTAAATATGTACATTCATTGGAATGGGGCAATGATGATACAATGTTCAGAGGGGGATGGGAATAAAATTAAAGAGTTTAAATAAACAAATAAATATTAAAAAGTTGAATAAATATTAAAGGAATGGGGGCTATAAAAAGATTTAAACTAGGAAAATGCATAAACACATTTACAAAGGTAATCAGGTCTTCCTGGTGGTGAAATTTTAAGAAGCGTCTTCCTGGGAGGATAGGAGAAAAGCAAAGAGGCGGGATTTAAAGACAGGTAAGGAAGGAGAGTGTCGAATGGAAAGAGGGATAGAGTTCCAGAAGGAGGAGGCTCGGGAGATGAAGGAACGGTCGAAGAAGGCTGTTTTATGAGTTGGAGGATAGAGATCGGAGGGACGGGAGCGGGTACCACGGGAACCTAACATCAAGGATCAAACTAAACCTAACACTCACGCAAGAAAGGTTGTATCTCATGCAAAATGCAACTGAAATTACAAAGTTCGTCGGCAGGAATTGGAAAAATTAAAAAAATCACACAAAAAGACCAAATATGACTCAGAGGCTTGGTCAATGACCAAAATAATGAGATGAAGCTGAGTATGTTTGAGCGAGGATCAACGGCCGAGTAAAGATGGGTGAAGTGTGGACGAGAAGGTCTTGTTACCTACATCAAACTTGGAAGCTAACATGGGCAGGGCATGTCCGAAGAACTGCACTCCACAAGACCAGTAGGAAGGCCGAGGATCAGATGGAAAACGTAGCCAACGATGCCAGAACTCTGCTTGGCGTTAGGAATTGGAGAGCTGCAGCAGAGCCAACTATAAAGAGTATCCTAGCTAAATGAACAACTTGTAACCGCTACCGTGTCAACAGACGGTATATAAATAAATGTTATTTATTATGGCGGGCTTACACGATTGGCCCCCGCACAGTTTGCGAAGGCAATTCCCTTAGAAACCACGAAGGACGCAGGAAGCAGCCTGATGAAGTCGGAGAGGAAACCGACGAAATATTGCGACATGCAGAAGAGCGTATCGTTTTATCAGATAGCAAGATCTGATAAAAGATTGATCGTAAAGATAGTGGATTTAGTGTAGCCATGATGACCAAGCGCCAGCTGATGAATCCCTGGACAACACACAGAAATGGACACTGCTGATTATACATTCCGCTGTCGAATATAACCACAGAAGAGCCTGGAATAAGTGAGTGAGGCAAACGGCTTCAAACCTTGAGTAACTCCACTGAATTTGCTATTTTTATACTGACTCCGGTGTTACCTCTCGTGCCGGTTATCTGTCCGCCAAAGAGGCTGCAATACGCACAGCTACCCGAGCACCGAGGTTCAGCATCTCGTACAGGCAGAACACTGCTGACGTCAGGAAATTTCGCTATCTTTCTGCACCCATCAAAGACATTTTTATTATTTATTTTTTACATACCCAGAGGACATTATCATTTATTTATTCACTATCATTTTAGAAGAAAATTATAATTTTTATGGAGTCGTATTATTATTTTATTTTATTTTACAAATAAAAGAATTAATTATTTTTGCATTTAAAGACACATCAGTCAACATCCCAAGTTCCCAATAGGAGACACGCCGCTGGAGAGAGAAGCCGTCTCACAAACCAATCATATAAATAAATTCGGTTAGGTTGAAAACATTTTTCAATAATTCTTTCATTAGTGCAGCCTCAATATCCGCATACATCTTGGGGTTTCGCAAAAGGAAAACGAACCAAATGGAACAAATAAAGCAATATAAATTTGAATAAAATAAATGGCCGAGCGTATAAGGAGCAGGTGGGTGCACACAGGTGAGACGAACCACCTGCTACCAGCTGCTTGGAGAATCAGCTGGCTGCTTATTTTTTTTTTTTTTTTCTTGCCTAACTCTGTTGGCTGAGCGGCGAGTTCAATCTCATCAAATCCCAGAAGGTGTTTCTACAGGCGGCTTTCACCAAAGTTTTAACGAAATCCTTATTAATGAGGCCCTAAGTAATTGAGAATATACTCATACACAAACAAACACAATCATGTATATATATATATATATATATATATATATCATCGCCCTGCCCAAACCACTCGACAGAAAATTTTGAAATTTTTCATGGACACTCCCTATAGAACAGACCCTCGCTAAGAAAGGATTTCTATTTTTTAGAGGGGATTAAAGTTTGAGTTGGATAGAGCATGCAAGCCTAGGCAGCATGCGTTGCTAGGACGATAAAGAACGATGCGTTGCTAGGACGATAAAGAACGATGCGTTGCTAGGACGATAATCTATTTCATAGTATTATTTTTAAGGGAGGTTAATTTCAACTATGATGGCAGTCCTAGAATTACAAGAAATAAACTGTCCTTCATAAGAGTTTTCTCTATGAGTGACAAAATCGCCATTTTAATTGCGCTTCATTTCAATTTGTCCCCATAGAGTTTTCGCTATACCTGGTGATGGTGCATCCGAGGTAATAATATCTCGAACCATTGCACAGCCTCCTCACCCATCAGCGTCCCCAGTCAGAACACTTCCTTCAAACGCTCGCAAATATAATGGGTGTTTCCAAATGACATGTGAGAACATACATTTTTAAATTTTAACGTACGTTTATTATTGACAACGAAATTTAACCGGTATTGGTTACACTGCTCTTACTGGTAACCATGGGCGTTTATAGGAAATAATTTCGGGGGGGGGGCTGGACCATTTCCGGGGAATGGAATACTAACAATTTAGAACTTGGAATAGTTTTAGGCAAATAAAACGCTACTACAACTAAAATGAAATCATTTTTATGAACTAAGTGATCTTATGGTATTTAATTTATTTTTAAGGGTTTTAAGTCCCTGGTTCTTATTTACCAACAAATAAAAATGTCGGGGAGGGCTGCAGACCCGTCAGCCCCACCTTATATACGCCCATGCTGATAACCTATAGATAGGGCCGGAGCGCCCGAGTGTCAAGAAACATTATACTTTGATTACTTATCAATTGATGCATATATAACATATAGTATGAAAAATATACCTTTGCGATTAGCCAATTCTGGACGCTTTTGCTCAACCGCAGCATATAATTGTTCCATCTGGGTACAGTATACTGCAGAATTAACGATCTTCTTGTGCTCAAAATAAGGTATCCCAATGCAAAGCGTAACATTTTTTAACTTGACTTGGAAAAAATCAGACTAATATCTTTAAAACGTAAATTTAATTCAACAATGAGATTAATTGAAATAACATGATTTTTTAATTATTTGAAAATAGATTTTTATTTCTTCCAAGTTCAGGTTTTGAATGTTTAATTTCAACGATATCTTTAAAACGTAAATTTAATTCAACAATGAGATTAATTGAAATAACATGATTTTTTAATGATTTGAAAATAGATTTTTATTTCTTCCAAGTTCAGGTTTTGAATGTTTAATTTCAACGATATCTTTAAAACGTAAATTTAATTCAACAATGAGATTAATTGAAATAACATGATTTTTTAATTATTTGAAATAGATTTTTATTTCTTCCTAGTTCAGGTTTTGAATGTTTAATTTCAACGATATCTTTAAAACGTAAATTTAATTCAACAATGAGATTAATTGAAATAACATGATTTTTTAATTATTTGAAAATAGATTTTTATTTCTTCCAAGTTCAGGATTTGAATGTTTAATTTCAACGATATCTTTAAAACGTAAATTTAATTCAACAATGAGATTAATTGAAATAACATGATTTTTTAATGATTTGAAAATAGATTTTTATTTCTTCCAAGTTCAGGTTTTGAATGTTTAATTTCAACGATATCTTTAAAACGTAAATTTAATTCAACAATGAGATTAATTGAAATAACATGATTTTTTAATGATTTGAAAATAGATTTTTATTTTTTCCAAGTTCAGGTTTTGAATGTTTAATTTCAACGATATCTTTAAAACGTAAATTTAATTCAACAATGAGATTAATTGAAATAACATGATTTTTTAATTATTTGAAAATAGATTTTTATTTCTTCCAAGTTCAGGTTTTGAATGTTTAATTTCAACGATATCTTTAAAACGTAAATTTAATTCAACAATGAGATTAATTGAAATAACATGATTTTTTAATTATTTGAAATAGATTTTTATTTCTTCCTAGCTCAGGTTTTGAATGTTTAATTTCAACGATATCTTTAAAACGTAAATTTAATTCAACAATGAGATTAATTGAAATAACATGATTTTTTAATTATTTGAAAATAGATTTTTATTTCTTCCAAGTTCAGGTTTTGAATGTTTAATTTCAACGATATCGTTAAAACGTAAATTTAATTCAACAATGAGATTAATTGAACTAACATGATTTTTTAATTATTTGAAAATAGATTTTTATTTCTTCCAAGTTCAGGTTTTGAATGTTTAATTTCAACGATATCTTTAAAACGTAAATTTAATTCAACAATGAGATTAATTGAAATAACATGATTTTTTAATGATTTGAAAATAGATTTTTATTTCTTCCAAGTTCAGGTTTTGAATGTTTAATTTCAACGATATCTTTAAAACGTAAAATTAATTCAACAATGAGATTAATTGAAATAACATGATTTTTTAATGATTTGAAAATAGATTTTTATTTCTTCCAAGTTCAGGATTTGAATGTTTAATTTCAACGATATCTTTAAAACGTAAATTTAATTCAACAATGAGATTAATTGAAATAACATGATTTTTTAATTATTTGAAAATAGATTTTTATTTCTTCAAAGTTCAGGTTTTGAATGTTTAATTTCAACGATATCTTTAAAACGTAAATTTAATTCAACAATGAGATTAATTGAAATAACATGATTTTTTAATTATTTGAAAATAGATTTTTATTTCTTCCAAGTTCAGGTTTTGAATGTTTAATTTCAACGATATCTTTAAAACGTAAATTTAATTCAACAATGAGATTAATTGAAATAACATGATTTTTTAATTATTTGAAAATAGATTTTTATTTCTTCCAAGTTCAGGTTTTGAATGTTTAATTTCAACGATATCTTTAAAACGTAAATTTAATTCAACAATGAGATTAATTGAAATAACATGATTTTTTAATGATTTGAAAATAGATTTTTATTTCTTCCAAGTTCAGGATTTGAATGTTTAATTTCAACGATATCTTTAAAACGTTAATTTAATTCAACAATGAGATTAATTGAAATAACATGATTTTTTAATGATTTGAAAATAGATTTTTATTTCTTCCAAGTTCAGGTTTTGAATGTTTAATTTCAACGATATCTTTAAAACGTAAATTTAATTCAACAATGAGATTAATTGAAATAACATGATTTTTTAATTATTTGAAAATAGATTTTTATTTCTTCCAAGTTCAGGATTTGAATGTTTAATTTCAACGATATCAGTGCTGATATTAAGTTAGATGCAAAATAAAATATTATTTTATATTCAATTGTAAAAGTTATTATTATTTACACGTAATTTAATAAACAGGGGGATGAAAAAACAAAAATCTGTCCAGACAAAGTTGTTTTAAATTTTGTTAGCTTTGGAGGCTGTAGACTTCTTTGAAACAAGAAAAGTCGTTTGGCTCCACTGTGCGACACTCTTGTACATATATGTACCTAAATAAAAAGAGAGTGATAGACAGCGAGCAAAATCTTAATATGAGTACCTAATTGGATACAAGAATATTTGAAACATTTTTTTTTTTTTTTTTTTTTTCAAAAAAATGTAACCTTATAGTCTACATCCCTTTACAATATTTTAAAAGAATAGCTATCACACCTATCCGGACTACAAAAGGTTGATAACCACTAATTGTCATTCACAAAATCAGTTGACACATTGAAAGCCGTGAAACTCGTTAACACGATTAGCAAGAACAATTGGCAGTACACAACTCCGGTCTGTTTTTCCGACAGAAAGGTTTCTAGGAAATGATTCGCTCGAATTTCCAGGAAAGCTGTAAAATTCTGGAAAATTGAAATAGTAAGGGCTGTCAATTTTCATGATTGAATATGAGTTTTCCCAAGAACCTACAACCAATTATCCACAATAAAAGTAAGTCGAATACTATATAAAGCAAGCGCTTTTACGAAGTCTCAACTGAAAATTTTAAAAGTCCGAACAATTATTCTGGTAAGAATATTTTTTTTTAAATCCCATTAAAAGTTTCAGATAAAAAGCCTTTGTATAAATAAAACAATTAACAGAGTGGTCAATTTTTAACAGAACGTTTACAAAAAAAAATTAAATAAAACCTTTTAGAAGAAGGATTTATATATTTTTTTCTCTACTGAAGAAGAATCAATAGGGAAGAGCTCAGCGTAGCAAAACCGTTTAATTGTAGAACGCCAATCAACAAAGTCCCAATTGCTCCATTCCCCTATTTTCCTTATGTCCTTTTACCCAAATCAAACTCATCCTGTTACTGGTTCATCTTCTGCAAATAAAAGAACAAATTTTACGAATACTAATAAAACGTAACAAAAGTCGCTTCCGATTTTTAGACAATATTAAAATATAATAAGGTGCTCCGGCGCTAATAGCCAAATAGTTGATGCGCCGTTAAAAAAATAAATAAATAAAAAATAAAATAAAAATAAGGTGCAGCTAGTTAGCCGTGGAGGTGGTAAGCAGTCAGGGAATAGTTGGGATTCGGCTAGGAAAACATCAAAATGGTTTTTGTAAAAATCTGCATTGAGGATTGTTAACTTTGGACTTTCCAAACGAAGGCTACCAAAGAGTAGTCGAAACGTCCTTAATACAGAATTCTACAAAAATCTGCCTCAAAGAAACTTCTTCATCTTAGCGTTTGTCCACAAACCCTATGTGCTAGCAATGGTGTTATTTGAAAAGCTGTGTGCAGGGACTAAAAATTGAGACTTTGGTTCCAAAGAGTGAGAGCTTCCCGGTAGCTTTGCTGTATATACAACCTCAGTTTACTTTTGAACATATTTAAAACCCCATGAAATACTCCAGAAGCTGATGAATAAGTGATAAAGGAAAACAAAGAATGTACAAAGTGTGAAATATTAATGAAAAACGAGATTATTATCAGTAATATGCACGTTGGTCTCAAACCAACAATAAATGAATGCCAGAATAAAACCAATGATAAAATAACTTAATTTCTCGTTTCTTCTAGGTAGTTTTTTTTATTTTATTTCTAGGTAATTTTATAAAAACATAAAACCGATAAACAAGCTGAATGCAACGGAATTCTGACAGAGACTAAATGACAGACACCGGTTCGCACAAATTCATAAAATGTCTACCATTTTTTACCGAACCAATGATATACCTACCTTATAAACAGCGTACAATGACCCAAAAAATTTTGTAACGATACCCAATGTAATTTCATCTTTTACATGTTAGGGTGCGTTTACATCTGACACTTCTCGCAGGAAATATATGTCAGGTGTCGGATAGATATTCTCTTGAAGGTTTACATACTGACAGAAATAGCTAGTCATTTATGTCATGGATATGTATAGGACAGTTCTGGATTTGTTCTAATTTGCGATAAATTCACCAAAAGCAAAAATAATCAGTGTTTACATCTGTTGGTATAGAAGAGTCGACAATACAGCTAGTAGCCAAGATATTTATCTCTGAAATTAAATTCTTCTCGTAAAAATCTGTGTTTACACCTGGTGGTATAGAAGTGTCGACACTTATAGTTCGTGATAGAAATATATATCTCAGACATAAATTGCTCATGGTTTACACTAGTCGCAATTTCTGTCTGATATAAATTTCCTGCAATAACTAGCAAGTGTAAACCCACCCTTATATACCCAGTTTTATTATAGGGAAACAAAAATTATGACTGTCAGGGGTATCTTATATATAAGGCTCTGGAGTGGGAGTTATACGTTAACCATCACACCAAATGAACCATTTTTGAATAATTAACAAACAAATACAATATTGTTAATTTTATCTGAGGCTGGGGGAGTATCTAAAGGCTTGATTTTTGGATTTCTTGGGGAAAAAAACATTTTTTTTTTTTCTATAAATTCAATTTGTTCTAATCATAATGGACAGCCAGAGGAGAATACCAAAGTCAAAAAACATGTTTACTCCCAGTTGATCGCCCCCTCCCCACCAAGAACAAAATTCAGTACACGTCCTAACAACAACAGAGTACATCAAAATCACGATTCTTCTATTTTTCCAGGAATACTTTCGCCTGAATCCTGGAGAATGAATGAAACCAAAGAATGAGTCCACTTGAGTCCTGTAGGTTTTGTGTGGTTTTCCTGCAGTCCTCGGGGCCAAGAAAGCGAGCAGGTATATGGAAGACCCTCCTGAGGCAGATGTAAATACCAAACCAGTCCCAGAGCAGGCTCTTACTAGCGGGGGAGCGAGAGCAAATACTCGGTCGGACGCCTGGCTTTGTACTTGGCTCCGCAAGATGAGTGCACTCAATGAGCTGACACGTCCAGAACGCTACTTCTAATGGTCTGGAAAGGAATCTGACATTTTTCTGAGGCTATCCACTAAACCGTTAATGTGTAGCCTTAAAGGAAGTTCTTCTAGAAGGACAAACAAACAACCAAAAACCATATAAATAAGTTCAAATAAAAAAAAAAATAGAGTAAAAGAAAATAATTATAAAAGAACGGAGAAATTAAAAATATTGTCAAAAGAATAAAAACATAACTAGACGCAACAAAAACAATCAAAAGAAAACGTAAGAAATTAATTTTTTTATAACAGTGAAATAATTTTTTATTTATTTAAATTTTAACGGCCGCTTAAATATAACGCAGAAATCTCAGACGGGTTGTCTATAGATTACGACCCTTTTTTAGGGCTTATGCCTTTTCTTTTTTCTAAAGAAAAGCCAGTATCCCTAGTGGGAATCGAACCCACCAGCAGGCCTTAGGTGCGGAGTGCTCACGCCGTAGCACTTACGGCCACCGGGCCTCCCTATAATAATTTAATATATGTTCATAATTTTTATATGAATGGTTATAGTTTCAGTATAGTGACTGTTGGCAGTAAGTCAGATTTGTTCCGGAGTGTGTGCAAGTTATATTTCCCAAATTTCCCGTCGATCCATATTTATCCTGAGACAGCTCAACCTCTCCCGCCATCTCCTGCCAACAAAGACCCGTCAACTCCTCGTAACCTCCCTATTATTCCCCCAGTTTGACTATGGCTGTTTGGTGTACGGTGGACTTTCTGGCGATCTCGAGGCAAAACTCAAACGCCTCATGAACTGTTTCATTCGTTTTATCTTCAGAGACTCCCACATATCTCATTTCTACCAGGAGCTAAATTGGCTATTCCCTCTTTATCGTCGACAGTACTTCCTCGGCTCAGTCCTTTACCAAGTAATTCAATCCCGTAGACCTTCTTATATTTTTCAACTTCTTAAATTTAAATCCTCGGTTCACTCCCGTAATACCCGATCTCGTCCTTCCGATCTTTATATTCCTTCCCACCGAACAGCAATATTCGAAAAATCATTCGTCACCCGTGCCACCTCGCTATGGAATTCCTTACCTCTGTCCGTCCGCCATTCTACCAACCTAGAAACCTTTAAATCCCGACTCTTCCATCACCTTCTATCCCTCCAAGTTTTACACAACCCCTAGTCTATATTGAAGCTGTGCACTATATACTGATAGCATTTATTAGTTTTTAAGTTTATACGTAAAATTCACAATTATTTTGTAATTTTAAAATTATTCCTATGGGACTTCTGTCCCGGAATAAGAATAAAACTTTTCATTCATTCAAGTTTGTACTAATAATTCAGTCTGTAAGCATATATTTGACTGTTAGTTCCGTTTGGTTTGTTTACATTTTTAGGGTAAATAATTTCATAGTTATAATTGCCTGCTTGTTTTTTTGGGTCGCCTATGTTTTGTTAACTGTCATAATTTAGCGTGTTGTTTGTGCAGTGTATGAATGTTTTTGTCTTCTTTTTCTTACTCTTTATTTATTATATAATTTTGTATTATTATTTATATTTTTCCAAGTTTTACTTTTTTTTGTCTTTATTTGTGTATTGATCGTTCCTCCATTTTTATAAAACTCAATTTTTTTATTAATGACTATTTTTTTCAGCTATTATTTTGCTATCTTTGCTCAACGCAACACTGATATTTGTAGATATTTTCAATTCTTCCAGTTACTTCCTGTAGAGGCATTACAGTTTTGACTTAAAAATGTGTCTTAAAAATTTGGCAGTTAATTAGGTAAATCCCAGATTAGCGAGTTAAATTTTCTAAAAAAAAAAAAAAAAAATTGAAAATGATTTCATTCTTGGATTATCTGATGTTGAAGTTAATCTGTAACTATTAAAAACCAACGAAGGTTATTCCGTCCAAATGCGATTCAAAGTAAACCCAAACAAACAAAAAAAACTAGAAAGGGCTAAAAAATAGGCCAAGCCCGTCGAATGTGAACGTGTCTCGATGGTAGCTTAAGAAAGGAGCATTCAGGACAAAGTGAAAAGAAGAAAAGACACCGAGCCAAAAGGATTTCGTCAATAAGACCAGAAGGAATAAAAAGAGGCTTGCAGAACCAAATGTGCCTAGGCTAGAGGCTTTTGAAGGAATCCTTCAAAAGATCTCAGGCGAATGGGCTTATGTAAGCGGCTCGCTTCATTTTTCCTTCAATAGCTATATATATCTTCCTTTTTTAACTTTCGTTCGGTATAATACCATCTATTATGTCATCAAATAGAAGATAAGATATATACTTTCCAGAATAGAGTATTTATACGAAGACAGGTATAGTTGGGATTCGGCTAGGAGAAAAACGTCAGACTTTCAAAAAGAAATCTGTATTTTGGACGTTTCGACTGTAACAATGGCAGCCTTCTTCAGCTAAAAAATATATACAACTTATAAGTAAAGAAAATGTACAAGTAGTAAGTAAAAGACAGAAAGAAATGAGCGGAGTATATATATCAATACAATAAATTTTAACCAATCTTATTTTTAAAAACAATGAAAATACGGTAGTTGGAAAGAAAACAGCATGTAGAACTTGTTAGTAAAAACAGTACAAAAAAAAATTTAAACAGTAAAAACAACGCACATTTTTTATGTAGTGAAAAACAAAATCTATTTTATAAGTGAATACAATTTATAACAATTAATATATAGATACATACCACTAGAGAATGCCTAGGGGGGAGGGAGGAAGACCTCGAGGACAACTTAGGTAACCATGGTTGGAAGTATGAACGACAGCAACAGCACAGGGGGTCTTTATAGTTATGAAAGGGGGTGGGGAGGCGGTATGTCGGTGAAGATGAAAGGTACAATTGCTGGGTTGTAAAAGCGGGTTGTAAAGGAGGTTGTAAAAGGTGTTAAGAGCTTTGGGACACACAAGTAGAAAAATTGTCTGGAGCCTGGGAATAGAGATAAAAAAGGAGGTCAGGACAATTTATGGAAGACGGAGGAGTAAGCAGGGGAGATGTTTTGTTTGTCGGTTTTGTAATTAATGTTATTGGGGTTTAAGTTAATGTGGACGCATTCGGAAATCTGTCGTTTTTTGGTGTTTCGTTCAGTTCCACTGAACTTTCCAACTACCGTATTTTCATTGTTTTTTTAAAAATAAGATTGGTTAAAATTTATTATATTGATATATATACTCCGCTCATTTCTGCCTGTCTTTTACTTACTAGTTGTACATTTTCTTTACTTATAAGTTGTATATATTTTTTAGCTGAAGAAGGCTGCCATTGTTACAGTCGAAACGTCCAAAATACAGATTTCTTTTTGAAAGTCTGACGTTTTTCTCCTAGCCGAATCCCAACTATACCTGTCTTCGTATCTCTACAGCGGCTAACTATCTCCATCTATACTAGAGTATTTATAAGTCTGATATCGCCAAATGATTTGTACTTTATCTACGAATCAAGGTATACAAAAAATTAGTTTTCTAAAATTTATGAATAAAAAATAAATCAATATTTCTCAATTCTTTAAGTCATAATTTTTATATGCTATGTTAAAGTATCCCCCAAAAAATTAAGTTTTAATCATTCGAAAATAAATTGTGTCTGACCAACGGAAACCCTCATTCCGACGGCAATTTTTTAATCTAGAAAAAAAAATGTGAATATATTTTGAAAGAAGAAGTTAAAATCTAATTATCCTAATTTAATGAAATGTAAAATCTAATAGTCATAATTTAATGAATCGAATAACCCCTACGTAATTTACTAGCAAAGATCATCAGGAAGCTGCAGTTAAAATTTGAAGTTCGCCGGGTGAAAATTGAAGACACGAGCGTATCGTGGGGTCTCCCGTGGTCTAATGGCTAGCGCCTTGGATTCATAAGCGGGAGACGGTGGGTTCGATTCCCAACCTCCGGCAGGAATTTTATCATCCCACAGCTCGCTGGTAAAATTCCTCGCTGCACCCTGGATGTCGGCGCTAATGACCTAGATGTAGATGCGCCGTAGGAAAAAGAAAAAAAAAAAAACTAGCGTATCGTAGTTTAATGCATTGAAATGTGCATCTTTTTATTTCATAATTTCTTGTAACATAGATAAAAAAAAACGAAGACAGGTATAGTTGGGATTCGGCTAGGAGAAAAACGTCAGACTTTCAAAAATAAATCTGTATTTTGGACGTTTCGACTGCAACAATGGCAGCCTTCTTCAGCACTAGAGAATGCCTAGGGGGGAGGGAGGAAGACCTCGAGGAACAACTTAGGTAACCATGGTTAGAAGTATGGGACTTCTAACCATAGTTACCTAGCGCCATACTTCTAACCATGGTTACCTAAGTTGTTCCTCGAGGTCTTCCTCCGTCCCCCCTAGGCATTCTCTAGTGCTGAAGAAGGCTGCCATTGTTTCAGTCGAAACGTCCAAAATACAGATTTCTTTTTGAAAGTCTGACGTTTTTTTTTCTAGCCGAATCCCAACTATACCTGTCTTCGTATCTCTACAGCGGCTAACTATCTCCATCTACACGATAAAAAAAAAAAAAAAGTTTTAATTTTGAAATATATCGGGACTTCAGTTGAAAAATCGAATTTTTGGCACACATAAAAACTGTTTTGCCATAAATGCTGTTGCATATAATTTTTGACGAGTTAAGGAAGCATTTCAATACATAAAAAAGAAAATGTTAAAAAAAGTTACAAGGTACTATTACCACTCAAAAGGCGAAAGACAAGTAATTAAACTATATAATAAAATCTGTTCCAAAATGCCTACTATTATTTATACTACTATTGTGTTTATCGTCAGCAGTTTATAACTATTCTTGATTAGATACTAGCCTTCTGCAAACCTTGGCTCAATCAGGATTCAACAAAGTGGGCAATACGACTAATACAAATGGCAAATATTTCACAAAGTTTACTTTAGGTATATAGTTAGTAGGAAAGCATGTTATAATACCCTTCAAAACGGTCTTAATAATATTCAAATACCAACACACACTGTAAAAGAAGAATGTAGTTTCACATACCCTTACTGCTTTTACATAAAAACCCAACTTCTTCTGAACCCAAAGAAACATACCTGAAAAAGATAAAGAACATACTTAATCAGACTGACAATGAAAATTATTAAAAGACAAATATAAACAATTAGTTTTCTGCTAACAATTAAAATACTTTGCTCTTTATCCTTCCATAGCTTACTGGATTCATGCAATACACACTTTTACAACTGTAAGGCCACTTTTTATTAAGACATCTTGTTTGACGAGAAGGATAAGTGGTGTTGAGGTTTGGGCTATGAGCTGAACAAGATGAGAAGCTGTTACGGATTACATCGTGGACAAAAAGGATATTTAGATAATCGTGTAGGGTCCGATTTGTAACATGGTTTTTGGAGCAAAATATGCGCGAAAAGATCGTTACGCTTACATCACATGCTTGCAAGTACATGTTTTGTATGTTTCTTCACGTAGGAAAACGAATGGAACCATTTTAAAGACGACACCTGTAACCGTTTCCGAGAAAATTAGAAAAATAGTTGTTAAAAAAAAATTTTTGGTTTGAGGGGAGTTTGGTAAGCGGAAGGTTACCATTCGAACGTTTACTAAATGATCTACAAAAAAGGTTCTGAAGAAAGTTTTGATTAGACGATTTCAATGGGAGAAATAAGTGCTTAAAACTTTGAAGTAATTGATTTCGTTTCTTTGAACGGTTCTTTTTGTGTTTTTATTTCTTGTTATTTTTTAATTGTTTATAGCAGGAGAATGTAAAGGGTTGGCAAATAAGTCCTTTCGGTTTTTGTATTCATGTTTTGTTTACAATATGTCACATTTATCTGATGCAATTAATCCCAACAGAGGATTGTTTATCCTATTTGTAATATGTAAACAGTTATGACCGAAGCCAACTTGGCAAAACGCATTTCCATTTGCGATTCCCTGCGAAAACGTCAAGAAAACGATCCATTTCTTAAAAGACTTGTGACAGGGGATGAAAAGTGGATTCTCTACGATAATGTGGTGCGAAAAAAATCTTGGAGACCTAGCAACGAACCACCTGGAACCACATCTAAAGCGGGATTGCACCCAAAGAAGATAATGCTTTCTGTATGGTGGGATTTCAAGGGTGTGATTTTTTATGACCTGCTGCCACAAGGTAAATCAATCGATTCCACTCTATACTGCTCACAATTAACAAAATTGAATGAATCAATTCGACGAAAACGCCCAGAACTGGCAAATCGAAAGGGTGTCGTCTTCCATCATGATAATGCCAGGCCCCACACTTCGTTAGTCACCCGCAACAAATTGTTAGCCCTTGGATGGGATCTTTTGCCCCACCCTCCCTATTCACCGGACCTTGCTCCTAG
The DNA here is from genome assembly GCA_946811695.1 of Gonocerus acuteangulatus. NCBI lineage: Eukaryota > Metazoa > Arthropoda > Insecta > Hemiptera > Coreidae > Gonocerus > Gonocerus acuteangulatus. The sequence continues at coordinate 16,769,180 of OX328128.1, forward strand.
TGACTACCACTTATTCCGGTCTCTACAAAATTCCTTAGGTGGAAAACGGTTTGAAAACGAACAGGGTGTCAGGGAGCACCTTGATCATTTTTTCGCTAATAAACCACAGACATTCTATGAGCATGGGATTATTCAGCTGATGGAGAGATGGGGTAAAGTAATAGAAAATAATGGACATTACATTGTAGATTAAAATAAAAATTATGTTCAAAATATAAAATAGTTTTCTTTCAACTTAAAAAACCGAAAGGACTTATTTGCCAACCCTATATTTGAAAATAAAACAGGATAAGTAAAATATGAAAAAAAAAATATTGTTAGAAATATATCCTTCCAAGAGAGAGATTCCCAGACGCCTTGTCAATATTTTCAACTGCCTTTATACTGTTGGTGACTTTTTTTTTATTGCATTTATGTGAAGAATTAATCCTCAAGTAGTAGAAGAACTCAAGAAAATATCGTACCGTTACGACACAAGACTCGGCACTCAGCATTTAGAGATGTAGTGTCTAGGTGTTGTAGGATTCGTACCGTTACGACACAAGACTCGGCACTCAGCATTTAGAGATGTAGTGTCTAGGTGTTGTAGGATTCGTACCGTTACGACACAAGACTCGGCACTCAGCATTTAGAGATGTAGTGTCTAGGTGTTGTAGGATTCGTACCGGTACAACACAAGACTCGGCACTCAGCATTTAGAGATGTAGTGTCTAGGTGTTGAAGGATTCGTACCGGTACAACACAAGACTCGGCACTCAGCATTTAGAGATGTAGAGTCTAGGTGTTGTAGGATTCGTACCGTTACGACACAAGACTCGGCACTCAGCATTTAGAGATGTAGTGTCTAGGTGTTGTAGGATTCGTACCGGTACAACACAAGACTCGGCACTCAGCATTTAGAGATGTAGTGTCTAGGTGTTGTAGGATTCGTACCGGTACAACACAAGACTCGGCACTCAGCATTTAGAGATGTAGTGTCTAGGTGTTGTAGGATTCGTACCGTTACAACACAAGACTCGGCACTCAGCATTTAGAGATGTAGTGTCTAGGTGTTGTAGGATTCGTACCGTTACAACACAAGACTCGGCACTCAGCATTTAGAGATGTAGTGTCTAGGTGTTGTAGGATTCGTACCGGTACAACACAAGACTCGGCACTCAGCATTTAGAGATGTAGTGTCTAGGTGTTGTAGGATTCGTACCGTTACGACACAAGACTCGGCACTCAGCATTTAGAGATGTAGTGTCTAGGTGTTGTAGGATTCGTACCGGTACAACACAAGACTCGGCACTCAGCATTTAGAGATGTAGTGTCTAGGTGTTGTAGGATTCGCACCGGTACAACACAAGACTCGGCACTCAGCATTTAGAGATGTAGTGTCTAGGTGTTGTAGGATTCGTACCGTTACAACACAAGACTCGGCACTCAGCATTTAGAGATGTAGTGTCTAGGTGTTGTAGGATTCGTACCGGTACAACACAAGACTCGGCACTCAGCATTTAGAGATGTAGTGTCTAGGTGTTGTAGGATTCGTACCGGTACAACACAAGACTCGGCACTCAGCATTTAGAGATGTAGTGTCTAGGTGTTGTAGGATTCGTACCGGTACAACACAAGACTCGGCACTCAGCATTTAGAGATGTAGTGTCTAGGTGTTGTAGGATTTGGAATGGTACTATTACTAACAAAGACCTTTTTAATGGTGAAATTTCCAAAAAATATCTGAAGTCAGTTAAAATGAATACATAGCTGAGACTTTATTTTATATATTTATTCAATTTTGATTTGTTATTGTTTTGTTAGTACTGTTATATATTTATTATTTTTAATTTCTGTATGACTACAATTTGATTGGCCGAGGCTGTAATTGTTGTAAATTATAAATAAATAAATATTTTTAAATGTATTGAACTCTGAAATAAGTACGTCTAGAAGTGGATTCTGGAGGCTGACCGACACATCCAGGTAAGGCCATAAAACCATTTCAAGAAAAGTCGAACCAAAATAATAACTGTTTCTATTTTAATCTTTCCAAATACTAGGGATGAACGGAACCGCCCTAAGATGACGCAGTTCCTGTTAGTCGGACTTTTTTAATTATGCTGCCTATACGGGGACATTGGCAAATCTATTATTTTTTCCCAACCACCATGAAAACTATTTGCTCTTCTGACATTTAGGAACCTTGCAAGAAGCCTTAAATGGGACCACGAAGAGAAGTGTTTAAAGAAAAGACATTCTTATGAACCGAGTTTTACTCTACGATTCATCTCATACAGTTTTTCGCTTTGTTTGCCCTGTACTTCTTTGACCTATGCTAATTGGACGGGAAACGCCAGCGGCACACAGAACCTACGTGCTAACTTCTTGACAACACGGAGTCCTTATAGCTTTTGACTAAACCCACTCCTTTTCAGTTTGTTTGACTTCCTACTTGACTGGGTACTAAAGAGATCTCTTTCCCCCTTCGTTTTCTGGGTCATGTTTTTTTCTTCCTGTGTGGGATGGGACACGAGAGGTTTTTTTTGATAAAACACACTAAAATTCCTAAAGTCTCCTGAAGTTTATAATAAATTATTAGCGCGGTTCCATCCTCCCTCCATAGGGAGGAACCCCGCTTATAAGCTTGATCTTGGACCGATTTTGATGAAATTTGGTACAAAAATCTTTCGTCTAATTTGAAAGGTCAAGTTCGTTAACCAGCAGAATCCGCCCACCGGAACATGGTTTTTCGAGCGAATGTCGCGTGAAAAAAAATCGTTCCGCTTACTTCATATGCTTGCAAGTACTCGTTTTATAGGCTTCTTGGCCTAGAAAAACGAATGAAACCATTTTGAAGGCGATAGCTTTAACCGTTGTCGAGAAAATTGGAAAAATAGTTGTTGAATACCGTTTTTGGTTTGGGTACTTAGAATCATGGGATTCAGTTGAAACATTTTCTGAATGTTCAAATTTCATCATAACTAATATGTTGAAATTTTGGTTACGTTTGGAGTTAAGGAAGGGTTAGAATAAAATATTTTATTAACAGACATGAAAAGTTTTGGTAACTTTGTACACTTTCCTTAATATCTCGAAAACGTTTGAGAATATTGGTAAGCGGAAGGTTACCATTAGAAAGCTTACTAAATGCTCTAAAAAAAGGTTCTGAAGAAAGTTTTGATTAGGCGATGTCAATCGGAAAATAAGTGCTTAAAACTTTAAAGGAATTGATTTCGGTTATTCGAACGGTTCTTTTTGTCTCTCTTTATTTCTTGTTATTTTTTAATTGCTTATAGTTGGATAATGTATTTGACAATAAAACAGGTTAAGTAAAATAAGAAAAACAATTTATTGTTAGAAATATAGCTTCGACAGAGATTCGAAGACCTTGTGACAATTTTCAACTGCCTGGCGTTGGCCGACCCATCCAGGTAAGATCATAAATCAAGAACTTTCAAGAAAAGTGGAACCAAAACAATAACTGCTTCTATTTTAATCTTTCCAAATTAGACTAGGGATAAGAAAGGAACCGCGCTAACATGATGCAGTTCCTGCGGGTCGGACTTTTTTTTTTTAAAAAAAAACTCCCTCTTTTGTAAAAGAAACCAAAATGTATATATCTTACCGACATGAAAATATTTACCCTTCAAGACGATAATAATTGAAGTTGTAGTAGGGACTCAGATAACAAAAACGTTCAGAATAATGAAAAAAGTCCAAACTTTCCACAGGAGTTTTTATTTTTCCTGAACTTTTTCAGGGACTTAGACCCATTTTCAATGCTGTGACAAATTTTTCCAAGACGTCATTTTAGCTAGGAACTTCATGAAACGCTTCAATCATTGTTTGAATTGCTGGGTTGAATTGTGGAAAATGAAGTTCAGAATAATGAAAAATGTCCAAAATTTCCACAGGCATTTCATTTATTACAGATCGTTTTCAGGGGACATTCCGCGAAAAATCCTGCCAAGAAGTCGTTCCAGCTACAAATCTTTCCCGAATTTCTCCACCAGCCAGCAATTCCGACAATGATTGAAGCTCGTAAGGCTGTAGCTGGAACGAAGTCTTCGTACAATTTTTCACGCATTAAAAATGGAGCTCTAAGTCCCTGAAAACGTTCTGCAGAAAATAAAATACCTGTGGAATTTTTGGACTTCTTTAATATCCTGAACTTCAATTTTCGCCATTCACGAACAGAATAATAAACGAAAAGAATAATAAAAACAGCGAACAAAATATTAGATCGTGAAAATAAGTAGTAAAACATTTTTTTATGTGCATATCAAACAACAAAACATTATTGAGAATATAAAAAGTAGTTTAATACAGAACAAGTTTAGATTAAGACAAATTAACTGATCTAGAATTAATTTTCCTAAAACTCTTCTTTTCTTTTTTTTTTTTTTCCCTAAGTCGCTGTTTTCTTCAACTTGAAGGGGTGAAATTTACGCCTACATCTTTTTAACATGAAATTTATTAGGCTTTCGAATGATGATCTTCCAATTACCACGAATTTGCAAACGTTTTCGAGAAATTTAAAAATTTGGAAATGTCCAAAACTGCAAATGTTTGTTGGTGAAATATAGTTTTTTCTATATTTATTTTTACTACCTGCTCTCAATTTTACAAACATTTATATATCCCAGCATCGAAGACAGTATCGTAAAACATGGGAATATGGTTTCAATTAAATATGTCGCTTTAGAGAACACAAATCTTTCTTGAAGTGCTTATACATATACAAATCATAATTTCATACGTGAATTAACGTACAGTTACGTGCAAGAAAAGTCTATTGTTAAAAAAATTGACCTTTCTTTTCATGATTCATGGGCTATGAAACGTCCACATTTATCGACAGCACTTCCGGATAGCATGATAAGTATCGACAGCACTTCCGGATAGCATGATAAGTATCGACAGCACTTCCGGATAGCATGATAAGTATCGACAGCACTTCCGGATAGCATGATAAGTATCGACAGCACTTCCGGATAGCATGATAAGTATCGTTTTATGTCAGCGGATGTAGAATGTGTCGATCCAAGTTTTTCTGCTAGCTCTTCGACTGTTACAACAGGATTTTCTTCTACAGTAGCCTGCAGGAGTTGGTCGTCAAGCTCTGTTGCTAGACCTGTACGAGGCTCGTCTTCAAGCTTGCGGTTTCCCGCTCGAAATCGTTCAAACCACCGCTGCACTTGTCGCTCACTAATGACATTTTTTCCATAAATTTCTACAAGTTTTCGATAAGTTGAAACAGCATTTACTGCTTTATCGAGTTCCCAAATCATAACATGCCTTATTCGGAGATTCATTTAAAATAAAATTTAAGCACAAAATAAGTACTTTTCGCCAACCAAAACATGATAATTAAAAGTGCATTTAATGCCATAATAAGCAAACAGACTATTAAAAACCGACATTACTTATCGGATGACCTGATGCCAAAAAATAAAGCGTTCTTGAAAAGAGATAAATATTAGACTAGTGCTATTCGAATAATGAAGGCAAGGGAAATATATTAACAAAATATGTAGATGGGAGTTCTTATAACTCACAAATATAAAAAATAGACAACGTCTAAGAGAATTTAAATTCTTTTGAGAAGTAAAAAGAACCCAGAAAAAGACAGCGAGTGAGATGTAAGGGAACCTAAAGAGGGACTTGGAGACCCAAAAGGAGGGTCAGGTCGACCCGTGGAATTTAGAGGTCTCAAGGTGGAGAGCATGAGGGGAGGGGGTGGAGGTCCTATCTACGTCGTTCTGTAAGGTGGAATTTCGGAGGAGTGGAGAAGAATTCCTTGGAAATACATCATTCACTATAATTGTTGGTCTGGTTGTCTTTAATAAATGTCTGTGATGGAGTCTCCATCATGGAGAATTACAATTTTATTAGCACACTTTTTCAATCCAAATTTTATGACATCATCAGGGGAGATTATGTTTATTGGAATGTGGATCAAAGCACACAGCGGACTTCAGGGAAATTACTTGGTAGATGGCGGAGTGATTTTTTTCCGGATAAGGAAGTTTCGAGACGTAGGGGCTGCATATCTAAGCACATTCCTGCCCACTGTAGACTCCATTCCTGAACAATTTGTTCAAAATAACCTATGCAAATTAAATGAAGGAAATGAATAGTTTTGTTCCTGTAAATTTTTAATGAACGCCTAGCTTAATTGTAATTTTTTTAATTCGTTGTCTTCCGGAATTTTTTTGTATGCGAGATAATAAATACACAAAAACTTCACATTTTTTTTTGTTGACTTTGTTGAATAAGAAAAGCGTCCGTATGTAAAAAGACTACATCCAACAATTATAGAAACGAAGAAACCAAATACAGTGCCCTGGAACAACCAACGCCACCCCGTGGTGCAAAATCGAAAACTAGCTGGACAAAACTGAAAAACGAAGTACTGTGGCTGGAAATACCGCAAAAAGGTCCATTGGTCTTCACCAAGAAAATGGCGGCGCCCATCAGTTTCCCGCCAAATTTTATAACCTCTATGTAGATTGGAGAACCTCTATGGATTACTTAGTGACTTAAGCATCCGTGAATGATCATGAAGCTATAAAAGGCTTGACGTTTGTCCTTCACCTCATTCATCCTTCCAAGGGTAAACATCAAAATCAGCGTTACAGCTAGATTCAGCCACTTTTCAAGAAGCATTCAGTCATCTTATCGTGAGGGATTAAGATAATCTCGCCCAAATCATTTTACAACAATCCAGGCCTTTTCAAATATGTGTCTTCTCCCTGTTATCTTTTTCAACCATTTCAGATTAGTGTTGTTAAAAGCGAGCCCTGGACTAGAGGCTTGAGGCCTGAACCTTGAACCTAGCCTCTACAGCCCGAGCTCTGAGAGCTCGATGAAGGCTCGGGAGTGAGGCTCCATCCTAACCTTATCAAGCCCTGAAGGTTCGGCAAGGTTCCCCTCGAGCCTTGAAGGCTCGGCCTTGGAGCCCTGGGAAGGTAGAGCTTCGGCAAGTACGGTTATAGTCATAGCCTTTCTAATGCTTTACTAGATTATCTATATACAATAATTACTTACTCTATAATAATTATATTTTATTCATTGAGATTTTTCTGTGACATTTCTCACCATTTATTTCACAATAATAAACATAAATTTTTAGCGGCATCTTTATTTACAAAGGGAGTTAATTTAGCTGTTATCTCTCATAATTCTTATTTTGCTTCATTTGTAGTTTATTAAAATTCGACAAAGTTCAGTTTATTAAATTAACGATTAAGGTAAATAAAGTGACTCATTCAGTCGATTTCTTAAATTCTATATTCTTATGGATTCAAATCTTCATGAAAAATTGGTTGGGCTTGTATTATTTAGAGGAGATATAATACATTTTGGTTATAAATTATAAACAATTTATGCATTTATTATGATGATTTTTTATTTTAATGTAATACTATTTTTTCATACTACGTACAAACGGTAATATTTTGAAAGTTGAGAATGGCAATTTTGAACAAGTACGAGAGTGTTACCATCACCGTCTCACAGAAGAGTTTATTTTTTAGGAAAAGTTACTATTTTTACCAAATTAGTGATCCATATAATTAGTTTATCAATGAAATGGTAAATTTAATTGCCAGCAAATAATTTCAATGGGGCGGAAAGAATTTAGGACGAATCTACTAAAGTATATTTCATGAAACAGCTGTTTGCCCGCCATCCGCCATTTTGGAAATGAAAAGTAAAAGGCTTCAAAGCATGCGCCTTTTACCGAGCCGAGCCTTCAAGGCTCGCGCCTTCTACCAAGCCGAGCCTTCAAGGCTCGCGCCTTCTACCAAGCAGAGCCTTCAAGGCTCGCGCCTTCTACCAAGCCGAGCCTTCAAGGCTCGCGCCTTCTATCGAGCCGAGCCTTCAAGGCTCGCGCCTTCTATCGAGCCTTGTCCAAGCTCTGAGAGCTCGAACTCTTATGAGTTGCGCCTTCTAGCCTTAAAGGCGCGCTCTTTTACAACACTATTTCAGATTATTCTGTGTATGCCGTTCAAGCCTCACTGTCAAGTTTTTTTTCTTTGTCTCTGCACATCATGACCTCTTCTAAGTGATCTATTCGTCACCACATAATAAATTAAAATGAATAGTATAAGGGAACTGTAATCGATTATTTTATTTTGATTATTTAAATTTACGTTTGAAGGTGAGGAAGTATTTGAAAAAAATGTAAGTAACAGGTAACCGTTACATTTTGGGGTTGGATCCCAGGTGGAGAAATTAGAGCTTACAAATTTGAAAGTATTTCTTTCTTTCATTTTCATTTCATTTATTTAAATAAATAACGTCCACTTATTATTGACAGAGAGACTGCCTGGTTTTATCAGTTTTCTTATTTTTTTCATTGCTTATAGCAGTAAATTAATTTTTTTAGCAAAACTGTATTGTGTCCATAACGACACTTAAAATCTCACTTTACTTCAAGATGTCACTTGGAAAAAGCGCTAAGATGATGCAGTTCCTGCGAGTCGGACTCTTTATTATGGAGCAGATTTAAGTGCGAGAGAGCAACATGCCAGGGTCTGGGAAGTAGAAAGTAGTTTGTCGTTATCAGCAACCCAGTGCCACCCACACACGCAATCGCAATGTCGTTGCTATTTTTAGCGACAATCCTGATAAGGCTTTAAAAGGAATCAAGTCAACAGAGAAGGTGTTTTAGCAACAAAAAAAAAATCATCCACATAAATATGAACTTGTCACTTAAAACTTTACACGTCAACATGCTTGACATATCTCCTTGTATTGAGTTTTTTCGTTGCTGAATAAACATGGGCGTATATAAGGTGGGGCTGAGGGGACTGCAGCCCTCCCCCCCAAATTTTGTTTTGTTAAGAACACTTCATGTAAAAAAACCTATAACAAAGAAACCCTACCCTGGTCTACTAGGTGTCCAGAGGACCTTAAAACCGACCATTTTACACTAAAATATTTAAAAATTTTCCCCAACTGCCTAGGTGATGCCAGCCCCTCCCCCGAAATTATTTTCATTCATCCCATCCTTACCACCTCAAGATTAATGTAGCCAGAAATCTCCTTCGCCGAGTCCTCTCCCTATCCCATGCTTCCTTCCACAATAAAAATATTAATATCGCCTCAGATATATTGGCACGCAACCAATTTCCCCCCAACCTCATAAAATCCCTTGTTAAAAAAGTAAAATCCCAACCTTCCAGCACTATCTCTCCCAATTCTTCCCTAACTCCCAGTTCCCAAATGTTCCGATCTCTACCATTTACACCTGGACTGACTGATAAACTTACAAAGACAATTAAAAAATCCTACCCTTCCCTAAACTTTGGTTTGAAAACTACCAACAAACTCAAAACCCTCTACACCAAACTCAAAGATCCCATCCCTTTTGAACATACAACCCGATGTGTTTACCAAGTCCCTTGCCAAACCCCTTCCTGTAATGGTGTATACATAGGAGAAACCATAAATGACATTCACTCACGTCTTACACAACATAAACGAACCATCACTAATAAAGAAATAGATAAATCTGCACTTGCAAAACACGCCATTACACAAAAACACACTTTTAACTTCGACGACACGAAAATTCTTTCTACACAACGTAACAAAAAAAGACTACAGATCTCGGAATGTGTACACATAAACTTAAACAAAAACAATATAAATTACAAAACTGACCAACAAGGCATTTCTCCTATGTACGCTAATATTTTCCAAATACTCGCCCGACCACCTACCTAGATTTTTACCTTGCCCCTTGGGTATCCTTCCATTAACACCTTTTCTCCTTTCCTGTCATAAAATGTCATAAACATCTGTTTGATCCTACCGCCCGTTTTCCCCCACCTCTTGCTGTTTCCAGTTACATATACCCCTTGCAGATTCCTTTTTTCCTTAGACACTTTCACAATGGTTACTTAATTGCCAACCTTGGTCTTCCTCTGCCGCTCGGCATTTCCATTGGTATGTAGTATCTTATTTCTTTGTAAAATTAATTAATGTTACTATTAGCTACTATATTTGTCATTGGTATATAGTTCTCTTATTTCTTTGTAAAATCAATTAATGTTACTAATTACTATTAAAATCAATTACTGTACCTATTTTCTTTTTCATTCTACTCATTCTAAGAATTTTAAGACGATATGTTCTGTTATAAGTTAAACTGTATCTATAGTTCTGTTACCTATCACAATTATAAATTTTTCTTGATTGTTTCTGTATTAATTTCTTTTTTTGTCATTTTAGCTGACGAAGGCTACCAATGAGTAGCCGAAACGTCCGAAATATAGATTTTTTTAAAACAAAATCATATTGAGGTTTATTTAGCCGAATCCCAACCATTCCATCTGTACTTATCACCTCGACGGCTAACTATCTAATCATCATGAAATTATTTTCTATATACTCTAGTGAAAATAAATCTAATCCACGATTCGAACAGCGGTATCGGAGCCCGATTAGATATCAAAGGTAGAATTTGTCACGGTCCGGTTGTGGCGTCTTAACTATGTTTTTTTTTAAAAATAACAGTTTTAATTTTTGCCGACGTTTCGGCTTGAAATTTAGGCCTTTATCGGGTCTGTAAAACAAGAATGACAGAGAAGAAAAACATTATACATGGAACAGGGTGAGTGCTACATTTGGTAAGTGTTATGGCTCGAGCTTAAATTAGAGATAGAATAATGAAGATTTGAAACTTAAACGGGTAACATAGATACAGGTATAAAATTAATAAATGCATGATGAAAATAGGTATATCGATGATAAAAAGGAGAACTCTGCCTCACTAAAATCCATAACACAAGCACACAAAATAAAAAAGAATCCTAAAATTTCATTTGAAATGTATCTCCCAAGACACCACTTATCTCGCATTATGCTTTGGGAATTCGATAAAGCAGAAATGCTCCTTCAACTTATCGAAAACTTGTAGAAATATATGGCGAAAATGTCATTAGTGAGCGATAAGTGCAGCGTTGGATTTCGTGCGGGTAACCTGCTCGCTAAATCAGCTGCAGCGGATCAGCTACTACCCACCAGCTATGATAAGATATCACAAACACATCTAAAATATATACTTAAAGAGAAGAGTGTAGAATTGTGGCAAAAAAGATGGGACAAATCCACAAAAGGCCGACATTTGTATAACTTTATCCCAAACATCGCTAAACCAAAAGGACTAACAACCCACTCATACAGACTTACTCAGCTTCTAACAGGACACGGACAAGTAAATTCTTACCTCCACAGATTTAGAATTAGAGACTCAGCCGCATGCCCTTGTGACGAATATACAGAACAGACATACACACACCTTTTATACGACTGCAGACTCACCGATGACTACAGACTGGAGCTGGAACGCATGGTTACAGGAGCCGGAAACCAGTGGCCGGCGAGCCCTGCACTGCTGTACAGGAACTTCAAGGGAGCTCTGATAACCTTCAGCAACCACATCACGGAGAACCGAAATCTTCAAAGATAGGAAGAATCACTTCGTTCATTTAATTTATTTATTTATTTATTTATTTTTAATAATCTTATCTATATATTTTATTTTTTTTTCTACATATAATCTATTGTCTACATATAATGTCCTCAGTTTAATTAATTTATTAAACGAGTTTAATACATTCATTAAGTTTAATTTCAATTTTTATTTGTAATCTTGAACTAATAATCGTCTTTATTTTATTTTATTCTTTTTTTTTTTTTTTATCATCTACATATAATCTATTTTTCTACATATAATGTTCTCAGTTTAATTAATTTATTAAATAATTTTAATACATTCATTAAGTTAATTTTAATTATCTTCTTTTTTTTTTTTCTAATTGTAATTTTGAATTAATAATCTTACTTATTTATTTACTTTTTCTCTACAGATAATCTATGTTTTTAGTTTAATTAATTTATTTAATCATCTTAATACATTCATTAAGCTAAACTTTAACATTTTAATTGTAATTTCTAATTAATAATCTTATTTATGTTTATTTTTTTTTCTACATATAAAACTATTAAATCATTTAAGTAAACAGTAAAATATTGTATAGAAAATACATGCGATATGCAATGCATGGGGCATGTAGTAAATAAACGGCCACACCCCAGGGTTACTGGGGTATGGAAAAAAAAAAAAAAAAAAAAAAAAAAAAAAAAAACCGCAAGCTCGAAGGCTAGCCTCTCATAGGTCGACCAACAGAGCTTGACTACCAACTCCTGCAGGCTACTGTAGAAGAAAATCCTGTAAGAAGAGCTAGCAGAAAAACGTGGATCGACACATTCTACAGTCCACCGACATTACTTATGGGATCACATGAAATAATGTTTTCCCTTTCATTTCATTATGGTGTAAAGTCGTTGTGAACTCTCACCTCCTAACAGAATGTGAATTTCAAGCGTTCAACAAAAACAAAACGCATTTTCTTATGAAAAAAAATGTAGTTTAATTAAGTTACCACAAGACTGAACGATTATATCTCACTTAGCAATCCAAACGGCCTAAGATTTCCTCCCAAAGTACTAACTCTTTCTATTCCAAGCATCCCAAACGACACAAGGGATAACAACGTAAACTTGCAAAGATGACGCAGTTCCTGACATAAAAGACTTACAAAATTAAGTCCCATACCGTCCAGTTGAAAGAAATCAAGTATCCCTCGGACTTACAAAGCCCGGATAAAATAGACTGCTTTAGAATGTAGATAATATCGGACTATGAGGAAAAAGGAGGTCAGGAGAGGTGGAAATCAGATCCCGGAGGAGTCGGATATTGCAGTCTAAGGACCTCTACCTTGTAGGATGAACACAAAGGCTTGCAGACTATGCAGAAAACACAAAGGAAGACATCATCTTAATACCTTTAGTTTTCCTTAAAGGCGTTTGGTCTTCTTAGCAAGGTGTGAGAGAATAATTGGGATTCGGCTAACAACAACAATCAGATGTCCGTAAAAATCAATATTCAGAACGTTTCGGCATGTTCTTTGGAAGCCTACTTCTGCAAAGAATGCCTAAAGGATAGATATCCAACAGAGGAATAAAAAAATCACGTTGCCTAAGTAATTTAATAAAAAGACATTATCTCTGACCCCTAAATGGAAACAACAAGAGTAAGGTATAATAAGCAAATGTTCCCGCCCCTAAAATAACTTAGTATAATAAAGGATTGGAGTAAAAGGGGAAAGGGAGTTCTAAGTGTAGAGATAGAGCGCCAAACTAAGAAGATAGTCTGTAAAGAGAGAGGTCCAAGTGATTTGGACCCAACTGCTGAGATAGGGAACCGAACTATGAAGATAAGGTAAAAAACAAGAGTGGAGGCATAATACCGCCTTGGGGGACTCCCCTTGTTTTACATCCCACTCGGTTCTGAAAACTTTGCCGCTTTAGATTACAATTTTGACAGACCTCTTTGAAGGGTCTTTGCCGAAGGTTTTCGGCTAAATGGACAATATGAACCGTTTGATCTTTAATAAAAACAGTTTTATCAAACTCGTTGCCAGCATTCTTAAACCTAATGATGGAGTAATGTAGTACAAATTGGGCGAAAAACAGTTAAATTACACCGTCCTCCATGCGACAGACGTTCTCAAACAACTTAAGCTGCCAGGATTAAACTGTGGTCCATAGTTCTGTCTCTTCAAATTGTTCTTTCGTTTCTGACGCAATCTTATCTCGTCTTCTCAAGCACTCTCCTCAGAAGCTTACTGCCATTTTAGGGCAGTATTGCGTGTGGCTTGCTTATCAAGTAATTGCCCAACTTTCACTACCATAGGTTAGGTTCGGGAGATTGACAGATTTGTATAAACGCCTTTTAGTCAACAAAGTCACTTCTAGGTTTATTACTTGGCCTAGCTCAAAGTATACATGAACCATGAATAGAAATGTTGGGTCTGTTTGCGAAGACTGCATCCTTCGTTACTTGTGAAGTATCAGTAGTAATTATAACAGTGATTCACCGCACGCGCATAACTCATTAGCTTTTCTATTGGCTATTCCTATCTGCAATTCTATTGGTTGTTGCTGGTTGAAACTGAAGTCAATCCAACTCGCTAAAATTAATAGAATTCTATTAATTTTTGCGAGTTGGATAGAGTTTCGATATCTTCTTGAGCGAGCGTATCGAACGGAAACTCATAGCACGTATGCCAATAACATGAAATAAATATAAAATATAAATATGGACAAAAAAAACAACAACAAAATATTGCTTGCTGAAATATATTCTGCTTATTTTCATTTATGCTTTACAAGCCTAAAAGTATTACTTACAAATATAAGTTATCTAACGGTTAGTTAGAAACCATATTTTATAAATATAGTAGTCAAAAAAAGTTACTTTTAGTAGTGATTGCAGTAATTTTAAATACTTTTCATTACTATATTTACATACTGTGGTTTCTAACATTAAACCTGCAAAGAAACTGTAAGCTAATCATTGATAGCAGGACCATCTATTCGTTATCAATTTTAATATAATCCTATAAGATACCTTGCATTATTATATTAATCGGACAATTGCTACAATCACCAGCAATTGGAAAGGTATTTTCCGAGGCAATATACATTATTTCGGTAGAAAAAACTCCCATTTTTTCAGAACACCTTCCCAATAAGCGAAACTCATAAAGAGAGCTCAAGGTAAATAGGAGATTTGTAGGATTTGGCGAAACGGCGTCCTCCATTTGGCGCTGTCGGTAGGCGAGAGGTGTTTAAGGACCACTTCAAGGGACGGGAAGGGAGAGATCCTGGAGCTTGAATCTGAGTTCATGTAATATGTAAGGAGCGTCCCTATGGCGAGAAGAGCCCCCCCCCCCGTTCCCCCCGAATTAGATGAAGGTTCTATAGCACAGGAGTTCCATAGCAGCCCTCTTATAGTTCCAGAGCTCCATAGTTCCAAAACCAGAAGCGGATTCAGCGCAGACCTCATTGTCTGAATATGTTAAACCAAGACACTACACATGGCTCCTACAGAATAGAAATCAAATTCAATTATCATACATGGAAATGGGTTATGGGGGGGGGGAGCTCCGAATATCCAGTAGTTGGAAACGGCAAACAGAACTAAAACTTATTAGCATGTTCCCTCTATGTTGGTATAACTCGAATTATGCCAACATAGGGGGAACAACACATAACCAAATCCTAAGGAATTGTACAAAACCATTTTATTTCTAGTTTCAGCAATGGGAAATAAATAAAATATTAACTGTATTTGGCTTGATGAGAAAAAATATTAGTAGCTGTATGTAATGAAAAAATTGCTAGGAGGAGAAACTCTTTTAAATACAGCGTGTAGAAAATAGACTGTTTATTTGAAGTTTTGTGAAAATAAGGCCCAGCAGTTAAAAATTGAAAAGGTTTAAGGTGAAGATCCTTTAAAGTAAAAAAAAAAAAAAATATTACCATTAACAAATTCTTGAATTTATTAAAATCGCTCTACTTAGAGGAATGCGTTTCTCATCCTTAGATACCGCTTCAGGAGCAAAAATAAGAATATAAATGAAACATACGAGAATCTTTGGCTACAAGAACGACGTGAAGGTACGCTTACTCATAACTAAGATCTGTTATAATAAGAAAAAAAAATGTTTACTTAATACGCACATAAAAAAAAAATGTTTTGTAATCTATTTTCATGATTCAAAATTTTGCTCAATGTTCTGATTATTCTCTTTTGTGATTATGTACAAAGAACATGCCGAAACGTTAGAAATATAGATTTTTCTGAAATCTGACGTTTTGTCTTAGCCAAATCCGAACCGTTTCTTCAATTCATTCATAATCTGTCGTGCAAGTTTTTTTTTTTTTTTTTTTTTTTTTTTTTTTTTTTTTTTTTTTTTTTTTTTTTTTTTTTTTTTTTTTTTTACACCGGGTTAGTCAAATGTGACATCTAAATTACAAAGGCTATAAATTACAAAAATCGTTGATCATAGAAAATATATTTTGCAAAAATTCTTTCACGAGTTCCTACATTCCTAAGAATTGCGCGAAAAGGCATTTTAGTACAATAAAAGGTTTCCATTCGTCATTTTAAGTGTATATTCTAATTTTTTATTGTTACCAAAGATTTTCTACTGTTATTTTCACGCATGGAATTCTTTATACTAATATTATCATTATTTAATTATTTACCTCAATACTCCCTAGCAGCAGCAATATTTCTGATTTCACAGAAGGGGCTACAAATGAAATTATTTTTTCGTACTTTGACTCCTAGGGCAATGATGAGTTTTGAAAATTCTTTCATTTATTAATGATGCTTTCCATCATTTTCCTAAGTCATAAATTTAATTTTAAAAATTCTAAATTTAGATAATTTTATATTATATATATATATATATATATATATATATATATATATATATATATATATATATATATATATATATATATTCATTCCACGTATTTATGACCTTTATTTACGTCTCATTATTTATTCTTTATACATGGCCAAGGTCAAAAGAATAGTACTCCAATTTTCTTTGTACTATTTATTGATTGTACGCCCTACACGTTTCGTGGCCTTTATGCCACCTCCTCCAACCATTACATCCTAAAATTTTTAATAACAGATTTTTCATTTTCGTAAATCCATTAAATTTATGTCATTAATATATTATAAACGAATCATATTAAATTTTCTATACTAAATCCTAACCCCAAATCTATTGTTAAAGTGTAATAAAAATAATGTTATATTGCACATACCCCATGTGTGGATAGCTCGCCACCCATACTAAGACTGAGGCTAGCTAAATCACCTGTGTCGAGAGGCTTAGTAATCAGCTTATTACGATAAGTTCTATAAAGGCCTGTACTATTGTTTTTTCCTTGGACTGTTCGCTATCTTCTAATGTTATTGTAAAATATTTTATTTAAAAATTTAATTTCTGTCTGCTTATTTACAGAGTTCCTGTTTTTAATAATGTGGATATTTTCCTTTATTTTTCGCTTGATATTGTTTCTGTCCTTGTCAACTATTGCTATGTCGTCCAAGTTAAATCTATGTCCGTTCTTAAATGCTTGGCCCGTTAGAGCTGTCTTATTTGATTTCTCGTCTATATTTTTGGCATGTTGCTTAATTCTATTTTTTAGTATTTGTGATGATTCGCCTATGTAGCATTTGTTACAATCTTTACATTTAACCTTATATACATTATATTTTGAATTAATTTTATTTACTTGGTCCTTAAGTTTGCTGAAATTCTTTTCTATTTTGTTATTATATTTTCAGCTTATCTGGCAAATCCCGTTACAGGCCAGTTTCATCCTGTTTGCTATTACCGGGTGAAAATCGAATGCATAAAAATTATTCTCTATTTGCTCTTTTACTTTTCTGGTTTCTTGAATGTTTTTATTCCTATGTATATATATATATATATATATATATATATATATATATATATATATATATATACATAAAAGTTAACTGAGCAAAGAGGAAGATGACGTTTAATATGACAGAAATGGAGTATCTCTTTGGAAATAAAATGTCTTCCCCTTGAGTTGAGTCGGAATCTGTGGTATTTCCCTTTGTGCTGAAAAGCCGGGAAGTGCTGCGGTAAGCATTCTACCAGGAGGTTGCATAGCTTGTGGCAAAGGTCATGGTCGGAGCGTTTGCGCATGATCAAAGGATACAGGTTCCTCCGTCGAGTCAGGATAACCGTCACCTTAAACTCGACAGGACTCAGTTCAAAACGGTTATTTTTTATTTGTATTTCTTTAGGGGCTGTGTCATGTTCAGCACATTTCGCCAAATGGGTGACCGATCTTATGCCTTTAGCGTTATATTAGGCTGGCCACCCGTAGATAGCCAGGCGCTAATATGCAAGTTGTTGATATGCTGTAAAAAATAAAATAAAGAGTGTTAAATTACAGAAAACCCGGAAATTGTAATTTTAGACGTTCATACTCCGTAAAAATGCTTTAAATAGAGAAAAGCCAAAAAAAGAGCAAAATTACATGGATTTGATGAGAGATGTTTGCAAAATTATGAGCAAGCAAACCTACCTTCAACTGCTCTATGACCAGAAAAATATACCGGAAAGTGGGCGATAAAGGGTAATGAATATATTATTCTACAAATGGATCATGTAGATGAAAAGCATAAAATTAGAGGAAATTAATAATAAAAAACAATAAAAGAATCTTTTAAGGGCGTTTATTAAACACATTTTCATGGGTAATTTGAAGACAAGACAGCAAGGCGTCAAGGCATCATCTGATAATGAAGAAATCAAAAGCAACTTTTCTTCCGAAACAGAAACTTTTGATGTTTTATGCACAATTTCTTAGGTCTTTCTGCTACGATCAGTTCTATGCATGCTGATCATACATCTAAATCCGTTTTTAATATTTCTTTTCCTGTAAAAGTGATTTATTACGTATTAGTTTAGTTCGGGAAATGTGAAACCTTCTTCAAGCCATGCCAATAGAAAAAAAGTATCTAATGCCCTACAGAGTCCCCGTAGGCGGTAAAAGATGCTTCATAAGGTGTTAAATTTTATTCCCTGCAACAAAACACAAACAAGATTTGTGCCCTAAAACAAACTTTATTAGCACTTTCCTCCGAAGGAAAGTAGCTATTGAGGTTGCACTCATGACGGAATTTTTGAAAAATTTCTTCAAATCTTTATCGATCCTACCTAGTAGACAGCGAAAATGACCCCCGTTAAAATTTATATATATCTATATATATATATATATATATATATATATATATATATATAGATATATGTGTGTCTGTTAACACGATAGCGGCCAGAGTTTTTGTTTTTTCGTCACGAAACTTGGTATATAGCATTCAATTAGCAAACGATTGAACGAGTTCGTTAACCAACAAAATCGGTCCACCGGAAGGGGGGGTTTACCCCGAACCCAAAACACTAATTTGACCATTTCAGCCGTAATATTTGTTATATTTCAACGAAACGTGGTATTCGTAGTGGTAATATAGAGAGAAAAGTGAGATATAAAAATGAACTAAATCGGTTCATAAGGAGGGGGGGGGGGGTTTACTCCGGACCGACAATACCAATTCGCCACTACCAGCCGTGATTTTTGGTGTATTTCGACGAAACTCGGTATTCGTAGTGGTAATCTACAGGTAAATATGTGTTGTAAAAATAAACTAAATCGGTTCATTAGGAGGGGGGGTTTACTCCAGACCCACAATACCAATTCGCCACTACCAACCGTGATTTTTGGTATATTTCGACGAAACTCGGTATTCGTAGTGGTAATCTACAGGTAAATATGTCTTGTAAAAATAAACTAAATCGGTTCATTAGAAGGGGGGGTTTACTCCGGACCCAAATTACTAATATACTCATACTGGTCGTAATTTCTGCTGTATTGTAACGAAACGCGGTATACTTCGTGGGTATCTCACGAGAAAGAAGTGTTGTAAAAATGAGCTGAATCGGTCAATGGGAAAGGGGGGTTTACTTTCTAATATATTTCAATAGATAAGCCAGCCAGACATAGGTTCACAAAGGCGCCGCAAGGAGCGCTAGAGGGACTGTATCCGGTTCCTGCGTTAGATCAAAATACGATAATATGAGGTTTTTTGTATTTATTACGTAGTGTAGTAGGTACCATGTGTAAACATAACTCTGGAAGGAAATTAATAATTTATCAGTTACTCATTACAAAATTAAAAGAGAACTATTCATGTTTTTATTTTATTTATGTAGGATATTTTAAGCAAATTGTTCTGGAAAGCAGTCTACGCTACCCAAATTCTGAGGAAAGTGCTTAGTTAAGCAGCTCCTGCGTGCCGGACTTTTATTAGCTTTAGTTCGTTCCTGCGCATAAATTAATTGTTATAAATTTCAGGTTGTAAAAGTAGCCGACAGATGGCAGAATTGTTTTACTGTTTTTCAGAAAAGTAAATATTATAACATGACGTCGCGCAGGTTAGGTTTAGGAAAATTTAGGTATATTTTACCCACGCCATTTGCTTTCTCAGCATCTCTTAGATAGGCGGGTGTTCATTTTAGCTAACCCATGATCACGAGCGATGAATAACATTTTCGTCAGCTCATCTACAGCGAAACAACCTTTTCTAACCGATTTCGAGGTGGTGTCAAACTAAATACAACAGGAAAAAATCAAGACAAGGATTTTCGTGGTATACTCCCCAGTCCAGAAAAGATTCACCGCCTCCACCGAAGTCTTGGCTACATCACAAGAGAACCCGAACATAAGTAGGTTCAAGTCGTGATAGAGCAACGCCTACTTATACCCTTCCTACCATAAACCTCCTCATATTCCCCTTTCTACTTTTACTTTCACGACTTACGCTACAATACGTATCGTCTTTTAAAACCGGCACCTCTCACAATCACGGACGGGATTGGCCAAGCATTATATAAGGTGTAAAGTCTAGGATGGTACCTCGACATAGAAAAAGGTACTTGAATTTCCACGCATATATATATATATATCCTCCTAAATGCCGGCATGTATCTCCAGCGGTGCGGCTACCTAAGCCACAAATTTTCCCCAGCGTTACAGCCGGCTTCCTCAGATGGTACATGCTTGTTCATTATCTGAAAGCAAATATATATATATATATATATATATATATATATATATATATATATATATTTATATATTTGTATATATATACTCGTGCATATAAGGCTTCTGTGCTGCAGAGTATTTTTATTATAACTAAGTTTTTTTTTTCTCATATTAGATAGGATCGTGAAGATTTGAGGACATTTAAAAAAAAAAAAAATAATAATAATAATAAAGGGAATTTGTGCATATTTGATACAATAATTTACTTTTTATATCTTCGGATAACTGGGCTTATCTTTTCTAAGTAATTGACGGTAATATATGATTTTTCTCGTTTGTTTGAAGAGAATCTATTTCTGATAACTTCAGCACCGAACAGTAATAAAAAAAGAATACGAAAATTCTGCTTGCAGTAAACTGATAAGATGGCACAACCGACTTTACTTTATTAAAAAAAAAAAAAAAAAAAAAAAAAAAAAAAAAAAATCTTTTGCGCTTATTTAATATTTCGGTTCTTTGAAAATTAAGAACAAATTGAAATAATTTTTACCTAAAAAAAAAGGGGGGGATTTTTGTAATTAGAAAAGCAAGTTCAGACTTCCCCATTGGGGTAGATATCGTCAGCACTTAAGTGACCGTAGGAGGGTTCATCCATTTCTGGAATCCTACGTTAATGCCACTTATGCTAGGACGGTAGAGTTTTCATCATTACTTGCTATAGAAAATATAGAGCTCAGGGGGTAGGATCGAACCTGGGACCTTTTGCATGGGAGACTCTCGCTCTAACCACTAGGCTACAGGGGTAGGCTTCCGCGTGCACAGATAAGCCCTTAGGCAGCTTTGAATTGGTTACATTGTTACATTAAGCCAAAGATGAATATATACATACAATACTGTCGAAAGAATCAGTCTATTATAAATTTTAAGTGGAAACAAAAGATATATTATTCTTGGAAATAAGAAAAACACTAAAAATTGTTATGGTAAAACTTACTTTTTGCCAACCTTTTTTGATAATGCCAATTGTACTTGGTTTTTCCTGTATATAGAACTTGACTATGGCCGTTGGCACGTTAAGTTGTTAGTTCATTATTACATAATCCATATTTATATGTGAAAACAACTTCCTGGCCTTTTTTTTAAACATTATTTATAATAAATTGAATAATGGATCTTCCTTTGGTCCCGCCGCGAGAGTTTGCATTTTTTTCAACGATGGACTCGCTGAAACCAAATTTTCACGGGTGGTTAAAAAGGATAACAGCCTGTAGATAGCCCTAGTGACGCTAGTGGCATAGAATCAAAAACACAGTAACACAAATAAATAAATTAAAACAAACCGAGCATGTTTTATATAACTTAAATGCGCCTATTGTCAATAACTAAAAACAAAATTAATTCTACTCCAGAACGTTCATTGTTGTCCAATACATACTGGTACCTGAAGAATAGTTCTAAGTATTTTTGTCCAATACATACTGGTACCTGAAGAATAGTTATAAGTATTTTTGTCCAATACATACTAGTACCTGAAGAATAGTTATAAGTATTTTTGTCCAATACATACTGGTACCTGAAGAATAGTTATAAGTATTTTTGTCCAATACATACTGGTACCTGAAGAATAGTTATAAGTATTTTTGTCCAATACATACTGGTACCTGAAGAATAGTTATAAGTATTTTTGTCCAATACATACTGGTAACTGAAGAATAGTTATAAGTATTTTTGGCTATTAAGATTGTAATCATTAAAAATTATAGCAACACAAAAATTGGCAAGTGTATCAGCTGATATTTTTTAAGGATGTGACCAGGAATAGTAACATTAATAAGCCCCTGATGTGACGCCTGTAAGGGCGTGAAACAGGTAGAGCAAGAAAAAAAACAGGTAGAGCGGGCTTTATTTTATTTTTTGTTACTGACAGTTTTTTTAAATTAATTTGAATGAACAAATGTATTGCTAAAAATAGAACTCATGTTTAACATTATTTTTCATAACGAAAAATATTATTGGGTCTATTAAAATAAAAAATATTATATGAATAATTGTTTTCTTAATCTTCAGAGGTAAACATATAATTTTTTTTTTTTTTAATTTGATTTTTAAAGGCAATTCAACCACACGGGTAATTGTTGCCTATTTAATTTTATTGGAAAAACATATAATTTAAAACTGCATTTATTTGATCAGTTGTCTCAACTTAGGAAAAGTGGGAAAAAAAGTGGGTCATTTTCGATTTGCGCACTTAGAATAGAGGAATTCAATTGAGATAGTTTCTATATGCTTGGAATTCATCTGAACCAAGACGATTAAATTTTAGTTACATTTAGAGTTAGGGAAGTATTTAAAAAAAACAAAAAAACATGTATATCTGAATAATAGGAATGAAAAGTTTTGGGATCTCCGAATATTTTGGTAAATATCTCAAAAACGGTTGGGAAATCGTGGTAAGTGGAAGGTGACTATTCAAAACCTTAATAAATTCTCTACCAAAAAGGATCTCAAGTAATTGCTGATGGGGCGGTGTCAATCGGACTAATAAGTGCATACAAAAAATAGTTAGTTTTGTTCTTTTGAACTGGTTAATGTCATTGTTTAACTCACTTTTTAATTGGTTGTTTCTTTGTTTTTAGCGCGGTTCCTCCCTCCCCCATAGGGAGGAACCCCGCTTATAGGGTTGATACAATGAAACAATCCGGAAGTGCCGACTAAAAAATTTCGCGTTTCAGAACCCCTAGAGACCGAAAATAACGGTGGTTCAAATTTGTATATATATATATATATATATATATATATATATATATATATATATATATGTATATATTTATTTATATATATATATATATATATATATATATATATATATATATATATATTTGTCTGTTCGCTCTCTAGATAGAAGACGAATGGTCCGATTTTGATGAAATTTGGTACAAAAATCCTTCGTCCAATTTGAAAGGTCAAGTTCGTTAACCAGCAAAATCCGCCTACTGGAAGATGGCGTTTGGGGCGAAATTCGCGCAAAAAAAAATCATAACGCTTACGTTTTTGAGTTCATAAGCTTCTAAGTACTCGTTTTATATGATTCCTGGGCTAGGAAAACGAATGAAACCATTTTCAAGGCGATAGCTTTAACCGTTTTCGAGAAAATTGGAAAAATATTTTTTGAATACCGTTTTTGGTTTGGGTACTTAGAATCATGGGATTCAGTTGAAACATTTTCTGCATGTTCTACTTTCATAAAAACTAATATGTTGAAATTTTGGTTACGTTTGGAGTTAAGGAAGGGTTAGAATAAAATATTTTATTAACAGACATAAAAAGTTTTAGTAACTTTGTTTACTTTCCTTAATATCTCGAAAAAGGTTGAAAATCTTGGTAAACGGAAGAATACCATTAGAAAGCTTATTAAATGCTCTAAAAAAAAGGTTCTAATGAAAGTTTTGATTAGGCGATGTCAATCGGAGAAATAAGAGCTTAAAACTTTAAAGTAATTGATTTCGCTTATTCGAACTGTTCTTTTTGTCTGTTTTTTATTCCTGGTTATTTTTTAATTGCTTATTGTTGGATAATGTATTTGAAAATAAAACAGGTTAAGAAAAATAAGAAAAAAAATTTAATGTTAGAGATATGGATTTCCAAGACCTTGTCACTAGCGGGTCTGTTTCTAGTGTAGCGGACCCTTCCAGGTAAGATTGTAAATTATAACCTTTCAAGACTTTACTACTCACAGGAATGGCGTTAGTGACCTTAAGGGTTGACACGCCATTATAATAATTAATTTAAAAAAAAAGACTGGTGGAACCAAAATAATAACTGCTTCTATTTTAATCTTTCCAAATTAGACTAGGGATATGAACGGGACCGCGCTAAGATGATGCAGTCCTGCGAGACGGACTTTTTTTTGTTGTTAAAATTGCAATTATCAGTAAAATTAGTATTTTAGTAAAATAAGGCAAAAAATGAGAAACGTATTGGTAATAGTGTATTCCTAGAGCGAACGTTGAGAAGGCGGGACAAACTTCCTTCTCTTTGAAATTTTATTTTATATGTTTGAAACATTAAACCCTACCAATATCTGCTTCTATTCCTTCATGAATGGCACTAGGGATATGAACGAAACTACGCTAAGATGGCGCAGTTCAATTTTATAATTATTTTCTAGCATTACAAATGCATTATATATATATATATATATATATATATATATATATATATATATATGTGTGTGTATAACTGGAGGAAACAAGCAAATGGCGTTCCGAATTTAAAATTTCATAACTTGTTTCATATAAATGAATGGCTAAGCTCATATTCAATATGTTATTATTTTAAAAGGTTACACGTAATCCAATCACTCTGTACAAACATAATCCATGTAAAATATAGGCAACCTTTAGGAAATTAATTGGAGATTAAAAATTAATAACGAGAAATTAGTAGATTAATTTTAGCTCATTACTAGCGGTATTAAAAGGTCAGGTGTTGTGGGGAGTAAAAAATATAAATTGTATTATTATAATATGAAATTAAAACGCTTATTAATTAGTAGTAATATTTAAAGGTAAAATAATTGATGGTTTTGAGGATATTTCTTCAATATCTCCCTTTTAAATTGAGGATTGGTGCCTTTGTCGGAAGAAGATGGAAGATTCATTTTATATATATATATATATATATATATATATATATATTTATATATATATAAATATATATATATTTATATATATATATAAATATATATATATATATATATATATATATATATATATATATATATATTTTCCTCCTCCATGAAGAAACCAAGTAATATGAGAGTATACTAATGTATCAACAACTGACCTGTATGATTTTGTATTATTTTTTAGCACGGTTCCTCCCTATCTCCATAGGGAGGAACCGCTTATGAGGTTGACCTCTCGACGCGATCCGGATATATATATATATATATATATATATATATATATATATATATGCTTGTCTGTTCGCGCTCCTGACGGCTCAAAGATGGTCCGATTTTGATGAAATTTGGTAGAAAAATCTGTCTTCTAATTTGAAAAGTCAAGTTCGTTAACCAGCAGAATCCGGCTAATCGAAGATGGCGTTTGGGGCGAAATTCGCGCAAAAAAAAATTCGTAACGCTTATGTTTTTGAGTTAATATGCTTGCAGGTACTTCTTTTATAGGTTTCTCAACATAGGAAAACGAATGAAACCATTTTTAAGGCGATATAAACTTAAAAAGTGTTTGTTTTGAACGGGTTTTTGTGTTTGTTTATCTCACTTTTTAATTGCATTTATCAGTAAAATTAGTATTGTAGTAAAATAAGCTATGAAACGGTAAATGGTATAGGTAATACGTTTGGAATGGCTGTGGAAATCAAGATGGCTGTGGCTAAACATGATGGCGTATACATAGTTTGTTTTGAATTCTCCTATCCATATAGCCTTCCTCCTGCTACAACTGAAGTTATCATTATTTCTTATTTTATAGAAAGATTTAACCCACAAGAGAATGGACTATTATTTGCCATGAAGCACTTATTTACAGTTGATTATTACAGTAAAATGAATTTTTGGTTGTTTGGAATAGAGCCTTCCGAGCAGTAGTCGTACAGTGAGTACGTTTTCATTACATAATTGTATTGACTTATTCAGCCTTCCTCAAGAATGAGGATTAAGAATTATCCGCTTCTGTGTAAGTTGGCTACTGTCAGTTTGTGATGCCTAATCTACTCCACTTCTTCGAGATGTACGGAACGGCACTAAGATGACGCAGTTCCTGCGAGTCTGACTTTTTTTTATATATACATTACATCTTCAGATTATGTGCTTGTAAATTTAATATTATTTAATTTGAGGATGAAATTTCATTGTTTATAAAATTGTATGGTTCATGTCTGGAAATTAATAAATATTTCTATAGAAATATTTGGTTCAAAGAATATTATTGTTAAAATTAATATATGGATGATATTATACCTCTATTATTTCATGGATGATATTATTATTACCTCAACTACCTAGAACATCTTAGTTTTCAACTTAGGATCTACAACATATATATATATATATATATATATATATATATATATATATATATATATATATATATGCATGAATGTATAAAAGAAAGGTTCTAGGATATTAGCATAATGAATGCGACGGCCAAGGTAATGCTGCTCCGTTATATAACCTCTATGGATGTGAATTTTAAATATTATTCCTCTATGGATTATAACCTTCAAGGCTCGAGAGAGGTTATTCCTGTTTGTCCTCTCTACTTATTCATAATATACACGTGGTTTATTGTTTATTTTATGGTTTGCCATTTTGAGCCTTGTCAATCGAATGGCTTACAATTATTATTATAATTTTTTTTTTTTTTTAATTCATTTATTTATGAGCACCCGCAACAAAGGTGACGCGCTCGAAACAATTATACAGATTTATTTAAAGATTATTCATTGAGGTGTTGTACTTATACCAAAAAAAAAAAAAGTAAAAATATATCCAAAAAATCGTTGAATAAGTATTATATGTATATATATATATATAAATTTAATATATATATATATACAAAAAAAACAACATTCAAAACAAAAAAAACAAAATTCATGAACAAATTATATATATATATATATATATATATATATATATATATATATATATATATATACATATATATAATTTGTTCATGAATATTGTTTTTTTTTTGTTTTGTTTTTTCACAAAAACTATCCTAGAACTAAATATTGAAGTAGTGGCAGGGGTTTGGGGAAGAGAGGAGTTTAGTTCGCCAGGAGAAGGGCAGGCACGGGAAGGGGTTGAAGAGGGAGGGAGGGTATGCTGAAATTTTCAAAGGCAGCCACTGGTGAAGGCAGGCCGGGGTGTGGAAGAACTTTGTCAAAGCCCTGAGCTCGGGGCTGAGGGGTGGGTGAGTCTGCTCCAAGTTCTCTTAACAACTTTACTCACTTACGGGGCTTACACTTTGATAGTCATCGCCACTTGGCAACGGGACGTCAAGTAAGTTTTTGATAAAAATGAGAGAAGAAAAAAGTACTATATAAATTGATAAAAAAAAAAAAAAAGTTTTAAAAGAATGAAAAGAAAGAAAATTGGGTTTCATTCCTGTTTAAAATTAGCCTGCGTCAAATGTTTGTCGAATAAATTATTATCTTAGGCGCGTAAAATATGTTACTTATTGTACGATAGTTTTCTAAACTCTGGGCACTGAGTGGCACTCTATAGTCTGCCCGCAAACTAAAGAACCAGAAAAGGCGTGGCAGGAGGGAAGCAAGGCCTTCCCACACATTGGCTGGATTCAGCGCATGCACAATATCTGGACATTTTGTTTGCGAAAGGGCTACAGTATCACTTGGACACTGAGGCAAACAAACGAAAAGAATTTGCTAAAGTAAAGGGACCAACACTTTTAGGTTTTGAGCACTTTTTTTCGCATGAGATAGCCCCATAGAAAATGCTTTTTTCAGCATATTTAGGAAAATATATGAAATTCCTCAAAAAACTCTTATGTGAATTAATAATATATTGTTTTAACGTAACCAAAATTTAAATGATTCAGAGGATATCGTTGACTGTTAGTGACGCAAAGGTAGTATTTTTCAGGGTACGAACGTGTGGTATCTCAATAAAACTATTTTTTATTTTTTTTTCATAGGAAAACGAGTTTTATTGCTTGCCGAGGTTTCGGCTTGAAATATAAGCCTTCATCAGGGCGACGTAAAACTTTGTCTCACGGATGTGTAATCATTTCTGAATTAAAATGTAAATATCATTACAGGTATACATTTCTACAAATAAATACGCCTTAGATTCGTTTAAAACAAATTAAATTCCATAAAAATGTATTTCAATTATTATTACTGTATTTACACGTTAAATACATGGTGATTCCGTTAATTCTGTTATACTGTAAATTAACATATGGCATTAAAGCGGCCCCTACACGGTCAGTAATAATGACATTACCTTATCAAAATGACAGTAATAATGATAGTGTATGGTGGACAAAGTTGGAATGACGAACAGTAATGATGTGAATCCGGATTTTCTGATCTTGGCTTCATCATTACTGAAAATGGAGGGGATACTGTCATTAGTAATGATGGTGTAGGGAGCGCTACATTATTAATCCGTCATTACTCCGTCTATCTCGAGCTGTAACTAGGTTAAACTAGACTGAGTAGAAAGGGCAAAAAATAAGATGAATTGAAATGGAAATGTATGACTCTACCTTGGTAACATTATAGTTCTAAAAGTAATATATATATATATATATATATATATATATATATATATATATATATATATATCAATCAAAGTAACGAATCCGCATTAAGTCTAATTAAAATATATCATAGAATAGACTTTTCACATTCGTTACTTTGCATTGTATCGACGATATAAAATAGGTTGAAATTTTATATCGACTATAGAAAATAATGTTGACGTGATTCTTTTACCAATTCATTTTTCTTTTAGAGTAGATTAGAAGAAAATATAATCGTTAAACTATAATTTATATTTCGTCAAATATATTAAAAAATATGCTTACGTTTTCAAGCAAACTAGTATTATACATTTTTTTACACCAAAAATAATAGCAGATTTAAAATCAGCACCCCAAGAAACCCTAACGTGGTGAATAATACTGAAAACAAAAAATAATGATTTTTCCCAGTCTGGAAGAGAAAAATTTGTAAGCGAAAAAGTAATGTGGCGTTTTGAAATTCAATATCTCCCCTTGAGATAATCCGATTTTTACGTCATTGAAATCTTTCAAAAGAAGAAAGACTCCTTTTTCTAACCATATAAATGACTATTGTATTATCTCAAAAGGTACTTGCGAAAAATGGTTATCCAAATAAAAATAAAATGTAAACTTTTTTGCACATAACCTCGGTCCGAGAACACTTGGAAACGCCCCGATTGGAAGGATATGTGTCATATTAAGGCCTTTACGAACGTTTCACATGTTTCTTTGTGGCTAGTGTCGCAATTATAGCTACACAGGCGACTTTGCAAGGATCCATTATTAAAAAAACGCATCTGTCACGGAGATCACAATGCATACTGAAGAAAAGTAATGACATTAAAAATGATCCGTGGAATGACGGTGTAAGGTGTACATTGTAATGATGATATGGAATGACGAGAGTTGAAAAGTAATGACATTACTGATAATGTCATTATTACTCACCGTGTAGGGGCCGATTAAGAACGTAATACTAAAAAATCTCAAGGAAATGAAAAAATCACTGGCACCCCAATTGCTCGTGATTTCTCAATTTTATCAATGAATAAACAAATAGATTGGTGCTGGAAGCATAACTTCCGTCCCAAATACACCCGTTCCATACTTAACCATTAACACTTTCGCTGCGGGTGTCATTACACTAGCGATCCTGCCCGCTTACGAGTGTCCCTTAGGAAGGACACTCCTCCATCACTTTTCCCTTTAAATTCAAAAGGTAAATAGAGGGGATTCACTTTTACAGCTCCAGGTAAAGACAGTTGCCTTCAGTATTGTTTGAGCTTTCCAACAGAGTTTTCAGTTTTCAAATCGGCTGACTGGAAGATTTTTAATGAATATTTTATGAAAAAAAATGTCTACATGAAAAATTCGAATACAAAATGCACCCGATACTAAGGTATTTCCAAACAACGAAAGTGTTAATGACTATACCAAACCAAATTGAACTGCACATGCGCCAACTCTCTCCACAAACTTCCTCATAAATGCACAAAAAATGTTATTAAATATTTTTAAAGCAAAATATATTTAATAAAACCTTTTGAAACAGTGCATCTAACAAGCGTGTGCGTGATAAAACTAAATGACTCCATTGAGGAGTAAATGATAGGACATTTATTGAGTGTTTGGTCGTTCCCAATCTGTCAATGTCGTCCTCATATTCAGACAAGTTCCTTCCGTCGACAGATCGGCTCAGTCCTTCCAAACTCATTGGTCTTACCATTAAATACACAAATAACCCTCTTTTTTCACGGTAGCTTGTCTGCAGGCGGCAATTTTATACACTAATAAGCTATGTAGGGATGGTTTCCGACTATATATATATATATATATATATATATATATATATAACGTGTCTGTCCATTCCTTATGCAAATCCACATCGTTTGACCGATTTTGACCAATATCGGCAGAGGTAGGTGTTGATACGGCGACAGTCGTAGGCTAAGTCAAGAATGTCTACCAGCTGTCTGTCTGTATGATTGTTCCTTATACAAATCCTCGCCGTTTGACTTTATTTGACTAAACTTGGCACACATGTAGGTCTTGATCCGGGGAGTATATATATATATATATATATATATATATATATATATATATATATATATATATATACTCTGGAAAGAGAGAGAGAGAGAGAGATATGCCGTGTTCTGCTATGTATGCGGAAGTCGAGTCTATACCTTAGCTGGATGCAGAAGGCCATCCAGAGAGAAGGCTGAAGTCAGCACTTACTGCTCACTCTCCGACACAACGGCATGCAACAGTAGCTATAGAAGAAACGCTGACTTGTAGCAACTTTGTCATCGTATCGAGCCGTTGTATATTTCCAATCCCTGCTGTGAAATGTTACGGATAGAATGTCTTCCTCGGTACCTTGTCGATGTGGCTGAGGGTCCACGTTTCGCCAGACATTTTGTCAGCTTAATGAGAACGTATTCTAAGAATGAGATTAAATTTTACCCGGAGTCCTATTTTCAACCTTTTGGGGCTACAGTCGGATCTTTCTAATCCTCTGAATGGGATATACATATTTCCGGCGATTTTTGGTTTCTTTCAGAAAATCGAATTCTTATTTTTCGGCGATGTAGATGTGTTCATAACAGGCTGAACTTACAGCTATATTCTTTAATTACGATACCCCTAGAAGCCATCGAACTGGTAAAACGTTCCAAGATTTTGAACAAAGAAGACAGATTTATTAATTAATGGAGACGCTATAATTCGTAGAAAAGAGAGAATTTGTGTGGCCGCATGACGCTACACGCGAAGACCAATCAGAAGTTTAGGAAAACTCCCTACAAAGCCACCTAAGTGTAAATACGTATATAACTTGGAACAAAAAATGCCAATGTCCAAATCTCTGAAATTTAAGTGAACTGCACGAGTGACATCAGGGTGGGATCAGCATTAATTGACAAATGGGCCAATATCTTCCCATTGTTTGTTATTGAGAAAAGGATTATTTTCCTTTAACATTGGCCCTTTTTGTTCCAATATGCAGAAATAGAGACCAGGCTAAAACCGATCGCATTCTCAGTACTAACCTTCAGAAAGCCAAAAGAATGTCAGTTTTATGGGCGAATATAAGAGAGGGTAAAAATGTGGCATAAAAGTCATAAAAATTAATTAATTAAGATCACTTAGTTAAAAAAAAAAAAACATTTTTTTGCGTTTAATGGCGTTTTAGTTGGCTAACTATTCCAAGTTCTACATTGCTGGTATTACATACCCCCAGTGGTTTTTGTTTCAGTTTGCTAACGAGTTGTGAGGTAGATGAAAATAGTAATTGAGGTGATAAGACGTTAAGAAATGGTCGGGATTCGGCTAAAAGAAAACGTCAGATCAACTAAAATGGCATGTTAAGTAAAAATAAAAGACATAAAGGAGAAACGTGTTTTTATTACTTCTTGTTCGTAATAGAGGTAATCTTTAGAATGACCGAAAGTCGAGCAGGGTTGACTACTACCAAGTTTCTTGGCATTGTGGCGTCTAAGGGCCCATTTACACTTTGATTAGTGTGAGTGCGAGTGCTTAGTGCAGGTGTTCAGTGATTAGTACTAAACACGTGTGGACAGCAGGTGTTTAGTGCGAGTGATTAGTAATCAAGTGCAAGTGATTACTAAAGAGTGAATAGAAGCACGATCTATTTATCTGTTTAGTAGCCTCCACTAAACACACTACACCTACCAACATTTATTTATCTGTTTAGTAGCCTCCACTAAACACACTACACCTACCAACAGGTATTTATCTGTTTAGTAGCCTCCACTAAACACACTACACCTACCAACAGGTATTTATCTGCTTAGTAGCCTCCCCTAAACAAACTACACCTACCAACAGGTATTTATCTGCTTAGTAGCCTCCACTAAACAAACTACACCTACCAACAGGTATTTATCTGCTTAGTAGCCTCCACTAAACAAACTACACCTACCAACAGGTATTTATCTGTTTAGTAGCCTCCACTAAACAAACTACACCTACCAACAGGTATTTATCTGTTTAGTAGCCTCCCCTAAACAAACTACACCTACCAACAGGTATTTATCTGTTTAGTAGCCTCCACTAAACAAACTACACCTACCAACAGGTATTTATCTGTTTAGTAGCCTCCCCTAAACAAACTACACCTACCAACAGGTATTTATCTGTTTAGTAGCCTCCACTAAACAAACTACACCTACCAACAGGTATAAAATAGCGTGCAATTTCACTTTTGCTGGCATACCAAGTTTCATAATATATCTGATTTCTGTATGACGAGGTTTAGTAATTTATTAAAGGACTCTTCAGTCATCCTGATAGCATAGTAATATTCCATGGTATCTTCAGAGGCCAATTCCATAAGGAGTTGGTAGCTCGCACCATGAATGGCTCTTCTACTTATCCACTTTCGTTTCCATAGTCTTCTTGATCTTGTTTGTTCTGATTCCACGAGTTCTTCACATTCAGACACCACCGCGTTTAAAACGTCCTTAAGGATTTCTTGCAACACCAAGCGGACTTCAACAACTTGTTGAGGCTGTTCCATGCTCAACAACTGAGCTAAACAGTACTGTGGACACTACTCGCACTAAACACTAATCACTCACAGGAACCAGTAATCACTTAACACTTGCACTCGCACTAATCTAAGTGTAAATGGGCCTTAATCTCCCGCTTTTCTTTTAGATTGGAGAAAGTGTTCCCATTTTTCACAAGAAAAACAAACAAAATATAAAGTGTATCTATTCCAAATGTAAACTCGCTAATGTAGTCGGAATTCTTTACGTTGTCACATAACAAATTGTGGAACACTAAATTATAGCGCCACCTATGGAATGTTCGCAACCTCAGTAACTACGAAGGAACTGTAGCTAGATACTCCTCTCGTATAGTATCTATTACCCTTCTTTACGATGTTAGTAGATCCGTAATAAAGTTCAGCTAGCTTACGATAGGAGCGTGCTTCGGAAGTAAAGACTGAAGAGATAAGCGGTCTCCGATCTACCGAGTGTGATCGTGTCCGATAACGATCAGTGAAAGCCTTACACGTTCTCATATAGCCACGCTTCCAACTTCCGCTGGACACTTGCACGATCGGTGGTGATATACTCATAAAACTAGTGTTATTCGCCAGAGAACGACATATTTAATATTAGTTTGGGATTAAAAATGCAATTAAAATATTTTTTGGGGGCGAGCTTAGCTCAGTAGTAGAACACTGGACTAATATGCGGGAGGACCGGAGCACTAAAGATTTTTCTTCTAGTGTCTTCGTTCTTGGGTTGGATTCGGCCTCCCTGGCCGTCCCTAGGCCAACCCATCCTTTAAGTAATTCATTAATGGATATTTTGTTGCTAATAACCCTAGCAGTCAAAGCAGCAAGGGGAAAATCAAGTGGCCGGAGCATAGAACTAAAAAATGTAAAAACATTCTCCAATCTTTTTTTTTTTCTATCTCATTATTTATTTTATCATTTTTATTTACATTTTCTTTATTAGTTATTTATTAATATCTTCAAATGTTATTTATTTTGTATAATTGTTTATCCTTCATATATTTTTATATAAATCGATTTTTTAAACTAAGGCAATTACCTATTTTATCTATTATTCTAATGTCGTCACGCAACGCAATATATTTGCAGGGGTTTTCAATTTGTCAAATTCCTTCTTATTATTCAGTTTACTGGGGAAAATCCTTATGTTTTTAATGTTTTGGGTTAGATAATTAGACCACTCAAAATACAATAATAATTTAGAACTTATTTTGTCAAAATAAGGCCATTTTTTTTATAAGGCCATTGATTTGGGCTATTTAAGGACGGACAGAGGGCTGAGAGGAAAGTGAAAAGACGGAAAAATTGAGGTGAGCTGGAGAATTGATCGAGATGGAGAGAACTTAACATTCATCTTATATGGAACTGAATTGCACAAGACACTAACAAACTATACAATCAAATCAAGAAACAAACAGAATCAACAAACATTCCAGCTTACAAGATGATCTGGGTCCAGAGAGGGGCATAATTTTATTTATAAATAAAAATACGAATTCATTCGTACTTCATATATTTGTGAATACGAATATAAATAAATTCGTATTCATAAGTGTGAATACGATTTTATTTCTATTCACATATATTAAATATAAAAATACAAATAAAATTTTATTCGCAAATTTTTCTGCGAATAAAAATAAATTCACAGAAAAAATTGTAAATAATCACAAAAAATTTGAATATTTACAAAAAAAAATCACATTAAAATATACGAATAAAAATGTATTCACATTATAATTTGGGAATAAAAATTTATTCACAATAAAATTCGCAAATAAATTATGAATTTATTCGTATTAAGATGATATTACGAAAGATATTGAAGGTGATTGATTGTTTTTTTTGTTTTTTTTTTTTTTTTATGGAGGTTGACAAACTGTCTCCCTGCAGCATGGCTGGTGGTCCCGCGGCGGACTCGGGGTAAACAAAAAATCTAGGCGCAAATAACCTAGACGTTAAACGCCTTAAAAAAAAAAAAATAAAAAATAAATCACCTTCAATAACTTTCGAAATATCATCTTAATACGAATAAATTCATGATTTATTTGCGAATTTTATTGTGAATAAATTTTTAATCACAAATTGTAATGTGAATAAATTTGTATTCGTATATTTTAATGTGTTTTTTTTTTGTAATCACTTGATTTTTTGTAAATATTCACATTTTTTGTGATTATTTACAGTTTTTTCTGTGAATTTATTTGTATTCGCAGAAAAATTTGTGAATGAAATTTTATTTGTATTTTTATATTTAATATTTGTGAATAAAAATAAATTCGTATTCACACTTATGAATACGAATTTATATATATTTGTATTCACAAATATATGAAATACGAATTTATTTATATTCGTATTCACAAATATATGAAGTACGAATAAATTCGTATTTTTATTTATAAATAAAATTATGCCCGTCTCTGTCTGGATGACAGAGCAAACACGCCCACTTAGACGTTATATCGATATAAACAGACAGATAGACAGAAGAGTCGTCAGAAACACCCTGGTGAGAGTTTGCCCCTCCTGGAGTAACTCCAGAAATAACATTCTGGAAATAGAAAGCATTTTATTTTTTGAGCTCTCACGTCGGCCTCCGCTGACTAAGCAAGTACAGTAGGGTTCCGATTAACCGAGTCGATGGGGGCCAAGGTTACCTCGGTTAATCGAAATAATCGGAACCATACCAATAGCAATTGGAAATGTAGGTTGTTTTTGAATAAAAACTACTTATATGCTAAAAAAAACTAATATTTAATAATAATAATACATAATAATAATAATAATATCTAGTAATAACAATAATAACAGAAACCGTGACATTATTTTTTAAAAAAGAAATCTTTAATTGTGGTTAGCCTAAATGAACTTTTTCTGTCGGCAGCAGCTGTGTCCCTCCATTTTCTTAGAATCATGAGTTCATTTGGCGGTAAATCGCTTCTGCTTTCTAAATAGAGAAGGGATCTATCAAGCAGATTGAAACACTCTTCATGGCTTATTTTGGGGGGAATGGTCTTTTTGAGCGACTCAACCACTCGTTTACGTTTTTTCTTCACGATGTTATCCATAGCTTGACCAAACTGTGACTGAGAGTTTTGTTAGAAGGGAATAAAGGAAAGGTGAGAATGGGAAGTGAACATGTAAACAAAATATTCCAGGTCCCGCTACTAGGAAAAATTTCAAACAGGAGGTGTAGGGAACTGATTCTTGGGAAGAAATTAACGAGAGGATTCTTGCGCACAACACCTGCTTGCGTCCTACGATTTGAGACTCTCAAATTGAGAATTGTAGAATCTTCTGAGAATCGGGATGAAGTTCCCGTCGTGAAGTTCCGGCTCAACTTTATATATATATACACTTAGCCCCCCCCCCCTCAGGCTTGACACCTCGGTTAATCGGAACGCTCCTGTACTTGACTTTCTGAACCGCTACTAAATTTTTTTTTTTTTATTTAGTATTTATTTATTTGAAATCTGTACAGATAACAGTACAATGATCAAGTATGTTGATCCAGATATTATGTACAAGTTGATAAAACTGACAAAACGCTACTAAAATAAATACCAAATAAATTCATTGCCATATTTATAAACACGATAAGTTTTATCTACACTAATACAACGGTCGACACGCAGGAGCTGCGTAACTATATACAATCCTCATCTAGGAAGTTAGTGTACATAGGGGTCTTTTTGCGAAGACCACATCCAGTTACTTTTTAAGTAGCACTAGTGATTGTATCAGTGATTCAGCGCATGCGCATAACTCCATTGCCTTCCTATTGGAGGATTCCGATGAGAACTCTAGAACTATTCAAAATAAAGCCAGAACTCTCAAAAAATTTTGAGTTTCCACGAAATGAGACGCCAGCTTCACACACACGAGCAATTGTATTGGTTCTTGCTGGGAGTAAAGTAACCTTCAACAGTGAATTAGCTTTTGTTTATGAAAAAGCTCTGCTTATGTTAGTGAGAAAAAATGAGCCTTTTACAATTAGTTCGCGATGTTCCTGGCAAAGAAAAAGGGATTGGTTTCTTACTCGGAAAAATTGATAGAATTCTATTAATTTTAGCGAGTTGGATAGACTAGATTCGCTAAAATTAAGAGAATTCTATTGGATAGCGAGTTGGATTGAGTAGAGTTTTGATATCTTCTTGAGCGAGCGTAGCGAGCGGAAATGCATAGCACGTATGCTCATAATGCTTAATAAATGTAAAATATCCAAAAAGAGAGAGACAGAGAGAAAAGGAATAAAATATGTGTGTTTACAAATATCGTTCTTTATGTTGTCCTTCATAACCTGCAAAACAGTTAACTTTAATGCTTAATAACCTTTTTCGTGGTTAAGAGAATTGATTTTGATCATATTAACCTATTTATTAAAAAATATTGCTTGCCATTATCTAATATGAATTATAACCGTAGATAACGAGTCAAGTAGTAATAGATAACCAGCAAAGAACCTGTAAGCTAATCAGTAAGGTTATCAGCGAGTACGAGTAACTGTTATAAATCACTACTGCTACTTCAAAAGTAACTGGATGTGGTCTTCGCAAAAAGACCCGTACATAGCTCTCATCAAGAATGTAATTAAAACTACCTATATTAAAACTGCCTATATTAAAACTACCTATATTAAAACTGCCTATATTAAAACTACCTATATTAAAACTACCTATATTAAAACTACCTATATTAAAACTACCTATATTAAAACTAGCTATATTAAAACTACCTATATTAAAACTACCTATATTAAAACTACCTATATTAAAACTAGCTATATTAAAACTACCTATATTAAAACTACCTATATTAAAACTGCCTATATTAAAACTGCCTATATTAAAACTACCTATATTAAAACTACCTATATTAAAACTGCCTATATTAAAACTGCCTATATTAAAACTACCTATATTAAAACTACCTATATTAAAACTAGCTATATTAAAACTACCTATATTAAAACTACCTATATTAAAACTACCTATATTAAAACTGCCTATATTAAAACTGCCTATATTAAAACTGCCTATATTAAAACTGCCTATATTAAAACTGCCTATATTAAAACTGCCTATATTAAAACTACCTATATTAAAACTGCCTATATTAAAACTGCCTATATTAAAACTGCCTATATTAAAACTGCCTATATTAAAACTACCTATATTAAAACTACCTATATTAAAACTACCTATATTAAAACTACCTATATTAAAACTGCCTATATTAAAACTGCCTATATTAAAACTGCCTATATTAAAACTACCTATATTAAAACTGCCTATATTAAAACTGCCTATATTAAAACTGCCTATATTAAAACTGCCTATATTAAAACTGCCTATATTAAAACTGCCTATATTAAAACTGCCTATATTAAAACTACCTATATTAAAACTACCTATATTAAAACTGCCTATATTAAAACTACCTATATTAAAACTACCTATATTAAAACTACCTATATTAAAACTACCTATATTAAAACTACCTATATTAAAACTACCTATATTAAAACAATTTTAACAAGAAAAGTTTATTTATTTATTTAAGGCTTCAAAGCTTATCATTCAACCCTTCTCAAGAGATAAATTTTAACGGGGACATTTTTCTGTATCTAGTATGAAGTATTGATGAACTTCTGAACAAAATTTTGCAAAAGTTATTTCATTACTACTGAAATGCTTAACTTTTATTTCGCTAAGAGTTGAAAGCACAACATTTTCTTAAAATATAGAAAGTACATATAGAGGGTCCAGAGCACAACTAGACCAAGTCCATGTTATGCAGTTTTCAGAAAATAAGTATTATGCGTTTTAATTGCAGGGATGTTGTATAAAATTATATTTAAGTAAAATACTAAAAAAAAAAAAAAAATTGAACTTAAACACTGACTTTGATTTTAAATATCACTGACATTATTTTGTTTAGCCTTGTTCATAAAATAGTTACCATCTGGACTTGGCTTACTTCTGCTCTGAAAACTAATAAGAATGACTTCCAGATGTGTAGCAAGAACTGCTACAAGTGGCAAAATAATGAAGTTAGGACTTAGTCTCCTGTAGCACTAAAAAGAGCCATTTTAGTAATACTCTTCAAGGTCTAGTTGTGCTCTAAGCCCTCCATATAACCATTTTTTTTATAACTTTTGTGAACCTAAGTATTTTTGTTTGTTGTTGTTATTTTATTATTTTTTTGAATGATAAATCTCTAATATTAGGTATATAACTTCAAAGACGATGAGAAAAAATTAGACAAAACCTAAAAGCGTAAAGAAGATTCATACCGAGAGAATCAGCAAAGCTGGGATTAATATGTTAAAACGAGAAAATATTAAAAATTTATCAAACACGTGAATATATAGGATGGGTTTTTAAAAAATTAAGAATAAGTATAACGGAAATGTTTACACCACGTATCATTTGTCTGATATGTATTAATTTTGTATGAAAAATGCATAGAAATTCACTTCAGAAACGGAATTTATAGACATTATGGAAACTTTTTGACCATATCGGGTTGTAATAAAACAAACTTACAATATTCCTCCAAAATTTCGGTACTTACGCATAAGCGGCTCTAGACAAACATTTTTGGGGGGGCTAGAAAAACATTTCTGGGTGGGGGCTAATTTAGTATGGGCTTAACGCCATGCCTTAACAAAACAGTAAGAAAGTATTTGATAAACTAAGAACATATACGTATTAATTAGAACGTCTTACTATTGATTTGCCTAAACAATTTATTTTATTGTAAATTCTCATTCTGGGGGGCTTAGCCCCCCAAGCCCATTCCTTTTAGCCGCCACTGTTCTTACGTATTAGCTTCAACGCAGGTTACAGAACCGGCTCTAAGAGTTCTGGATCATCACCCAGTCAGAGATCTAGATCAAGGCGCCAATTGAGTTTTTGCCAATATGGCGACGAAATTACCAACGATTTGGGTTCACTAGAGTTTCAATATAATCTTGAGCGAGCGAAAACGCGTGGTACAATTGCTAAGCGTTTCCGCTCGCTCAAGGTTATATCGAAACTATAGTCAATCCAACTCGTTGATAATATAGATCCAGGGTGATTTTTCAGTGGATAATGGACTGGCATCCAATTAAATAGTGCTTCCTTTTTTTTGTAAAATAAACAATATACTAGTAGA
Source organism: Gonocerus acuteangulatus (assembly GCA_946811695.1). NCBI lineage: Eukaryota > Metazoa > Arthropoda > Insecta > Hemiptera > Coreidae > Gonocerus > Gonocerus acuteangulatus. Next base: position 16,809,677 of record OX328128.1, read on the forward strand.
TCGCGTAACAACAAACAAAGAAACACCAATCACGTAAAAAACACCTCTGTACAAGTAAATTGCGTTCTGAATAGAGAGAGAACAAGACGGTTTCTATAAGCACAATAGCCAATAGAATTTCTCATAGGAATAGACCAATAGGAATGCGTTATCCATGATCCAGATCTCTGAACGAGACCCACATCTTTAACCTACGTTGATGCTAATACGTAAGTACCAATATTTCTACGGCGGTAAGTTATTATAATTACTTGCAACAATGTTCGAAAACGTAGCCACATCTCTCATACTAACCGCTTCGGCGAGCCGCAGGAAGTTAGTGCGGCCCTTAGCACGTTCCGCGACATGGTTATCATACTGAGCATGCAAGAAGGCATGCGTCAAGCCTCAAGACTCCGCGACAAGAAAGGGGGAAGGGGGATGAAACTTACTGATTTATCGCGGAACTTTCCTTCCACCGATCTCGGGCTAAGAAACTCCCGAGGGGGTTTGGGACTTATAGTCGAACAAGAAACTGTACAGCTGACTTATTAATGGATAGATTCTAACTTTTTTATGTGGTGTATATTTTAAGCATCAATCGATATTATAAACAGCTTTCAAGTTTACAAGGGCCGATTCTGTTGGTAGCCGTAACTAACACTTTCTTAAAACTATTTTTAGATAAATTCCGTAAAAAATTATAATAATGAATTCCTTATAATTATTATTTTTTTTTTCGATGATCCACATCGTCTATGAATGGCATCGATTGCTGTTATACCACGACAGTAATATAAAATCCAAAGTAAAATATGAAAAAAAAACAAATAATTAAAAGGAAAAAATAAAATTAAAGATAAAAAAAAAAAATTAAAAAGAATACACTAACATTTTTTATTTTTTATTTTCGTTTTTATCGACGCATCAATTAAACACAAAAATAAACATTGAGTAAATTAACTAATATTCATTTAATTAAAGTGCTTATTAGATACTTGTACAAATCCTACAGCACTAAATCTATGTTTTGATGGGTATATATGCCCAGAAATAGTATACATATACATTTAATTATACTCACAGTGTGATGTTAAAAATGAATGAAGGTTTCACGTACCTGTAAGCAAAAGAAAAACTATTAAAATAACAACCAAAACATCTTTTAAGTATAAAATAAAATATTACTTTGAAATATATGAATCATTTGTGCTTAAACAAGAAATTAGTGTACATGTACATATAATAATAATAGCCAACGGCCACAGCCACGTTGAATGCACCGGTTCCTGCAGATCACCGAAGTTAAGCAACGTTGGGAGTGGCCAGTACCTGAATGGGTGACCGACCACGTTCTGTTGGTATTATAAAAGGGTCGCAACCTGTAGACAGCCCGGCACTAATGGCCAAGTTGTAGATACTCCGTAAAACATAAGAAAAAAAAAAAAAAGAAAAAAAAAGAAATAATAATAATGATGGTTGGATGGTGTGGTCCCTTATTACCGCTACGCCCCAAATAGACTTTTGGAGAGAGGTACAATTAAAATGTATTGGGACGAAGCAATGTTGACGGACCGTACTGTACATCACAATAAACCGGATATTCTTATTATTGACAAGGGAAAAAGGACAGCCGATATTATTGATTTCGCATTCCCCAATGATGAGAATATCCGTAAATCATAAGCCGAGAAACTGCGAAAGTACCAAGACTTGGCCTTTGAGCTGAAAAACTTGTATAAGTTGGATTCGGCAAGGATAACAGCGCTCATAATCTCCACCAACGGGCTCATTCTAAAAACAACAATTTCTGCAAACACCTATCCGAAACTGGCGGAGGATCTCATTAAAAATGCCCAACAAGCAGTACTGCTTGATACCTCCAGAACGGTTAGGAAATCAACAAAAAGCAATTCTTTCGGTTGGCAGCAGCCCCGAAAGAATTTATCCCAGGAGACTGAGGAGAAAACCCCCCATAATAATAATATTATATAATGTAAATTATTATATATATGACTACACATTTGGCATTTTGAAGCAAACATGAAATGGAAGAATCTTTAGAAGTAAGACGTTGGAGGGTGTCTTACAACAAAAACAGAGGATTAAATGAAACTGATGATTAATAAATGAAAACAATGTGCATTTAAAAAATAAACCATAATAAATAAAAAAAAATGTATATATTTTTTTGTAACATTAACATCCCATATAATACCTATGGCATAAAGAATTAAAAATTAAATATTGATTTATTTATAATCCATAAAGCGGAGAAAATTAATTTAATTTTGGGGAGTTAAACCGAGACACATTAATATGGGATGGGCATACCAGGGGGGGTTGGGAATAAAAACAGTACAAATTATTAGCAAAATGGTGAGTTTTAAGCGTAGGAAGTAACGGGAAGGGGGATCCTGAACTGTTAGTCTACCCAAACCTTAAGAATAAGAACGGAACTTTTTTTGCTACTTGATTTTCTTAAAAAAATCTCTCAGCCAAATAGTAGTGTCTGGCAGCTGGCAGCGCTGTGCAGGTAGTTCAAGCGTTTTACAGTTAGATTACTTCTCATATCTTTGACATTGTGAGCAGTAGTAAAAATGTTGATTGTAGAAAAGTAGCCGATTTATAAAAGATTCTTATAAACATGAATTCATTACTTTTTACATCTTACAGCCTTTTGCGGGACATTGATAAAACTGGGCGGGACTCCGAAACAATTGCAAAATACCGGGACAGTCCCGGTCAAACCGTGATGTTTGGTAAGCCTATCCTTAGAGTTTTCTAGGTGAGGCAATAATATCCGGAACCCTTGCACAGCCTCCTCGCCTATAACCTTGGTAATGCTCGCAAATATAATGGGTGTTTCCAAATAAATTTTGGAAACATAAACTTTTAAATTTTAACGCCCATTGAATAACATATAGTATGACGGGAACCGTGCTATAATAAACTGCACAAAATTGTATAGTAACGTAATTTTAATTAAACATTATTTAATGCAATAAAATAACTACTTATCTGCCGTGACGAAGCACGGGTATTCAGCTAGTAGATTATAAAACTTTGTCATCAGGTTCTCATGAGTTATGCGTGTATGGCATCACACACGCATAACTCGCTTGGATTCTTAGCCTCGCAAGGACTACTTCTTCACGGCGTGAGTTCCTGTACAATGATGTCCAGTCAGTAATATTGGGTTTAATAGATCTTAGTTTATTGTCAGTCACAGTATGCCAATCAAGTCGCCATGTCTAGTAACGTCATGGTGAAATAGATCAAATGGTAGGTATGTCTCTTCTTCCGTTATAAGATAATAAGACTAGCATGTCTGTCAGTACTGTCGTATTTCGGCCGAGATCTTTATGTCCAGGCAGCCATGATAGTGTTATATGTTTTCCTGTAGTATGTAAGTCGTGTATTTTATGTTTTATTTCAGTGCATATGGGGTGGGCTGTATACATATTTTGGAGGCATTGCAACGAGTCACTGAAAATGATAATATGTTTATGATGTGTATTTATTTAAATAAAAATTAATAAATAAATAAAAACATTATATAATTTCAGATTAAAAAAAAACAAACAAACATGCTTTTTGAACAATGGCTGTTACGAGAGCGTTGGCGAAAATGGGATCAGAGCGTTCGTGCTTGAAGTAACTTCCGACATAGGAGTTCTCACAATCCCAGCGACTTTCACAACTTTTACTCCGCTTCACAGCTCCTGATTTGAAGATATTCCTAGCGTCAACTTTAGGACTGCGAAGACATCTTGGAAGAATATATAGGGTTCCAATAGGCTCTGTTGAACGCTTCTGGCTCTCGTGTTTTTAATGTTAAGGGAGATCAAAACTAAAGTCAAAGTTCAAAGATTTTCTTGAATTTATAAAGAACAAATAAATCAATATCTTTAGGACTGCGAAGACATCTTGGGAGAATATATAGGGTTCTAATAGGCTCTGTTGAACCCTTCTAGTTCTCGTGTTTTTAATATTAAGTGAGATCAAAACCAAAGTCAAGGTTCAAAGATTTTCTTGAATTTATAAAGAACAAATAAATCAATATCTTTAGGACTGTGAAGACATCTTGGGAGAATATATAGGGTTCTAATAGGCTCTGTTGAACCCTTCTAGTTCTCGTGTTTTTAATATTAAGGGAGATCAAAACCAAATTCAAAGTTCAAAGATTTTCTTGAATTTATAAAGAACAAATAAATCAATATCTTTAGGACTGTGAAGACATCTTGGGAGAATATATAGGGTTCTAATAGGCTCTGTTGAACCCTTCTAGTTCTCGTGTTTTTAATATTAAGGGAGATCAAAACCAAAGTCAAGGTTCAAAGATTTTCTTGAATTTATAAAGAACAAATAAATCAATATCTTTAGGGCTGTGAAGACATCTTGGGAGAATATATAGGGTTCTAATAGGCTCTGTTGAACCCTTCTAGTTCTCGTGTTTTTAATATTAAGGGAGATCAAAACCAAATTCAAAGTTCAAAGATTTTCTTGAATTTATAAAGAACAAATAAATCAATATCTTTAGGACTATGAAGACATCTTGGGAGAATATATAGGGTTCTAATAGGCTCTGTTGAACCCTTCTAGTTCTCGTGTTTTTAATATTAAGGGAGATCAAAACCAAAGTCAAGGTTCAAAGATTTTCTTGAATTTATAAAGAACAAATAAATCAATATCTTTAGGGCTGTGAAGACATCTTGGGAGAATATATAGGGTTCTAATAGGCTCTGTTGAACCCTTCTAGTTCTCGTGTTTTTAATATTAAGGGAGATCAAAACCAAATTCAAAGTTCAAAGATTTTCTTGAATTTATAAAGAACAAATAAATCAATATCTTTAGGACTGTGAAGACATCTTGGGAGAATATATAGGGTTCTAATAGGCTCTGTTGAACCCTTCTAGTTCTCGTGTTTTTAATATTAAGGGAGATCAAAACCAAATTCAAAGTTCAAAGATTTTCTTGAATTTATAAAGAACAAATAAATCAATATCTTTAGGACTGTGAAGACATCTTGGGAGAATATATAGGGTTCTAATAGGCTCTGTTGAACCCTTCTAGTTCTCGTGTTTTTAATATTAAGGGAGATCAAAACCAAAGTCAAGGTTCAAAGATTTTCTTGAATTTATAAAGAACAAATAAATCTTTTAATTTTTTTTGCCTAACGTTTTAAATGAGTTGTTAAAGTGTCCAACTACCCTGGATACACCAAAATCACAGACATGTACGACGAGCTGGAAATGCCGACAATCACAGACTATACAGTAGGACCTCCATTATCCGGGGTAATGACGGGGAGGGTGGTCCACGGATAATCGAAAACCCCGGATAATCGAAACATAATATTTTATTGACTAAATGTGCTGGATTATAAGGTTATAAAGAAAAACTGTGTACAAGATGTCATGTAAACCTTCTTATTTGCATTGAGAAATGTGTTATGTATTAATTAATAATTTGTATAAGTGCAAAAATAAACTCAAGTTCAAATTAAATTTTTTTGTCGAGAAAGTCAGTAATTTTTTTCGTTTTTTTATATATAATTATTTTCTTATATCTGTTCTGATCGCCCGTAACAAGATAATTCTGCTGAAATCGGGATTCGTATGTACACGAGTGAAGACTTAAAGCCCAACTGAGGTAATATTTTCTTGGTAGGCTAACAGCCCAGTAGGGGATTCGTAGAAAGAATTGAAAACCTTTCAGTTCCAAGAGTATGAAATAAATTGAGATGCTTCCAGAAATATGGAATCATCACATTCTTCCGAAAACAGCCCTGTTTTTACATTCCTTAGTTTACAATGTATGTAATTATTACAAATTCATATTTATGTACATAATCGTCATTACATACATACAAATATTTAATACGTAATTATGAAATCAAATGCTTTGGTTGAAAAAATAAAAATAATGCAATAAATATGTTCGTATGTACATAATATTTAAAGAAGGAATAAAAATGAAAGTTCGCCCATGGAGACCCCGGTTAATTGGAATCCCGGATAATAGAGTCCTGGATAATGGAGGTCCTACTGTATACACACACTCACGACTAAATTCTTACATTCAGTACAACTATCAGACAACCCACTAATAGCTGAAATAGGTAATTATAACAAAGAAACCCTCAGACGATACACCCACAGACGGACCGTGCACATACTTCTCCCGAGCACACCTGACCTCATCTCAGTAAGTTAATAATTATCAGATGTATGTATTATAGTCGTTTTTTGCTTGTTTTTTTTTTGTTTTTTTTTTTTTGTTTTTTTAGTATTAATTTTTCCCAAACTTTCAGCAATACCTACTTATGATCATTGTATATTTATTTAGCCAATAAAAAAAATGACATGTAATATATATAACATGTAAAACTAAATGTACATATTGTATATTCACTTTGTAAATAAAAATTTCTTCTTCTTCTTCTAAAAAAAAAAAAAAATCACTCCCGTAACAGGGCCCTGAGGGGCAGATACTATAGAGGTATCTGATTCTTGACCATACGGCACACTAGGGAGATAGTATGGTCAGTACTATGCTCCGGCCGCCTGATTTTCCCCTGGCTGCTTCGATTGCTAGAGTCATTAGCACCAACCAAGGTACCCATTAGTAAATTAATTAAAGGCTGGGTTGGCCCAGGGACGGTCAGGGATCAACCCATGAACGAAGACACTAGAAGAAAAAATCTTTAGGGCTTGCTCGGGATTTTAGCTCAGGCCTCCAGCTTATTAGTCCAGTGCTCTACCACTGAGCTAACCTCGCCCCCTCTTCTTCTTCTAAAGTGTCCAACAAAAAAATATTATAAGATAGTGACCCTATTTTTCCAATATATTTATCTGTGGCAAAAGGTCAAATTTGACCTTCTGCCACAGATAAATATATTTTAAAAAATTAGTTTCAATTCTTCGAAAAAAAATGGCGGCGCAGTGTCTGACGAACGGAAAACCTTTTCACGGGCAATAGCCTGCAAGCGAAAATTTTTATTCTAGAACGAAAAACTAAAATTATTTTGAAAGAAGAAGATAAAATCTGGTAAAGTACGAAGGATTTTTAAGAAATATTACTTTTTTCAAAAATGGTAAACAATTATTAATTTTCTATTAAAAAATCCGTCGAAAATCGTTATAATTCGAAAATATCCTACGTACATTACTAGTAAATATTATTAGAAGGCTTCAGTTAAAATTTGAAGCTGATTAAAGACGCCAGAGTATCGCCCTATTTGAAAACCATGGTTTTGAGAAAACGTGACAAAGATAATTTTTTTTTTTTATTGTATTGAACGAGGACCAAAAAAACTTAACAATTAAAAACGGACCAATCGGTGCTCGCTCAAAACATTAAATTCAAACCAGCATCCCGATCACTCAAGATCGGGATTTCACTCCGAAAATCTTATTTGTTGCCCATTTAAACAATTTTTCTTCACATATACACTCTTGGATATCATTTTTGATAAGTTAAGGAAGAATTTTACCCCATTTTAGAATTAACTTCCATTTTTCATGTCCCGAGGGTATGAAGTAAACGTTTGTACATGGTTTCTCAATCCTAAGTCAAGTTTGCAATACCAGACTGCCCCTTTGGACACACAGCTTTTAATGGGCAAATCTGGAAAGGTCAGTGTACCACAATGAGGTATTTGTTCCCACAATCTTCCTTTTGTCTGTGAGTTCACTTTTTTAAATTCCTTTAGCCTGTGTGCTTACGTAAACAATAAAATAATTCAGCTTTCCTGTATAGCCGATCAAAAGATTTGTCGAGTGTAAATCTGCTACCACCTCATGGCCATATGCTGCAGGGGTAGCTACCCTTCTAACGGTTCGGTGATGGCCCTGCACATTCATACTTAGCAGCTGCTTAAATCGATACAACACAGTGGTTCTGGAGATAGTGGCTGCTTTCGAGGGATTAGTACAACTATACAGAGAAAACTGGCAAGTAACAAACTCTGTGCAAAAGCCCACAGGAAATTGGAAACTGAAATCATTATGCCTACAGCAAATTGGCACCACAATAGGCCAAGTTTGTTTGTTTAATGGGTTTTACTTGGGTAAAAAATAACAGGGTTACCTTAGCCTTATTTAGATGTTCTTTTAAACATCTAAAAATATAAAAATATCTTACTAGTATATCTAATGTGACACACCTCAACAATCGGTGTTTTTCAGTTATGACTATGAAATACATTTATAAATATCTCTTTATCAACCATCAAACTGTGGGTACCTAGCTTGAGAGCTTGTACACCAGAGGGCACTCGTGTCACTCTTCCTGTCTTAATGCTAAGCCCCCTGGAAAGGCAAGAGGTACACATATTCAGTTGAGTTCTTTTTTAGTAGTGTCGTTTTAGAAATACTAGTGCGATATTTCTGTATTAGTAATATTGTTGTTAGTAATACGACTATGGACATTCATTGCTAGCCGCTGTAAATTGGTCACTATAGAGATCTAGGTAAGGGATAGTGAAAAGTTGAAAGTCAGGGCAAGTAAACAGTGACAATTGGACCTCTTTTTGAATAAGATAATTAGGCAGTGCAAGTTGGCAACACTACACATCCAAAATTATTGCCCAGTGAAAATTTATAACATATAAAATACTAAGAAAAAGACAAGAGGAAAGTGGAAACTGGAGGCTTTGGGCACAAGACAACTATCCATTAAAATTAGGAACTCTTACCTTTAAGATAAAAGTTGATGAATTCAAATTGGACACTAAAAACCTCCAAATTATAGACCAGTAGAAGTGGCAACATGATCATTGGCAAATCTTTAAGTTTTGAGCAACAATATAGCGAAAATTTGGACTCCTCTAATGAAAGTTACTTAAATTTCTAATTTAATGTCACTTTTCTGAATTCTGAATATAAATTAAGAAATGAGAAGGTAGGAATTGACAGGGAGGGTTCGGTCGTTATTTCTTAATAAAACTACATTTTAAACGTGAAAATGGTTTTATTGTTTGCCAATGTTTCGGCTTGAAATTCAAGCCCTCATCAGGGCGATGAGAAGACGGAGAACTATGCCTCACGGATGCGGGATCATTTCTGACCCGTGAGGCATAGTTCTCCGTCTTCTAACAGTCCTGATGAAAGCTTGAATTTCAAGCCGAAACGTTGGCAAACAATAAAACAATTTCCACTTGTAAAATGTAGTTCCATTAAGACATAACGACCGAACCCTGACAATTCCTACCTACGCATCACCAACGGTCAACGACCTACTCTCAATAAATTAATAAATAAATCACATAGGAACAAATAACATCAATGATCCTTACAGGAAAATCGTCCAGCCCGCAAAAAAAACACTTCCTAGATTATTTCTGTAGATGATCCGTGCATCATCAACCGCATTTCCAAGGCAACGAAAGACATCGGAGCATCCGCACATAAATAGTACCAAGGACGCATGAGGCGTCCCATAATTCTTACGCCGGAGGCATTGAGGCTCACCACTTTTTACGAGGCCTTCTACAGAAATAGATCCTTCCCCTGATCCCTATGCAATTTACGTCCGACGGCATGAATAGCAGCCGGAATCGAAGGACGAAGAATAGGTCTTCAAGAAAATAAGCAAATCTTCTAAAAGGTGTACTCCAAGGGTTTGTAATGAGCCCTTTATAATTTTAAGTTTGCGCTAAAACCAAAATGTCTATTAATTACTCTAGCAATATTTGAGTTTCGCATAAGGAAAACCGTCAGAATTTCGGAAACATCCATATTTCAGACGTTTCGGTGTGCTCTTTGGCAGCCTTCTTCAACAAAAAATGCTTAGGATATGGAGGAAGGCCAAAGATACCAGTGAGGACATCATGAGTTATATATGACCATGAGATAAATAGTAAGTAGTAAATTCCATTGCCAACTAACCGGTAAATTTGGTCATCCCTAGACATTTGTTGCTGAAGAAGGCTACCACAGTGCGTGAAGATATGTCAAAACTATAGCCCATTGCTTTACTTCATAATTGACATTTTTGATAAATGCAAAGACAGAATTATGAGGAGCTCATTGCTATGACCAAAAAAAATATGCTAAATACGATTGACTAGCGGCGATATAAACACAAAAGAAACCTTATATGTGTAAAGAAGCAGTAATATGAATACTTTTAAATATTATTTCAAAAAGTATATTCCTCTCTTATGCTTCTAATAAACAGCTGATTCAATGTACAGCAGAAGAAGGATCAGCGCTCCTAGTGGTGGAAACAACAACCAACGCCCGACCCACTTAATTTAATTCGAACGTAATATAGATTATAACCCAACTTCTAATAAACCGATTTAGTTCATTTTTAAAACACATCTTTCTGTTTAGATACCCACGACGTGGTATTTTGTACCAACATACTGGAAGCCAAAGGCCACAGCCATGTTGAGCGCACTGGCTCCCGTTGATCACCGAAGTTAAGCAATGTCAGGCGTGGCCAGTACCTGAATGGGTGACCGACTACGTGCTTTTGGTATTATAAAAGGGCAGCAACCTATAGATAGTCCGGCGTTAAAAGCCCAAATGTTGATAAGCCATGAAATATAATATATAATTTGGGTCCGGAGTAAACCCCACCTTTTCTTGAACTGATTTAGTTTATTTTTACAAAGTATTTTTCTCTTCAGATGAGCACAACGAATACCGAATTTAGTTGCAATACATAAAAAATTACGGCTGGTATGGGGACAAATGAGTACTTTGGTCTCAGAGTAAACCCCTCCCTCCCGGTTGACAGATTTTGGTGGTTAACGAGCTCTTTCAATCGTTTGATAAGGGAATGCTACATAACAAGTTTCTTGGCGAAGAAACAAAAACTCTGGCGTGTTTCGCCACTATTCAAGTATATTTTATAATATAGGTTATTTCAAGAACATTATTCAGAGTACCCTGGCACTTTTCTAAGGAATGTGTTTAGTATCGCAGCGCTTGCGTGATGGACTTTTTTAAACACAGCTGAAGTCGAGGTATTATGGAAACGAGCCAAGAAGTTGTTGTTACTATCGACTAATATATTACCCCATTATTTATTAATTACTGTGATACATTCATAAAAAAATAACAAATTCATTATAATTTAATCGCAAACCAATTAAATAAAAAACAATTAAAAACAAACAAAATACCTTGAAACTTCGATTCTGAGAAAATACATAAAAGGGAACAATTTGTTAGGTTATATAACACCTCATTATGAGAACTCGAGTTCATTAAAGCTTTACAATGATATCACAGATCGATATGATCTATCGAGATCTCAGCAACGACAAAGGAAAGCAACGTCATACTGATTTTTATTACGTCATAGCGTCAAGGTTCGAGATAACTAAAGAAATGCTCATAAGCCTCGTGTCATCGTTGAACAAAGATCTCTCTGATGTTTACATGCAAAATAGAGAAGTTTAACAATTTTCTGAAGGACAGATGTTTTACCTCAGGGAGATTTTTTTTGCGACCTTCTATTTAAAAATATCCATATGCGTATCCATTGTGTGAAGGGGAAAAAAAATCAACGCACGTAAACTGCTTGTATAACGCTACAAAAAATGCAACTCGCAGAAACTGCGTTTCCGCGGTTCCGTTCTTATCCCTAGTCTCATTTGGAAAGATTAAAATAGAAGCAGTTATTGTTTTGGTTCCACTTTTCTTGAAAGGGCTTGATTTACGATCTTAACTGGATGGGTCGGCCAAGCCAAGAAAGGCCACCGCTAGGCGGTTGAAAATTGTCACAAGGTCTTCGAATCTCTCTCGAAGCTATATTTCTAACAATAAATTGTTTTTCTTATTTTACTTAACCTGCTTTATTGTCAAATACATTATCCAACTATAAGCAATTAAAAAATAACAAGAAATAAAAACCGAAAAAAAGAACAGTTCGAATAAGCGAAATCAATTACTTTAAAGATTTAAGCACTTATTACTCCTATTGACATCGCCTAATGAAAACATTCTTCAGAACCTTTTTTGTAGAGCATTTAGTAAGCTTTCTAATGGTAATCTTCCGTTTACCAAGATTCTCAACCGTTTTCGATATATTAAGGAAAGTATACAAAGTTACCAAAACGTTTCGTGTCTGTTAATAAAATATTTTATTCTAACCCTTCCTTAACTCCAAACGTAACCAAAATTTCAACATACTAGTTTTGATGAAAGATGAACATGCAGAAAATGTTTCAACTGAATCCCATGATTCTAAGTACCCAAACCAAAAACGTTATTCAACAACTATTTTTCCAATTTTCTCGACGACGGTTAAAGTTACCGCCTTAAAAATGGTTTCATTCGTTTTTCTAAGCCCAGAAGCCTATAAAACGAGTACTTGCAAGCATATGAAGTAAGCGGAACAATTTTTTTCGCGCGACATTCGCTTCAAAAACCATGTTCCGGGGGCGGATTCTGCTGGCTAACGAACTTGAACTTTCAAATTAGACGAAAGATTTTTGTACCAAATTTCATCAAAATCGGACCATTCGTCTTCTATCTAGAGAGCGAACAGACAAATATATATATATATATATATATATATATATATATATATAAATAAATATATACATATATATATATATATATATACAAATTTGAACCACCGTTATTTTCGGTCTCTAGGGGTTCTGAAACGCGAAATTTTCTAGTCGGCACTTCCGGATTGTTTCATTGTATCAACCCTATAAGCGGGGTTCCTCCCTATGGGGGAGGGAGGAACCGCGCTAAAAGGTCAACTTTAATGCTTAATAACTTTTTTCATAGTTGAGAGAATTGATTTTGATCGTATTAACCTTTTTATTAATAAATATTGCTTGCCATTATCTAATATGAATTATAACTGTAGATAACGAGTCAAGTAGTAATAGATAACCAGCAAAGAACCTGTAAGCTAATCAGTAAGCTTATCAGCGAGTACGAGTAACTATTATAAATCACTACTGCTACTTCGAAAGTAACTGGATGTGGTCTTCGCAAAAAGACCCGATTTTCTTTCATCTCGACAACGAAATAACCAAAAAAGAATAAGCACACAAGATGAGGAAGTAATGAGAGGGGGTAGGTGACTTGCGCACTAGAGTCCTTTTGAAGGGACCAATTACAGTCAAGCCCACATCGCGGCTTCCCTCCTTACCGCGAGGAGAAAACAAAATATTTGTTCTTCCCCGCGGTCACTGCGCGGGTGCGAGAATAGCATCGGAAGTAAGGATCGTCTCTAAGAACACTCCCACCTTAATACACGAGTTTGTTTAACATCGAGGCAGCGCTCATCGGAGTAGCTATCGTAGCATCGCAGATTGAATGCTCACCATGAACGTAGCCTTACCTTTAGATTCAAAAGGCTCGTAAATGGAGGGGATTCACTTTTAGAGCTCCAGGTAAAGACAGTTAGTTGCCTTCCAATAGTGTTTTGCGTTTTCAAATCGGCTGACTGAAAGATTTATTATGATTTTTTTATTAAAAAAATATGTCTACATGAAAAATGCACCCAATACTGAGGTATTCCTAAAAAATGACAGCCGCTGCGAAAGTGTTAAGAGTGCTTTTTCCCCCTAGTAATCATGGCTCCTTAAACAGCTAAGTTTTTAGACTTATTTATAGTTTAGTCTTTACTTGCTGGAGTTGATAGATCTTCTGTGGAAAAACAGTTATCAAGGATTCCGAGTCGAATGAATAATACTTTTCAAATCGAGTAGATATACCCAGTGCACGTGCGGGGGTTCCGCCATGCGTACCCTGACAGACCTTGGCTGCTTCCGGCAACACTGCCTCCTGCATCAGTCAAAACCAATGGCAAAGAACACGGTTTTATACTACACACAGGATCACTACATTTTCATTGTCTTGTGTTTTTTTATTATTCGTTAATGGTCATTTTATCCTGTTCAAAAAAATACAACCACACATAATATTCACACGAATTCATATATCGCACTAGTATCTTTAAAAATTCAACTGAAAATTTGTCACTCATGTCTATTGTTGGGAATAGCATTAATACTGGAAGAGTAACACAAGTGCCCTCTGGTGTACAAGCTCTGACATACAGTATTGATGGTTGATAAAGACATATTTACCATGTCTTTCATAGTCATAAAAGAAAAACATTTATTTTTCAGTTGTATCACTTTAGAAATACTAGTGTGGTACCTATATGTAATTATACCCATATATTTTAATATGATATAACAGTAGTAGTTTCATTATATATTATTTTTTAAGAAAATATGTCTATTTTGTAAAAAAAGTATTTTTACTGCACATTCATTTCTTGCAAAATAAACATACATGTCCTTGAAATTACCCTGATTTTCAGCCGATGTGCTGAAACAGACCTCGGATTCGAATTCAGCGACTCTCAAAACCATGGAAGCTCTAGTTATTTATTCTTTGACGGTTTCATACGAAATTTGACCTTCAAATACTCTTAAACCTGAAGTGCAGGGGCAAACGGACACCAGATTCCATATCGTATATCGATCTTCTCAGCGTAAAAGATCTATCTTTTAAAACAATCTGAACTCTCCAATCTTTTTGTGAATAGATATTTTCTTTTAGATTCGAATGGATTCATATTCCAGAATCGCCCATCACTAATTCTTACATACACGTATGAGTACATATGGTTTCGCTCCTGAGCTATTGATGCCATCTTGTGTGCATTGCCAAATCCACAGGCCGCCAAACAATATTTGTCCATTATGCAACGAAGGTCAAACATTACGCTTTGGGTGCATCGACTGAACCTACAATCCGTCATATTGCAATAACAGACATTACACGCTGTTTACTAACTACATTCTACTCGGAAATTGTAGTTTGTCCACATCGAGTAAATAACAAATAAATAAAAGAAACAATTTTATATGAATCATATATTTGTGACAACAAAATAAAATATGAAATTAATTCGTCTTCACACTGAGAGGTAATAATAGATGTACAGTGTGTCCCACATTGAGATGTCATAACTTTAGGGGTTTCTTCTACACCAGGGTAGTTCAGGGACGTAGAAATGAGCGTTCTATCTGAACATGTAGCAGAGCTATTCAAACTTTTGTCTATTTTCAGTTCTATTGGCTTTATGTTTACCAAAAACTGTGTTTTCCGGATTTCTGGTTAATTTATTGCAAATAACCACCACATTATTGGAATCTAAATTATATTTCCTATAAAAAAAAACATCCATTATTAAAATATTGTCATGTAAATTAAGTGCTATACTAAAATCCATATATATTTCTTAAATTATTCAATATTTTCTTAATTAGCTATTAGTAGACTTAGAGTTTTGCCTCTGCCTCAAAAGTTGCGTTATTTAATAAGCTTTAAAATTGTGCCTCGTTGTTTTGGAAGAACATTTCTTTGAATCGTTTGAAGGCAAAACCAATAAATGTGCTTTAGCGTGAAGGAGACATTCTGAACACCCTATATAATAGGTGTTGAAAAATAATTATTTATTTATCCCCTACACTAAATAAAAAATATAAATACATAAATAGTGCATATAAACAAATACAGTGGATTACTCTCTAGGAAAGGGTAGATACAGTAGTTTTTATCTGATGATTTTATTGTTTTGGTTCACAATATTAAAACATCGCCTAAAAAAACATTGTTCTACAAGTAGAAATCGTATTGAATTTTTAAAACAAATATGAATTATTTCATACTAATATGAATTAAAAAGGAATGCTAAAGAAAATAAAAATCTTATAGATATAAAACCAGTTGATCATAATGTTAGAACATATTAACAATTTTCCTGCCTTTGGAGGCTGGTAGGAAACACGCTTAAACAGCTGATAAAAACATTCCTTTGATAACACAACCTCCTCCTGTCAAACCGTCTACAACTGATAAGTTATCAAGAACGACTTGTGTCATATCAGCGAAATAAAGGAAATCGTTCGCCGTAAAGATAAACTTTTTGATGAATATTGGTTATAATTCTTGAAATAACTAGCAAGAGCTGCTTCACATTATTTTATTTTTTTGTTTAACTAAATTGTTTTTATTCTAATATTAAATTAGTGTTTTATTCACGCTGCAATTTAAACCGGGACAGCTGTACAAGATCATGTGAGCAAGAACCAATGAGATAACAGGGAACAACCACAACAGCACGGTGCTCTCATTCACTCTTACGGTTACACGCAGTGTATTGCAGTCTATCATAGGCAACATTTATTTTCATGTTTCCTGATAATTAAACCTCACAAAAGTGACTGCCCTTTTGTAATTATTTTTAATTGTGTTTATTACTACTAAGTACTTTGATTTTTTTTTTATTTAAATTTTAATCCCCTTAAAAGTGTCTGCCTTATTTATTATTCATTGTAAAATTGCCTTAATTTGAATTTGTATTATATTAATGATACTTGGCTTCTGAATAAAACACTATTTTTGGGCAATATTGTTTTGCACCTTTCCCCTATGCGCAGTAGCTGTTCCACGGTAAGTCTAATCAACACAGGAGTGAGTGGAGAAGGGATGAATCACTGGCAAGTGCCGAGTTAACCGTTTCCTATGTGAAGGAAACTACGGAAATCACACAAGATAGTGTGGATAGAACACGGCTGGCCTACTAGAATCACAAGGAAGAACTGAGAGAGAGACTGGTGGGGATAAGTCACTGGTAAGTCTGTAAACATTTCGTGGAAAAGCTGTTGTCTCATCGTATAACTGAATAGTATTTACACCAGGGGATCAAATTCGCTTTCGCATAAATGAATATTACGTATAATTGAATATCGCATAAGTGAATAATTCATTACACAGGATTAAATGGAGTTTCGCCGGGGAACGAAAAATTCTTCATGTAACTGAGACTCCGTGCCAATGGCACGGCGTGCCATTGCTATTTGTTGGGCATAGGATGGATTAGGACTGAGGTAAGGAAAGGATTATCATTGTTTCATTCTTTATTTAAGCCTTTATTCTTTATAGAGTCCCTTTGATGCGCTTCCAAGATTTAATATGCTCCTCGAAGCCTTTATAACACTCGGGTGAAGCAACCATGTCCTTATGCCTAGGGTCATAACTTCATAGATCTCGGTAAAGCTTGATGCGTGCACTGATACTCCACTGTATAACCAAAAGGTACATTATAGCAAATTTCAAGGTGCATAAAACACTTCATGAAAAGTGCGATGCCAGCTCTCCGACTAGGACTCATTTTCGATTCACGATCCAAGTATACTTTCTGGCAATCTTAAATAACGCCAATAGACTCTCTTCCAACCCGACATCCCAGAGCCAATCGAATATCTAGATGCCCTCAAGGAGAGATTGTTCCGTAGCTAATCCGAGCCCCTGATGAGGCCTAAACACGGCCATCCTGCCCCTCAGCGGGTATGTCATTGTAGCATTAGGGCCAATCGGGTCCCAACGACTAGCTTCCCTCTTATATAACCTTCATCGGAGAACCGGTCCCTCTCTCTTCACAGAGTCATCCTTCAACTCTACAGGAGCAGTGCAGCGT
Organism: Gonocerus acuteangulatus; assembly: GCA_946811695.1. NCBI lineage: Eukaryota > Metazoa > Arthropoda > Insecta > Hemiptera > Coreidae > Gonocerus > Gonocerus acuteangulatus. The sequence goes on from OX328128.1 coordinate 16,827,137, forward strand.
GCAGGGCAGATGGGTCTTTCTTTGTTCCTAGCTCAGCAGCAGGCTGCTTCAAAGCTTAAAGACTTGACTGTGCAAAGATTTGGGTGCGAAGTCGAATCTGTAATACATGATAATTACCATGTATTAAAGATACGACTTTGCACACAAATCTTGGCACAGTCAAAATATATCTGCCGTCACCACAATTATAATTATAACAATGCACAAAGGGGGTCTCCCGTGGTCTAATGGCTAGAGCCTTGGATTCATAAGCGGGAGATGGTGGGTTCGATTCCCAACCTCCGGCAGGAATTTTATCATCCCACGGCTCGCTGGTAAAATTCCTCGCTGCACCCCGGATATCGGCGCTAATGACCTAGATGTAGATGCGCCGTAAAAAAAAAAAAAAAAAAAAAAAAAAAAAAAAAAAAAAAAAAAAAAAAAAAAAACAATGCACAAAGCTACAAAAAGACAAATTAAATCACCATGAATTTTAGATACCTATATAATTATTTTATTAAATCTGATCAGTGCCAACTATTAATGTTCCAATTTCGTGAATGAAAAACAGTCATGTACAACTAATGGCGGACCATAAATGGCGACAGCTTTCTGATCATTCCAAGGACAATTTTTTTTTTTTTTAATTTCTGCATACAATTTATTCTCCTTGGAATGATAATAAGCGTCCGGCCTATGTATAAGTCATCAACTGGTTTCATGAGATATAATTCGTTTTATTAATTTTCCCCCGATGTAATTCTTATTTTCTTTTGCTTATTCATTAATTCTTTTCTTCGGCCGTAATAGTGGTTATTCACAATCCTTACGGAATCCTTCAGGATGGAACGTCCGAGTGATTCGTAGACGCATCTTTTAAAGACATTTTGGAGAAATGAAGGCATGGAACCTCTTGCACAAAACAGAAGACAAATTACCTCCCAATTTTTTATATTTTAATTTATACGGACTTTTCATAAATGAACTTTTTTTTTTGTCAACTGATAAGGGCTGATTCTCGTCTATCTCAAACCTCACAGTTGGATCCAAAATAATTCCGGTGGATGCCTGACGATCTATGATCACAATTTCTGCCCTTCTTGTGGAACCATCTTCGGCTATGCAGCTCACTTCCTCATAAACCTCAAATCCAGTTACCTTCTTGAATAAATCTGCAACATATGTTGGCTCAGAAGTTCCGATTTCTGACAGACGCCCAGGACATGGGGAGAGTTTCAGGCTCGTTGAATAACATAAATATTTCCTATCTTAAAATTGTGACCCCTTTTTTTCTTTCAACATATTATTTTAATAGGCCGAAGGTAATGCATATATAAAACTCTTCAACTTCACATAATATGCTGTATTTATCGCTCTAAATGTTTCGCGTCCCTTGACGCCTCTTCAGGAGCAACTTAATTATATATAGGTACATAAATTTAGCCTTAGCTAAGGAAGATGTTCCACAGGTCCACGTCCATACTAATACAGTGATGATTGTATTAGTATGGAAGATAAGCGATACATAAAGCATAAAATGTGAAGTTAAAGAGTTTTAGCATAAATATGCTTTAGCGGTGACTAAACTGGAAAAAAAACAAAAAAGTGTTCGCACATGCGCAGTGGCCATGTACGAAAAAGAAGACTGTATGTTATAGAGTACATTACATAGGTTTGTCGGGTGGACCTAAAGCATATTTATGTTTCTGAATTTGAGCAGAAGGCTCTAAACGAATTTATTATTTTATAAGCAAACATTGAATAGTTGGGATTCGGCTAAAAAAAACCTCAATACGATTTTTGTAAGAAATCTATATTCAGGACGTTTCGGCTACTCTTTGGTAGCCATTGTCAGCAATGAAAGTGCCGGGAGGCAGAGGAGTAACCATAGTGGAAGTATATCCACTATGGTTACTTAAGTGTTAACTTTGGTCTTCCCTTCCTCCCGGCACTTTCATTGCTGACGAAGGCTACCAAAGAGTAGCCGAAACGTCCTGAATATAGATTTTTTACAAAAATCGTATTGAGGGTTTTTTTAGCCGAATCCCAACTATTCCATGTTTGCTTATCACCTCGACGGCTAACTGTCTAATCTTCATGATTAGTATTTTATATATGCATGACTTTTTGACTAAGCCAGAACTGCCTACTTCCTCAAGTTAGTGAACAATCTGTCTATCGGGTATACTTCTATACGCCCTGACTGAAGGAAATCCGAGCCCGATGACCTTGGCCAGTAGCCAGCCGACATTCAGCGGGTGTGCAAGCCAGCTCTAATGCACCGTAATGACCTTTGTGCACATTTCTTGCACCTACACGTGGACTAGGGACACGACTTCACAACGTGCTAGCGCCGGATAGAGCTAGCAAAGGGAACAGCTCAAATGGGTTTAAACCCCAATGGGATTAAGAATTCTCATTTGGATTTGTTTCTACAATAGTTATACAAAATAAATAATTTTTTGTTATATTCTTGACTGGAATCCTTAAATACTACTCTATTAGACTACTAACCTAAGTCTAGGAATAGCTGGGATTTGGCTCAGAGAAAATGTCAGAGAAATCAAGATTCAATGCGTTTCGGTGTGCTTCTTTGGACTTTTTCAGCAACAAATTCCTAGAGGATTGGGGAAGACCCCTGTAACTTTTAGGTGTCCATGGGATGAAGCGTTCTGATTTGGCCTTGTTTCTACAATAGCGTCAAAAAATCACTAATTTCGTGTTACAATCTTAATGGGCTCCTTAAATATCACTCCATCAGACTACAAACCTGTGAGAACTGAAAACGTCTAGGAGAATTCGGGATTCGGTTAAGAGAAAATGTCAGAAAAATCAACATTTCCAACCTTTCGGCATGCTTTTTTCACTTCTTCGGCAACAAATTCCTTAGGGATGGAGGATGACGACGAAAACTATTAGGTACCCACAGGATTAAGAATTCTGTTTCCACAAAATCACTAATTTCGTGTTACAATCTAGAATGGGCTCCTTAAATATCACTCCATCCACTAACCTAAAACGTAATAACTGATAACGTCTAGAATAATTCGGGATTCGGATAAGCGAAAATGTCAGAAAAATGGACATGTCGAACTTTCCGCATGCTTTTTGTACTTCTTCAGCAACAAATTCCTTAGGGATGGAGAAAGACAAAGAAAACTTTTAGGTACCCATGGGATTAAGAATTCTGATTTGGACTTGTTTCTACGAAAGTCTCTCAAGATCTGATGATGAAGAAGTTTAGGAATAATCGGGATTCGGCTAAACGAAAACGTCAAAAAATCAACATTTCCAACGTTTCGGCATGCTTTTTTGACTTATTTAGGAACACATTCCTAAAGGATTGTGGAAGACCGAGCGGTCTTCCTCAATCATTTAAAAAAAAATGATTTTATAGCGCTATAAAATTTAGGTATCCAAAAGTATCACAAACTCACTAATTTTGAGTTATATTCTTCATCGATTCAGTGGAGAGTATAGAGTATTGATCAAAGTTATGTCTAAGATATCTCGATAAGGTTATGTGCGGCCGATGCTAAACCAAGGAAGCATTATTTCACGAATACAGAAAAACGTGAAAGCAATGTCACCATTTTCGGCAGGTGTGAATTCGTCTCAGTGGTAATACGGGGAACTTGTGATTTGAAGAGCTGTCTGTCTCTTTGAGAAAAACATGGCCGGGGTACCTACGCTTCTTCTCCCTCCGGCTTTATGAATAATTCTTGACAAGACTCTGTACCTTTCCTGTCACCAGCTGTAGGCAGAATGTTTAACACCTCCCCTTGGTAATTAAATTAAAATGCATTGCTGTCTATTTTCTGTCAACTTTCTAACTAAAATCCTTCCTTGGTAAACCATTCCCAGTTTTTCACTTCAGGTTTTCTTCTTAATTCATTATATCCAAATCTCTTTCTGATTACGGTCAGTATAATGATACAAAGTCATAAATTATAGAAGTCCACACATTTTCATGATCACCTAAGCGTTATAGTGACCTTCCTCTCTCACCTAGGCATTTATTGTTGAAAACGGCTGCCAAAAAGCATTCCGAAACCCTCGAAATATTAGTCAAGTGCTCACCCACTGAGTTAATATATAACTCCGAGGAACCGCGCCTTTTTAGCGCGGTTCCTCCCTCCCTCCGTAGACAGGAAACCCGCGAATACAACTTAATGTTTTAAACAATATTGAGGAGCAGCTCCTGCTACCTAATTCAAAAATCAAATATTTTTGATAACTGGAAATTATATTTCAACCCTTTAAATAAATATATATATTTTTTTTACTTAAAATCCTCTACAAAATGTAATTTTTTTTTTTTTGGTTGAATTTAAGGCGTGTCAACCGTAGGGGTCATTAACGCCATACAAAATGTAATATTAGCACTTTCATCAGCTCTTGCCTTAATATTCCGAGCACCACAGCCGACACAATACTTAGTAATACAAGTAATGCTTACTTGAAAGAAAATTACTGATCCTCAGTCCCTTAGTCTTGAAAGTTCATCAAAAGAGATAAGTAGACAATTTCTTCTGACTAAAAGAATGCCCTTCACGACAAGCATTTTTTTCTTTCTTTTACATATAATGCAAGGAGAAAAAAAAAAAAAAAGAAGAAGCTCCATGGGGGCGAGGTTAGCTCAGAGGTAGAGCACTGGACTCATATGCTAGAGGACCTGAGTTCAAATCCCGACAAAGCACTTAAGATTTTTTCGTCTAGTGTCTTCGTTCATGGGTTGAATTCAGCCTCCCTGACCGTCTCTAGGCCAACCCAGCCTTTAATTAATTTATTAATGGGTATCTTGGTGCTAATGACTCTAGCAATCAAAGCAGCAAGGGGAAAACCAGGCGACCGGAGCATAGTACATGACCCAAGTGTGCCGTATGGTCATGAATCAGATACCTCTACAGTATCAGGGCCCTTGTGGTTGTAAGGTTATGAGTTGGCATCAGCTCTATCCACGCTAGAAAAGGGTGGTGACCAATAGATAACCCGTCCTAAAAATTTTAAGTTCATTATACAGGACGTTAAAATTTAAAGAAATAAATAACTTCAAATAAAATACATATACAGACGCGCGCGCTCACAAAAGTATTGACACGCGCTGAACCATTGCAAGGATATTTAGATATTGTTGTCGTCAAAATCTTCAACAATTACGCAGTGCACGTAAGATAAAAATCCTCTAATCTCCAGTTTAGATGTGTGTTTAACGACGCATCAACAATTGGGCTAATAACGCCGGGCTATCTACAGGTTGCCACCCTTTTGTCAACAGCACGTGGCCGGTCACCCATTCAGGTACTGGCCACGCCCGACGTTGCTTAACTTCGGCCTGCCATGGCCGTTGGCCTATTAGGAGTAACTCTAATTATACATATTTATTTATTATTAGTTATTTTAGGTAATTACAAAATAAATAAAAAATTAGCAAGAAACAGTATTTTTGTTAAAATTGTAGTAGTTGGGAAAAAATCACTATTTTCGGAACGATTTTTTCTTCTATTTTCCGTAAGTTAATTAAAAACCCGTTAATTTTACAATGTCAATGGAACCAAGTCCTCCTCCTTTTCTTTTTCCTTTTTTGTAAGTCTACCCAGAATCGATTTCCATAAATTCATTTTTTTCGCCACACGTTAATAAAAGTCCCTAATTGCCTGAACTCTTTGACAGATATAGCTGGTAATTAGAATTCTCAAGTTAATTAGAAATTTTAAACACAGTCTATGTTAAAATTCTACTCCTTATAAATATTCAAGTTTTGGAACCAAGAGCTCTTAACTTGGGACATAATTTGTATTTTTTATGTGTTCTTCAACAAATTCGCTTAATGAATTCCTCGAACTACCCATTCATTTATTCGTTAACATCTTCAGCAAACAAAGAGCGGTTATTCTATGCAAAATGTTCTAATCGACATTGCTGGGAGTTTTGTATTCCCTTTTTGAAGAGGATGCAAGCGGATTTTAGATTGACATCTTTCAAAAAGAGGTTTAAGGCTAAATACTTAAAGTCAAGGGCCGGAGATTCGATTCCCGCTAGGGGTGGCGGCTCATTCAAAAAGAGAAAAGGCCGACTCAAAGATATAAAAAGGCCGACTCATAGATATAATAAGGCCGACACAAAGATATAAAAAGGCCGACTCAAATATATAATAAGGCCGACTCATAGATATAAAAAGGCCGACTCTAAAATATAAAAAGGCCGACTCAAAGATATAAAAAGGCCGAGTCAGAGATATAAAAAGGCCGACTCAAAGATATAATAAGGCCGACTCATAGATATAAAAAGGCCGACTCTAAAATATAAAAGTCCGTCACGCAGGAGCTGCATAACTAAGCACTTTCCTCAGAATTTGGGTAGTGTAGACTGCTTTCCAGAACAATTTGCTTAAAATATCCTACATAAATAAAATAAAAACATGTATAGTTCTCTTTTAAATTTGTAATGAGTAACTGATCAATTATTAATTTGCTTCCAGAGTTATGTTTACACATTGTACCTACTACACTACGTAATAAATACAAAAAAACTCATATTATCGTATTTTGATCTAACGCAGGAACAGGATACAGTCACTCTAGTGGTAGAAAGCGCTCCTTGCGGCGGCTTTGTGAACCTACGTTTGGCGGGCTTTTCTATTGAAATATATTACAAATTAAACCCCCGCTTTACGATTGACCGATTCAGCTCATTTTTACAACACTTCTTTCTCATGAGTTACCCACGACGTATACCGCGTTTCGTTACAATACAGCAGAAATTACGACCGGTATGAGTATATTAGGAATTTGGGTCCGGAGTAAACCCCCCCTTCTAATGAACCGACTTAGTTTATTTTTACAACACATTTAACTGTAGATTACCACTACGAATACCGAGTTTCGTCGAAATATACCAAAAATCACGGCTGGTAGTGGCGAATTGGTATTGTGGGTCCGGAGTAAACCCCCCCTCCTAATGAACCGTTTTAGTTTATTTTCACAACACATATTTACCTGTGGATTACCACTACGAATATCGAGTTTCGTCGAAATATACCAAAAATCACGGCTGGTAGTGGCGAATTGGTATTGTGGGTCCGGAGTAAACCCCCCCCCCTTCTAATGAACCGATTTAGTTCATTTTTATATCTCACTTTTCTCTCTATATTACCACTACGAATACCAAGTTTCGTTGAAATATAACAAATATTACGGCTGACATAGTCAAATTAGTGTTTTGGGTTCGGGGTAAACCCCCCCTTCCGGTGGACCGACTTTGGTGGTTAACGAACTCGTTCAATCGTTTGCTAATTGAATGCTATATACCAAGTTTCGTGACGAAAAAACAAAAACTCTGGCCGCTATCGTGTTAACAGACACATATATATATATGCATATATATATATATATATATATATATATATATATATATATATATATATAGATATATATAAATTTTAACGGGGGTCATTTTCGGTGTCTACTAGGTAGGATCGATAAAGATTTGAAGAAATTTTTCAAAAATTCCGTCATGAGTCCAACCTCAATAGCTACTTTCCTTCGGAGGAAAGTGCTAAAAAGGCCGACTCAAAGATGTAAAAAGGCCTACTCTAAAATATAAATAGGCCCACTCTAAAATATAAAAAGGCCGACTCAAAGATATAAAAAGGCCGACTCATCGATATAAAAAGGCCGACTCATAGATATAATAAGGCCGACTCATAGATATAAAAAGGCCGACTCATAGATATAAAAAGGCCGGCTCTAAAATATAAAAAGGCCGACTCAAAGATATAAAAAGGCCGACTCAAAGATATAAAAAAGCCAACTCAAAGATATAAAAAGGCCGACTCAAAGATATAAAAAAACCAAATCAAAGATATAAAAAGGCCGACTCAAAGATATAAAAAGGCCGACTCAAAGATATAAAAAAACCAAATCAAAGATATAAAAAGGCCGACTCAAAGATATAAAAAGTTCGACTCAAAGATATAAAAAAGCCAACTCAAAGATATAAAAAGGCCGACTCAAAGATATAAAAAAACCAAATCAAAGATATAAAAAGGCCGACTCAAAGATATAAAAAGTTCGACTCGCAGTTAATAGCTCTAGTGCTCTTAGCATTGTAATAGTAGCAGTTAGCAGTAGGTTTTGATCTTTCGTGAAAAATATAAAACAAAATCTCGAAGAGAAAATAGATTTCAGGCGCCACAAAAGGAAAATTACAGTATCATAAGCGACTTCCCCCACCTTCTCAACGTTCGCTCTTGGAAACACTATAACCTCTGGTTTATATTTACTCACCTGTTAATGCCATTAAAATAAGCAAAAAACAATTAAAACGTCAAGTAAACAGATATCAAACCCCGTTCAAAAGAACAAAACTAACAATTTCAAAGTTCCAGGTCCTGGACATCGCCCCATCCAAAATTACATCAGAACCTTTTTGTAGAGAATTTAGTAAGCTTTGGAATAGTTACCTTCTACTTACGAAGACTTTTCAACAGTTTTCGAGATATTTTAGAAAATCTACGAAAATCCCAAAACTTTTCATGCCTGTTCATTAAATATTCTATTTCTAATACTTCCTTCACTCCAGACGAAGCCAAAATTTACTATCTTAGTTGAAATGGATTTCAAACGTCTGGGACAAGTTTCAAGTGAATGAATCGTTTGGGCATACACAAACTGAAAATTAGTTTTAAAAATCATTTGTGTCATTTTTTCTAGACAATGGTTACAGATAATGCTTTATAAATAGTTTCATTCATTTCCTAAAACCTATAAAACGAGTACCTAATAGCATATGAACTCGAAAATGTAAGTGTTCCGCGTTTTTTCGCGCGAATTTGGCTTCTAAATCTATTTTCTGGTGGGTGGATTTGGCTGTTTAACGAATATGACCTTTGAAATCATACAAAGTATCCTTTTACCAAATTTCATTAAAATAAGTCCCTTTTTAAACCAGCTAATGAGCATGCAAACAAAGTATTCATTTTTACAACATAATATGCACATAAAAAAAACGTGTTTTTTTTTCTTATCATCTAATATTTTCCTTTACTGCTTCACTGTTTAATTATTCTTTATGTGAATGCAGTATCCTTATTTTTACCTGAAGAAAGCTACAAAAGAGCATGCCGAAAAGTCAAATTTATTTTTTCCAAAATTCTAGTTGTTTTGTTTGTCGAAATCCAAGTATTCCTTTCAATTTTTATAACATAGACAGGTAAAAATCTGCATCTTAAGTCTAATAATTGTAAAAATTTATATCACCTAGTAAAATAATAATTAAAAAATCAAAACAATTTTTGTCAAGTGATTTCGAAAAAAACGTCAACTGAACCCAATTTTATGCCGAACATTTGACAAACACTTCCAGAACAATTAACACTCAATAGAAGGGCGTTAATGGGCTTAAGGGTTTACATGCCTTAAAAAATAAATCTATATATATATATATATATATATATATATATATATATATATATATATATTATTCTTATAGATGACCCAAAATATCAAAATTATTTTTTATCCTAGGAGGCATAGGGTCATTAAAGCAGTCTTCCTTTATTACACCACTTTATTTATTGGGCCCGACATGTTTCGTGCATCTTTTCTTCGCACCTCTTCAGGGGCACTTCTTGCAAGGAAGTCCTCCCGTTACCAAGTACTCCCTCTGGAGTCCGGCTTAATACTTAATAAGCTTAATACTTAATAAGCCGGACTCCAGAGGGAGTACTCGGTAACGGGAGGACTTCCTTGCAAGAAGTGCCCCTGAAGAGGTGCGAAGAAAAGATGCACGAAACATGTCGGGCCCAATAAATAAAGTGGTGTAATAAAGGAAGACTTCTTTAATGACCCTATGCCTCCTAGGATAAAAAATTATATAGATATATATATATATATATATATATATATATATATATATATATATATATATATATAAATCACGTGTCTGTCTGTTTATTTGTTTGTTCCTTATAGAAATCTACACCGTTTGACCGATATTGACCAAACTTGGCACACAGGTCTTGATACGAGAAATCTCCTAGGCTAGGTCAAAATAGTCAAATTTCAAAATTTGGACAAAAGGTCAAAAGTTTTGTTCAAGAAAAATTAGCTACACTGAACCATTCAGATTGTGACGGCCATTTTGAATCGACTACTACTGGCCTCCTTCGGCTGTTAGATGAAGAGCTGTTGTGCTGGCCTCTGCCGTTAACATTATGAACTAAAACAAATTCACATCGTTTGACCTATCTTCGTAACTGGGTATTGCCAACTAGGTATCAAGTAGATCTTGATACGGGGAGAGTCATAGACAGAAAGTAGGTGTAGCATGGCACACTGGATAACAGCTAGTAAGTAATAAAATCCCACAGCCTTTAGGATTTATGTAAACAACAGCACTAGCCCTTGTGCACAAATAAATGCTCATCTCTTACGCAATAAATAATACTAAAACGTGCACCATTATAACGTGGCCTATCCTGAGTCGTGCCCGAGCTACTCCGAGTGTCGAAAAGGGGGTGATTATAAATACACCCAACCCCCCTCCGGCTATTTCCTTCACGAGAGACTCAGAGCTCCGTGTAAAGGTCGCGTCACGAAAACTCACTGACGTCACTCAGTGACGAGTGATTGCAATTAATTACTCATTACACAAAGGCCCTTCACATCAATCCGAGTATTCAGCGCCTCGTTAATTAATTTATTGTGGTACTTATAAGGGCCGTTTGCATTGCTCATGACCAATGGGAAATCCATTCTCTCTCACTTTGTCAATTCATTCATTAAACAAGTTACACATTTTTTGTTCATTATTTTTTATGGACAAATTCAACCACTTAGGGTCATTATTGCCCAATTACTTATTATTGATATTTATATTTTTTTGGTGAGGATTTTAACACTTTCGCTGCGGTCATTGTTTACGAATACCTCACTATCGGATTATTTTTTGTTTGAATTTTTCATATAGACATTTTTTTTTCATAAAAAATTCATAAAACGTCTTCCAGTGAGTCGATTTGAAAACGGAAAACGCTGTTAGAAAGCCCAAACAATACTGAAGGCAACTGTCTCTACATGGAGCTGTAAAAGTGAATCCCCTTCATTTACGAGCCTGTTGAATTTAAAGGGAAAAGTAATGGAGGACTGTCCTTCCGAAGGGACACTCGTAAGCGGGTAGGATCGCTAGTGTCCTTCCGTAATGACACCCGCAGCGAAAGTGTTAATGTAATATATTTTGCTCTGGGATGATAATAATTATGATAAGTTGAAAATATAAATATCAATATTTATCATACAATAAACAGAGGTCTGAGAAAAAACTCTCATTACGAAATATTGTCCAGGAAATGTATATTTCTTAGAAACTCCACCACATTATTAAAATTATTGTCTTGTAAAATCTTGTTTAATGGAAGATTTAATTTAAACTTGTCTCTTTAATTTTAATACTTATTTTTTTATAATTTTTTTTTTTATTTTTTTGACATGTTTCTTGCATTTTGGACGTTTTTCAAAAGAATTATTTTTTTTTTTTATTTTACAACAATGTTTTATCTTCAATATATTTTTTGTATAACATGCAGGAAGATACAGGTTTTAGGAAAATAATAATTTAAATTTTAGTTATTGAGTCATGCCATCCGTTGTCTCGTAAAAAATTGATAGTTTTATTTAATTAATAGTTTATTCTGAATTTCAAAAATACAAAAGCAATAAAAACTTTCAGCTCAAATGCTAGAAATTAAAAAAAATTACCCAAAACCTAAGCAACATTTACTTTCTCTGTTCACATTTTTGTTTTTTTATTCCCCTTGTTTATTAAATTACTTGGAAAGATGTTTATAGCCTTCTAGTTACCTTTCTTATATGTAAATTGTTTCAAAATATGAGTACTAATGCTTCTCTTATCGTAGTGTAACAGCTAAAAATTAACTGTTAGACCCAGATTTTTTTTTTTCGGGACTGATATACTTCCGGAAGATTGGTTGGCCTCTCAACTCCTCCTTCGTAACTCTAAAAAGGTAAGCGAAGGTTTCTATGCTTATTGGGTAGTATTTCTTAAATAAGTCACACATGTTCACTTCACTACGAGCTCATCATTGACGAGCTGAGAGTAGATCGGATCGGTTGTGGTCAGGGCCAATGTATGGACTCACGTCGGCCGTTGTCGGTCAAACGATACCGGATCGAATCGGGAGAAATAAGGGTCCAAAGTAGGTGCAGCCTTAAGCGGAGGAAGTAATCACGCTAAAAATGAGACTTTCTGGTCTCCCCGCGGGATTTTTTGTAAGACATCAGATTTCATTAAGATTTTTGGTAGATTAATAGACTCATTTTTTGATGAAGTTTACTTGAATATTTCATTTTAATGATATAGTGGAGTGGCCGTGCGTACTGAGGCGCATGCGCTCCGTGCCTGAGGTCGAGGGTCTATTCCCAGAAGGGGTGGAGACTAAAAAGAAAAAAGTCCGACTCGCAGGAACTGCATCATCTTAGCGCGGTTCCGTTCTTATCTCTAGACTCATTTAAAATGATTAAAATAGAAGCTGTTATTATTTTGGGTCCACATTTCTAGAAAGCATGAAGATTAGATAGTTAGCCGTCGAGGTGATAAGTAAAGATGGAATGGCTGGGATTCGGCTAAAGAAACCACAATACGATTTTTGTTAAAAAATCTATATTTAGGACGTTTTGGCTACTCATTGGTAGCCTTCGTCAGCAATGAAAGTGCCGGGAGGCTGAGGAGGACCAACGTTGACAGTTCCATCTTTACTTTCAAGAAAGGTCTTATTTACGATCTTACCTGGATACCCATCCAGGGTATCCAGCCCTAGGAAGGACCCCGCTAGGCATTTGAAAAGCTATCTTGGAAATTCATATCTCTGAGATTAAATTGTTTTTCTTATTTTTCTTAACCTGATTTATTATCAAATACATTATCCAACTACAAGCAGTTAAAAAATAACAAGGAATAAAAACAGACAAAAAGAACAGTTCGAATAAGCGAAATCAATTACTTTAAAGTTTTAAGCACTTATTTCTCCGATTGACATCGTCTAATCAAAACTTTCATTAGAACCTTTTTTTTAGAGAATTTAGTAAGCTTTCTAATGGTATTCCTCCGTTTACCAAGATTTTCAACCTTTTTCGAGATATTAAGGAAAGAATACAAAGTTACCAAAACTTTTTATGTTTGTTAATAAAATATTTTATTCTGACCCTTCCTTAACTCCAAACGTAACATAAATTTCAACATATTAGTTTTAATGAAAGTAGAACATGCAGAAAATTTTTCAACTGAATCCCATGATTCTAAGTACCCAAACCAAAAAGGGTATTCAAAAACTATTTTTCCAATTTTCTCGAAAACGGTTAAAGCTATCGCCGTGAAAATGGTCTCATTCGTTTTCCTAGCCCAAGAAGCCTATAAAACGAGTACTTACAAGCTTATGAACTCAAAAACGTAAGCGTTACGATTTTTTCTGCGCGAATTTCGCCCCAAACGCCATCTTCCAGTGGGCGGATTTTGCTGGTTAACGAATTTGACCTTTCAAATTGGACGACGGATTTTTGTACCAAATTTCAACAAAATCGGACCATCAGAGAAGCCAGAAATGAGCGAACAGACAAATATATATATAAATATATACATATATATATATATACAAATTTGAACCACCGTTATTTTCGGTCTCTAGGGGTTCTGAAACGCGAAATTTTCTAGTCGGCACTTCCGGATTGTTTCATTGTATCAACCTTATAAGCGGGGTTCCTCCCTATGGGGGAGGGAGGAACCGCGCTAAAAGGCATCAGCCCAATCCTGGCTAGGAAAGGGTTAATAAATAATCCGTCATAAAATTCGTTGTAAATAATAAATGGACGTTAACAACAACAAACTTTAGTAATTTATAATCCATTAAAAATACCAAAGAATTATTTTAGTTATTCTAGTATAAAATACAAGGAAGAAGTAAAATGAGGTCTTCTAGTCTGGAGGGAATAGAATTTATTCATTGGATTAACGACACATTTTCTACAAAGCTGAAGAAATTGAGAAAATGGAACAGGAGGAGCACAAAGGAGCGAGATATTAATTTAGGAGGTGAGAGAGAAAGACAATACCCTGGAGAGATTTTATCAAAGCCAGTCTCCGAGGTTTATAAAACAGGAGTAGGAAGACATGAAAGATAGAAGAGAGGGAGAGAGTGAGAGAGAGAGAGAGCTGTGAAACGGGAGCTAACGGTTGTATTTTGACAAAGGAAGTCGGCCAAGATGTTCCCGGATACGTCAGGTCTGTATACAATATCATCTTTAACAGCTGTTCTACTCATGAAAATATATATTTACATATTTTTGGAACACCGATGAAGAATTTAAACTGATAAAAACGCTCAATTTAAATTATTCATTGAAGATGTTTTATTTATTTTATCGGTTCGATCTTTTGATTGAAAAAAAAAATACATTTTATAGTTAAAATGTATTTATTTATGCCAACGTTTCGGCTAGATATGCAAGCCTTCTTCAGGGCTGTAAATTTACAGTCTCGCCACTGTAGGGACAACCTATAACTACAGGGACAAATCCGAAAATACAGACAAGTTGAATTTGGGCCCTTCCACAGGGCATTTCGTATACACTCCATAACAAACCACTCTCAGCGCACAGAGACAGATTAAAAACACTTCACAAGACGGGAATGAGTGGTGTTAACCAGGCATAAAATTGGAAACCGGTTACTAACTCATGGATATCCCATGCAAAAGACAAGACAGACCAACTAACTTGATTTAACATCACCAGGAACGAAATTCCATTACTTAATATCTAGACTTAGACAATAATATCTTAATATCTAGACTATAATATCTTAATATCTAGACTTAATATCTAACTTAGACTTAATATCTTTTTGGAACGAAATTCCAAAAGATATATCTGAAGCACTTGCAGACAACCCCTCCATGGTGGACAAAGTACTAAACTTTCTCAAAAAATCAAAATTATATACAGAAATATAGCAAAAATAAAATAAAAAAATAAATAATTTCTGTATATATTCTATACCTTGAACTCAGATGCATTGATTACATATAGATTTAAATAATATTCCATAATAGACCAAGCTCATATCAACATAATTATTATTATAGTAGTATCTATGCAAAACAATTATATTAGCCGTAGCAGTTTCAGAACCAATTTTAAAAACCTTTTGAACATTATATAACATTACAATTTAAGAGCATACCCGACAATATATTTAGTGCGATTGACTCCTGTAATATCTTTATAGTACAAAAATAATTTTCATTGAAAAAAACTTTACAGGACGATGGTAACCTTAGACGTTCTTCGTCCTTAAACCTCATTCATACATACATATATACTTTACAGGACGATGGTAACCTTTGACGTTCTTCGTCCTTAAACCTTATTCATACATACGTATATACTTTACAGGACGATGGTAACCTTTGACGTTCTTCGTCCTTAAACCTTATTCATACATACATATATACTTTACAGGACGATGGTAACCTTTGACGTTCTTCGTCCTTAAACCTTATTCATACATACATATATACTTTACAGGACGATGGTAACCTTTGACGTTCTTCGTCCTTAAACCTTATTCATAAATACATAGATAATATCACCAGTCAGCCCTTATACCTGCACAATATTCCAACATTTACTCTAAAATTTAATAAAACCTTTAAACTTTAAATATAATTGATTCTCAATTAAATTCTTAAACAGACAATCCAGCTTTTAATTAATTTAAACAAAAGTGAAAATAGCAATAATGTTAATTATTTTGAAGTATTTTTTTTTTTTTTACTATTATCTTATTACTTATTATTTCGTCGTTTTTGTTTATTTTTGTTAATATTGTTATATATTTGGAGACCCGATGACCGTGAGGGTTAAGGCGTGAGCACTTAACTCTCCGTGCCAAAGGTCGTGGGTTCGATTCCCGCTAGGGGTGGTGGCTTTTCTTTCGAAAAAAAAGCCACCACCCTTGGCTAGAAAAGGGTGGTAACCTATAGATAACCCGTCCTAAAATTCGTAGTTAATAATAAATGGACGTTAAAATTTAAATAAATGTTATATATTTATTTATTTGAACTGGGAGAGATTTAATGTCATAAAAATGCTAAAAGAGACCATCGCCAAAGTTGCAGGACTGGGAGAGATTTAATGTCATAAAAATGCTAAAAGAGACCATCGCCAAAGTTGCAGGACTTAAACAAAGAAATAAATATAATTTTTCATGATGATTAGATAGTTAGCCGTCGAGGTGATAAGTAAAGATGGAATTCCAGAGGGCGAAACAAAATTCAGTCTTCCCACAAATTTTGTGGGAAAACTTGTCTTCCCACAAAATTTGTGGGAAGACTGAATTTTGTTTCACCCTCTGGAATTAAGCAACCCCACTACCGGAAAACATCAATAAAATAAAGATGGAATGGTTGGGATTCGGCTAAAGAAACCTCAATATGATTTTTGTTAAAAAAGTCTATATTTAGGACGTTTCGGCTACTCATTGGTAGCCTTCGTCAGCTAAAATGACAAGAAAAACAGAAATTAATACACAGAAAAAAAGTTTATAATAGAGGTAAGTAACAGAACTATAAATACACTTGACTTATTATAAAAGAACAATTTGGTCTTAAATTCTTAGAATGAGTAGAATGAAAATCAAAAGAAACATAACAGAAAAAGAAGTTTTTTTGTTTCTTTTGATTTTCATTATTTTTTCTGTCATTTTTTTTTCTTGTCATTTTAGCTGACGAAGGCTACCAATGAGTAGCCGAAACGTCCAAAATATAGACTTTTTTTAACAAAAATCATATTGAGGTTTCTTTAGCCGAATCCCAACCATTCCATCTATACTTAAATATAATTTTGTTTTTCTTCTTCTTTCTTCTCTCACTTCACTGCCTACATCCACCAGCCCTTCCCCTCATGAAGTAATAAATGTAACGATGAAAATCGTCAATGAACCATTGCAGATAACTTGGTGATAAATATTCACCGATAACAGCGAGTTGATAAATACAACTGCCACACATTTCATTATATGACTCAGAACAACATTAGCTACAGTTTCACAACGTTCTCAGCTGATATGGTTTCCATGGTGACTATTTCTATGGCGACCATAATTCAATAGGAAAGTTTCAACATTGCCAGCCATTGTAGTCGGGGCTTCAACTACAGACTCCGCTTCCACTATAGCTGTCCGAGTGCAATTCTACTACAACTTATTATGCATGTTATTACGCTCTAAGCTGATCAGCAGCTGATAAGTATGACTGGCGACATTATTCATTAACATTGCATAATAAGCGGTTCCCAACAGCTGACCCCGGACATATTACAACAATAGATCATTTCATTAATTTTCTTATGCAAAATGTTATTGAAATCAACATTATTCTGTGTCAGGGCTGGAAAACTACATATCGTCGATACAAACGCAAAGTAACGAATGTGAAAAATATTTGGTACCTTATAGATTACTTTATATATATTTTACCTTATGATATATTTTAATTAGACTTAATGCACATTCGTAAGTTTGATTATCTGTAATTGATAATTATTTTTCTTTAATTTTCGAGAGTTTGCCACAACTAACATCAGCCCAAAATCAACCAGAAAAATTGAAAATGAAAAATGCGTTTTTTCACATTCGTTAGTTTGCATATGTACCGACGACATACAGTAAATATAACATTATGTTATATGGCTAAGTACATACTACATTTGATATGCACTATACACTCTTGCTAGAAAATTTACAATTTTGTTGAGGAGAGGGAGGCCGGTGTTATATTGTGGTTGAGGATAACATGGACACATATAAAGAACATCGTGTGTCAAAAAAACGTTAAAAGTAAATTAAATAAGATCACTTAGTTCAAAAAAAAAAATTTTGTTTGAGTATAATAGCGTTTTAATTGGCTTACTATTCAAAGTTCTGGATTGTTAGTATTCCATACCCCCTAAATGTTCTCAGCCCCCCCCCGAAATTATTTTCTTTATACGCCCGTGGAGGATAATACCTAATTCATTGTGTGAATTAGAATACCAAGGTCTCCGAAATGAAAACTTTTTTTGAGGGAAAAATAACTTTTCTTTACATTTTTTCAAATATAATGAGCTTTTTCTCCCTTAATAACCAAGCAACCGTCAACTTCCTAATTAGGTAATTAATGTTTATTGAACGGATAAGTTTTCCTGAAAGTGAAGGAGTGTAAAACGTTCAGGGGACCGATTAAAGAATCCCCGAGAAAAAAAGATTTTGAAGAATAACCCGAATTTGGTTTATGAAACCGCCCTGAAAACCCTTTAAAATAAACATAGTAACATTACAAAACTTATTTTCTCAAAGGAAATTTCATCCACTTTACGGTCGTTTGTCGGATTTTATTCGCCACAGACGGATTCTCAGTAATCGATACAAATTCATAAAAAAACGTGATCAAAATGAAAAAAAAATACGAAATTTGAATTTACTCTGTTTCTGTTGGGAATTGAACCAAACATTATATGAACTTTGTTGTTGCACTTAAGGTTTACAATGACTTACTGGAAGGTGAGTACCTTTTTCCGTTGCACCCTGTATATATATAAACGTTACGTTATTACGTGACCTATAGGTTATGAATCGTCGACATATATCGAAGACACTTTCGACGCCATATTATTATCCAGATTATCCCCCAATAAGGAGTGTACAACAGTAACCGTGTGTGCGTTAACAATTTGTTGTGTGTTCATACATTTTGTATTCTCCTAAAAAAAACAAGTGACCAGTTGATAAATCAGCAGAGATGTTATACCAGAAATGCGCTAAATTTAGGGCTAAATTCGTTCACTATTGACTTATTGTATTGATCTCAAATGATGTCAAATAATTTTGGTACGATGTTGGGATTACTAGGAAATTAGCATGTTAAACGTATAATGTATCAGGCTTATATATCAAAATATGGCACTCAAATTAATTGCAGTACACATTTCAAAAAAAAAATATTGGCAATCAGAAATTGATTAAAAAGACATTTCAGCATTTTATGAACCAACGAAAAAAAATTAATTAGATGCAATCATTTATGGGAACATAAAGGGTTTTTAATTCCTCCACGTGACAAAACCTTATCAATCAACAAGAAATATGAGTTCGGTCTGATAAGAGTTCGATGATTTATCAGGCCGGTTCGTTGATAGCAACTAATTTTAATGGGACTGATTAAAATACCTGACTGCCGACGCTTTTAATATCCGCTTAATGATGTGGATATTCCCAAGGACAGGAAATATCTGAAATTATTCTAATTTCTGACAACCAAGGAAATTATATGTAGTATTGAGTTTGCGATTTGGCAAAAGGAGTAGGTTTTTGGAACACACAAGAATATTGACTATTGTTAATTCCAAAAACTATTACATCTTAGTTGATAAATAAATTTCAATCATGATCGTGAAAATTCTTTTATATTTCAAAAATTACAATTCCTTACTTTAGATATCTAAAATAAGAGTTTTAGATCTGAAAGCTCTTAAAGCTTCTCAGATCACTGAGGACTATAATATTTTTAGATCTCAAACATTAGTAAGGTTACAAATCAGTCAGCGCCTCTGATTTTTCTAAGAGCTTCTTTCTGAGGTCTTGAAGCATATTCAATATCAGAAGTCTTTGAGCTTTTTTGGTTACAAACTCTATTGATTTTTTAGATTCCTGGCGTTTTAGGTCTGAAAGCTCTAAAAGCTTCCCAGATCTAAGAAGTCAATATGATGTTTATATCTCAAAGATCTATCTATACGTGTTCAAGATCACAGAACAATAAAAGCATTTCAGATTTCAGAAGTCTATAATATTTTTAGAATATCTCTATTATGTTATTACAATTCAGCAGACTGAAAGAGTTTTTGATCTCTTAAGCCTTCAAGATTTCAGGAGACAATAAGATTTTTATATTCCAAAAGCTTATAAGTTTTGAGATCTAAGAAGTCCAAAGGTATTTCAGATATCATAAGTGTTTAATATCTTATCTGAGAACTCCATAAGAAAATTACTGCTTATATATGGTTATACATTTGTCTGAGAGCGAACAGACAAATAAACAGGTATATGAGATGAAAATAGTTAGCCGTTGAAGTCAAGGGATGGTTGGGATTGGGCTTGTAAAAAAATAAATAAGTCAGACCTTCAGGCAAAAATCTATATTGGACGTTTCGGCTGCTCTTCGACAGCCTTTTTCAGCACTAAACAATGTCTAGGGAGGATTAAGAAGATATTTAGGGGACCATGGATAAATTTTGAACCATGGTCACCTAAATGTCTTCTTGGTCTTGCTCCTTCCCCCCTAGGCATTTTTTAGTGCTTAAGAAGGCTGCCAAAGTGCAGCCGAAATGTCCAATATAGATTTGTGCCTGAGGATCTGACGTTTTTTTTTTCTCCTAGCCGAATGTCAACCATCCCTTGATTTCGTATATAGGTATATATTTTTCTGTTTGGGCAAAGTTTGACTCTTTGGGCAATATTTGGCCCTTTGGTACATTGTTGGGCATTATTCGAATGATTATTCGAATAAATTTTTAGTGAATGATGAATAATTCACTGAATTATCTTATTTGTGCGGTACATCATGAATTATTCACAAAATTATGCGTTATTCATCATTCGTTATTATTTATTTCTAGATGGTCTACTGATTAATCCTTCTTAAACACTCATACATACATACATATTTCTGGCTGCCAACATCATAATAAATCTATCATTATTCACTAAAATATGTTTATTCTGATTGATCATTCGAATAATTTGTGAATAAAACAAAATTCATTCACAGAATAACGAATAATGAATAAAAGTAATTATTCTTCATTCATGAATAAAATAATACATTTTTCCATTAATCGTTATTCATCATTCTGAATAATTTTTGCCCAACACTGCTTTGGTATTAGTTATACGAAAATATCCAAGCAGTATAGGTTCGTACCAGTTTCACCACTCTGTACTAATGTGACCTAGGGATGGGCGATAGTCGATAGTTGAGCACTATCGATAGGTCGACATTATCGGTTAAAATATATCGATACTATCGATAGTTATTCGATAGTGGCTTTCCATATTCCTTACATTCCTGTCCAATGAAGAATTTAATGTTATTGAATTGAATTATCTATTACTTGCAGGATTAGGTATATTTATAAGATTACACAAAGGTTTAAAACGAAAAACGAATTTATTTAAATCTATAAAAATCATTTCCAAAGAATATAATATCAAGTGGCACAAAAAAGTGCTATTATTTCAAACTATTATAGTTGTGCTCCTTGAGCCGCATGTTACCAGAAAGGAAAAACAATTTTTCCGCTTTTCTTTGGCTCAGTCTGTTCCGCAGCTCAGAAATGATTTTCCGGCGGCTGAAAATACACATTCTGAGGGTACAGACGAGCTTGGAACACAAAGGCATTTCCTGGCTACATTATGTAGTTGGTTGTATTCAGCAGACGGTTACTTTTCAGTATTTAATACCAAAGCCCTCCAGATGATGAGAACTTCAATTCTAAACATAAATTAAAAAATCTATCGATAGTTCATGATTATTGATAGCTTCTACAGTCATAAACTATCGATATATCGATAGTAACTATTGACTATCGCCCATCCTTAATGTGACCTCATTCTACGGTACTCGTTTTAGATCTCTGAAGCCTATAAGCTAATTAAGTCTAAGAATTCTTTGATTTTTTTTAGATTGCAGAAGTCAATAAGTAAAGAATTTAAGAAGGACTTATTTCTTTCGTTGAATTAATAACTAGACTAGTGAAAATTCATCCATATACATACGTCTTTGTCTTTTTCTCACCAATCAGAAAGCACTACAACTAGTTTCACAGTTCATTATGCTAAAGGGGCAAATTTCCACTTCCATGAATGACAAAAAGCTCTTTGTCCCTTGTTTTATGGCGAGGGCAGCAATGAACGTGGAAACAACTTATTTTAAAATTTAAATGAAGCCAGTTTATTGAAGTCTATTGGGTCTCTTTGAGAGTTTATTTCAGCTAGCTACGTGGCCCTGGGTGGAGAATGCATTAACGTTTTCCCACATAGCCGGCCTACACTGAACATGCTCAAGATACAAACCATAAATCCCAAGTCTAACGTGCAAAGCTTGCAAAATCAATCCATTTTCACTTTATAAGGAGATAACCTTAAAGCAAACGTGATTTCGAAGGATTAAGAGTAATGAGTGATACTTATAGCTGGCGAATATTGATTCATAAGCCAAAAGCTAAAATCTTCACGGAGAAAAGAAAAGGTTAATATTATAGAAAACGTTATCATAAATAGTTAATTTATAACCACTGATTTTAGTAACACCTATTTTTGTAATATGCTACCTATTACAAGGTGTGTCATATTACACCTACTTTATATTAAATAGCTGTTACACAGCTTATAAATTTGCTCATAGTTAGTGCAAAAAAAAAAAGACAGAAATTATATACTAAATAATTAATATTAAAATCTAATAACGCATATGGAGGGTTCAGAGCACAACTAGACCAAGTCCATGCTATACAGTTTTTTACCCGACAGGGCTCGGTTTTCCCACGGACATGCGAGAAGTATTTGGTAAAGGTTCTGAGTACATAGATAAAATATTTACCTTCCTAAATGATACGTCCTTGGCTAATAAAATTTAATCTGTCTAAAATTAATCATCTTTCTTTAGTATAATGTATTGTTCCAACATAGAAAATATAGAACATATTTACTTTGTCCATAATATCTGTAATTTAATTATGACGTATTACAAAGAAACTTATTTAGAACACTTAAGAAGTAATTTCTTGTCTTGCTATTTCTAAGGTTTTTTGAAGTATTACGACCTACCCAGAGATCTCTAGGGATTCTCTCTAAAACTAATTGCAATTTTACAATAATTACTAATAGCAATATTTATTATTGAATAACATTTCTAAATTCTACCATTAACACCTCCCTTGGTCTGGGGGGGCTTGGGGGTGGGTGGTGGCGCGGCGGGGGGATTGGCGGGTGTCTGGGAGGGGGTGGGGGGTGGACGTCGGGCTGTTGGTGGGGGTTAGGGCTGACTTATCCTGGACCCTAGACCCGCTGGGTCCTGCTAGCTCTGGAGATCTGGATGGTGGCACTTACATGCAGATCTCCGACAGGAGCTTGGCTATCTTATCTAGATTGCGGATTACCGCTGTATTGTCATAGAGGTCCAGATAACGCCGGCCCCCTCTCTTGCCTCGGCTCGGGCTGTCCCCTCTCCCTTCTGGGCGCCTGTCTCTCTCCTTGCTGCGCCTCCCTTCCCCCCGGGGCCTTTCTCCCTGATCAGGATACTTCCAAGGCACCAATGACCCCAGTGGTTGCAGTGCCTTTAAAAAAAAAAAAAAAAAAAAAAAAAAAAAATTGCAGACACGTTGTATAAATCCTATTGACCTATTGTAATATTAATTATGTATAGCCTTGTTCATAAAATAGTTAAAACTTGAAGTTGGCATACTTATGCTCTGAAAAAAAAAATGAAAATGACTTCCAGGTGTGTAGTAAGAACTTTTACAAGTGGCAAAATAATGAAGTTACTGCTTAGTCTCTTGTAGCACTCAAAAGAGCCATTTTAATAATACTCTTCAACGCCATTACAACATAATATGGCAAAAATGAACTTGGTCTCTGTTCCGAACCCTCCATATGTAGTTAAAGCATAAAAAAAAAAATCTTCCTACAGCGCGACTCGAACTTGGAACCTTGAAGTTATCGGCAACCAGATAAGAGAAAGCAGCAGTGGAGGGGATAGAATATTTAGCTTTGGACTTCACTTGTCACAGCTGACAATATCCCACAGATGATAGAATGATGACCGTCTTGGTGAATATCTCTTTTTTCAAAAGTGGCGATTTATTACAATGAACTCGTCTGTAACTGTTCGGGTTCACAGTTTCGAACCCGTGACCTCGGAACTGTGAGTCTTGGATGATTTCGACCTATCCTATACAATTCGCGGATAATGACCGACCTGTGTGCCGAGTTTGGTCAAAATCGGTCAAACGGTGTGGATTTGTATAAGTAACATGCAGACAGACAAACTGCAAATTTATATATATATATATACTAGCTGAATACCCGTGCTTCGTCGCGGCAGATAAGTAGTTATTTTATTGCGTAATGTTTCATTAAAATTACGTTACTATACAATTCTGTGCAGTTTATTACAGCACGGTTCCCGTCATACTATATTTTATTCAATGGCCGTTAAAATTTAAAAGTTTATGTTTCCAAGAAGTCATATGGTAACACCCAATATATTTACGAGTATACCTCGCCTGGAAAACCTAAGGATATGCCATACATCAAGGTTTGACCGGGACTGTCCCGGTATTTTGCAATTGTTTCGGTGTCCCGCCCAGTTTTATCAATGTCCCGAAAAAGGCTGTAAGATGTAAAAAGTAATGAATTCATGTTTATAAGAATCTTTTTTAAATCGGTTACTTTTCTACAATGAACATTTTTACTACTGCTCACAGTGTCAAAGAAATGAGAAGTAATCTAACTGTAAAACGCTGGAACTACCTGCACAGCGCTGCCAGCTGCCAGACACTACTATTTGGCTGAGAGATTGTTTTAAGAAAATCAAGTAGCAAAAAAAGTTCCGTTCTTATTTTTAACGTTAGGGTAGACTAACAGTTTAGGATTCCCACTTCCCGTTACTTGCTAGGCTTAAAACTCACCAACCATTTTGCTTATAATTTGTACTCTTTTTATCCCCCCCCCCCCCTGGTATGCCCATCCCATATTAATGTGTCTCGGTTTAACTCTCCAAAAATATGGCAAGCCTATCTGACGGGGACAGGCAGAAAAGAAACGCAATTAAAACTCTATGAGGGACAGTTAATTTCTAGTAATTCAAGGTCTGCCATCATAGTTGAAATTAACCTCAATTAGAAATAAAACTATGAGATAGATAATGTAAGGTAACAGCTGTTCTTTATCGTCCTAGCAACGCAGGTTGCCTAGGCTTGCCTTCTCTAACCAACTCAAACTATAAACCCCCCTAAAAATGCTTAAAAATATGAATATCAAAAATACTTTCTTAGCGAGCGCCTACGTTATATAGGGAGTGTCCATGCAAAATTTCAAAATTTTCTGTCGAGCGGTTTGGGCTGGGCGTTGATAGATGAGTGAGTGAGTGAGTGTTATTTGACAAATATATAGTAGATAAATGCTTGATGTTTATTTTTCGTCGCTGGGATGATATTTTTGGATGGAACGGCATTTTTCTCCAGCGGTGGTACTCCTCCTCACTTCTTCCCGGAATATTTCGATGGATTCATCTCCATGTTCTTGAGGTTGCCGAGGGAAACCACCGAGGAAGAAACATTAATAACCTGGCTGTAGAAGATGGAGATGAACCCATCGAAATATTCCAGGAAGAAGTGAGGAGGAGTACCACCACTGGAGAAAAATGCCATTCCATCCAAATATATATATATATATATATATATATATATATATATATATATATATATATATATAAATATATATATATATATATATATATATATATATATAGAGAGAGAGAGAGAGAGAGAGAGACAGAGAGAGAGAGACATCATAATGTTATATAAGCGTGTATTAAATTATACTCACGGGAAAATAGTAAAAGCTTATGTAGTTTAAACGTACCTGCAAAACAAAAAAGCCTATATTAAAATACATCCAAAAATTAAAACAGTTCTAAATAATGTGTTTATAAAGACAAATTAAAAAGATTTCTTTTTTATTTTATATCCTTTTTAATTTTTTTTACAATTTGTATATAAATTTATTTAATATTATTATTCTTTACTTTTAATATATTTTATATAGTATTCTATAGGCATACAGTGATCGTTTGATAAAATATTTTATTTATTTATTGAGAGTACACAACAAAGGCTATTTACAATTTAAAATTGTTATTATTATTGATAAAATAATAACAATTTTAAAAACATGTTATCAGTGCAGTTTTTTTTTTTTAGCGTTTCTTATTCATATTTACCCACTTAATCTTGAAACAATATTTAATAAATTCCATCTCCTGGCACTTTCTTGCTAAATTAATTTAATGTATGTAAGCTTAATATTTTCTTCAAAACAAGAAAAAAAAAAATAAAAAAAAAAATAGAATTTTATACGGGTCTTTATCCGCGTTCCCCCATATCTAAAAGTTCTCAAAACTTTCAGAAGCCAAGTTTAAATAGATTGTTTTACTTCCTCCGACGAAAACTATTATCTGCTTTCTTCTTTTAGAAACTATAGGTCTGGAACTCCTCCATCATGGGTGGAGTGCAAATGTTCTCAGGAACCCAAGGCCCTGAGAGTTATAATGCATAGTTAATTGTAATGAAGTAATAATTTTTTATCATTGTGTTTTTAGCGCGGTTCCTCCCTCCCTCAAGAGGGAGGAAACCCGATTATAAGGTTGACCTCATGACGCAATCAGGAAGTGCCATAGAACATTTGACGTTTCAGAACCCATAGAACACAAAAATCAAATTAGTATATATTTATTTGACTAGTATGCACTTCAACTGGCTCAAACATTGACTGATTTTAATGAAATTTGGTAAAAGACTACTTTTAGCACTTTCCTCCGAAGGAAAGTAGCTATTGAGGTTGGACTCATGACGGAATTTTTGAAAAATTTCTTCAAATCTTTATCGATCCTACCTAGTAGACACCGAAAATGACCCCCGTTAAAATTTATATATATCTATATCTATATATATATATATATATATATATATATATATATATACATATATATATATATATATATATATATATATATATATATATATATATGTGTCTGTTAACACGATAGCGGCCAGAGTTTTTGTTTTTTCGTCACGAAACTTACTTGCTGGTATATAGCATTCAATTAGCAAACGATTGAACGAGTTCGTTAACCACTAAAGTCGGTCCACCGGAAGGGGGGGTTTACCCCGAACCCAAAACACTTATTTGACTATGTCAGCCGTAATATTTGTTATATTTCAACGAAACTTGGTATTCGTAGTGTTAATATAGAGAGAAAAGTGAGATATAAAAATGAACTACTTCGGTTCATTAGAAGGGGGGGTTTACTCCGGACCCACAATACCAATTCGCCACTACCAGCCGTGATTTTTGGTATATTTCGACGAAACTCGGTATTCGTAGTGCTAATCCACAGGTAAATATGTGTTGTAAAAATAAACGAAATCGGTTCATTAGGAGGGGGGGGGGTTTACTCCGGACCCACAATACCAATTCGCCACTACCAGCCGTGATTTTTAGTATATTTCGACGAAACTCGGTATTCGTAGTGGTAATCTACAGGTAAATATGTGTTGTAAAAATAAACTAAATCGGTTCATTAGAAGGGGGGGTTTACTCCGGACCCAAATTCCTAATATACTCATACCGGTCGTAATTTCTGCTGTATTGTAACGAAACGCGGTATACGTCGTGGGTAACTCATGAGAAAGAAGTATTGTAAAAATGAGCTGAATCGGTCAATCGGAAAGCGGGGGTTTAATTTGTAATATATTTGAATAGAAAAGCCGGCAGACGTAGGTTCACAAAGCCGCCGCAAGGAAGCGCTTTCTGCCACTAGAGGGACTGTATCCTGTTCCTGCGTTAGATCAAAATACGATAATATGAGGATTTTTGTATTTATTACGTAGTGTAGTAGGTACCATGTGTAAACATAACTCTGGAAGCAAATTAATAATTGATCAGTTACTCATTACAAAATGAGAACTATTCACGTTTTTATTTTATTTATGTAGGATATTTTAAGCAAATTGTTCTGGAAAGCAGTCTACACTACCCAAATTCTGAGGAAAGTGCTTAGTTATGCAGCTCCTGCGTGACGGACTTTTGTGATTTCAGTTTCATTAACCGGGCAAATCCGCTCTCTCGAACATTAAATTCGGGCAAAACAGTAAGCATTTCGATTTGTTTTGCCCGAATTTTTTACTTTAATAGGCTTGTAGGTACACTTATTGTAAGTTCTTATACGTAGGAAAACGAATGAAACCATTTTTAAGACGATATTTGTAACCGTTCTTGAGAAAAGTGAATAATACTTGTTTTTTTAATTAATTTTCTGTTCGGATACTTGGAAACGATGGATACATTTGTAACTGTTTGTATTGAAAATGCTTGATAGTCATACAAACTATGATATTTATTTATTTTTTTGAGTAAAGAAAGTTTTAGAAAAATAAATGTATAACAGGCATGGGCGTTTTTGGGAATTTTTTACATATTCATAAATACCTTGAAAACCGCTTCTGTTAGTTTTCAGTACATAATGGCGTCTAAATCTAACTTATCTTCAAGAATTCGTGAGAAAATATCTTTAACCTTTTTACAAAAAATTTTTTTTGTTACCAATGAGGGGAAAACCTAAAAGTCCTTGAGGAGGTTTGTCTCGTGCAAATCTCCCAGGTTGTGGGACTCTCACCCACCAAAAACACCTCATTTTCGGTGTATTTCCCTCTTGGAACAGCTGCTTTGGCTAATCTTTAAGATGGAACTGTATTGTCCCCTAAGGGGACCAACTATATTTTATCATATTAAGGGGGGGGACTAACTACTTACAAAATATTAAAAACACTTATTCCAAGTTTCCAAATGACACCAAGCATAAGAAGTTATGGAATAGCGCTTAGATGACGCAGCACTTGCGAGGCGGACTTTTGTTCAAAGTACAATCAAGATATGTTGCAAACTTACAGTATCATTTGGATATAAATAGGTGCCACTTTCGGATTCAATATCCTACAAATGTTGCTTCCCGACTTGTGTGTGTGTTTTTTTTTAAAATAATTTCTCGTATATTCCACTTTTCAGGACTATTTATATCAGTTTAGAAGGCGTGGATGATCAGGGTTCGGTCATTTGTTTGAATAAAACTACATTTTATAAATAAAATGTGTCATATTTATTGCCAAAGTTTCGGCTTGAATTACAACCCACCTTCAGGGCTATGGAGAAGAGAGGGAACAGCTCCCTACCTTTGGGGACTACAGTTCCCTCTCTTCTCCATAGCCACCTTCAGGGCTATGGAGAAGAGAGGGAACAGCTCCCTACCTTTGGGGACTGCAGTTCCCTCTCTTCTCCATAGCCACCTTCAGGGCTATGGAGAAGAGAGGGAACAGCTCCCTACCTTTGGGGACTACAGTTCCCTCTCTTCTCCATAGCCACCTTCAGGGCTATGGAGAAGAGAGGGAACAGCTCCCTACCTTTGGGGACTGCAGTTCCCTCTCTTCTCCATAGCCACCTTCAGGGCTATGGAGAAGAGAGGGAACAGCTCCCTACCTTTGGGGACTACAGTTCCCTCTCTTCTCCAAAGCCCTGAAGATGGCTTTTTACTCAAGCCAAAACGTTGGCAATAAATATAAAACATTTTATTTATAAAATGTATTTTTTATTTAAACAAATGACCTAACCCCTATTATCCAAACCTTCTTAATAGCAACGATCGACTATCTCTTCACTATTATATCGGATTAGGATACCACACAAGCTACAATAATTATTGCTTAGAGTTAACTAAGCCATTGAAAGAAGCAATTTCTCAAGAAAACAAAAAAGGATAACTGTATTAATTGAAATAAATTGTAAAATAAAAACAAGAGAAAGCAATTAGAGTTAATGAAACCGAGATAGCCAGAGGCGATGATTCGGATAGGGGTGGGGGTAAGGGGGGGTGGGTTGATGATGATGATGGTACAGTAGGGGGGAGAGGAGTACAATTAACACTCAACTTGATTCATCTTATTAAATTATTTTACTTTCAAAGAAATTAATTTATCAATTGATTATCAAAATGTAGTTTCTTCAAGATATTCTCTTGAGGAAAATTTTAAATAATATTAAGATAATATGTAAAATTCGGTGAACCTAATAATACCCTCTCACTAAATCAGGCCATTGACAGTACGATTTGCAGTACGACTTGTTGTCAAACTTCGTAAGTTGGACCACTATCGGTCAGGAATGGGATTGTTGGAAGTCTAGTTGGACGAGTAGGAACATTTAGAGGGACGACTCGATGGTCCGACATCCGACTGGCAATGGAGTTGAACGGTGAGTGGGGTAGTCGGATTAAAGTCGTCCAACGTAGCTCAGTCAGTGCTTGGCCTTCGGGCATCTTCGATCTGCACTCGATACATTTTTTGGCTCCTGAGCGACGTACACAGTCCTGAAAACAGACAAGGACTGAAGTTGACCAGCAAGTTCGATAGTAAGTCGGAGCGTGGGTGGAGTCGACTATCCAACTAGTAGTCCTACTAAGTGGTACTGCAAATCGGAAAGTGAATGGCCTGATTAATTTGCGCATTTTCAGCTTGAGCAGTTTTTGTTAAATGAAAAAGATCAGATTTATTATGAAAATCCTGACATTTAAGGTAAGGATTCAGGGTTATTATAAACTCACTGATGACTTAAAACGATCTCGTTAGTATGAACTCTGTGTAAGTTAAAACGATCTGGTTAGTATGAACTCTGTGTAAGTTAAAACGATCTGGTTAGTATGAACTCTGTGTAAGTTAAAACGGCTATAATTTAACAAAAACTGGCCAAATTTAAAATTAAAAAATAAGTGAGAGGGTATTATTAGGTTCTTGTAAAGGTACTAAGGGCCTAAAACGTGGCCCAATAAAATGACATCATAACATTCATAGGCTAAATGTTTTTGAGGTGGCCTGAAACTTGGCCTTTTTATCCAACGTTAGTTTTTTGGAGGGTATAAAGCTCAACATGTAACTTGCTGTGAAACTTTCGCATCCATTAGACAGCCGAAATTGTTGTGAGATGATCAATCCTTCGCAAAATATTTTTTATTATCAGTTAACGCCATCATCTTCATTACTGAGATGAAAAAAAACCATCAAAATAAACAGATGTTTTGTGAAATTTATTATGATTTTGTATATATATATATATATATATATATATATATATATATATATATATATATATGCTATTTTTCAAGCTACTTCGCTGGGAATTTAATGTGTTGTTTATTCGGCATCTGTCTCCAGCGGTCTTGCTCCTCCTGTCATCGCAATATTTCGCCGGCTTCCTCTCCGCCTTCTTCAGGCAATCATTCATCCTTGCTGGTTGGTAAGGGAATGAGCTCGTCAGTGGTTTGGGCCCTTCTTATCCTTCTTGGTCGGAGACTATGCGAGCCAATGAACTGGGGAGGCTCTGGGCCAATCGGGTTCCGTCTGTCTCTGTTAACTTCCTCGGTCGTCCGTTCGGTGCGCTGGTGGTCCTGTATGAGTGGATTGTCTCCAGTCTTCTTCAGGATGGCCCGCCAGATGTTGGAGAGGATGAGTCCTTCTTCTCTATTGAAGTTGGCTGGATTTTTGTGGATCTCAATCGCCTCTCTGATGAGTCTCCGAGATCCACATGGGAGGCGATTGAGATCCACAAAAATCCAGCCAACTTCAATAGAGAAGAAGGACTCCTCTCCAACACCTGGCGGGCCATCCTGAAGAAGACTGGAGACAATCCACTTATACAGGACCACCAGCGCCCCGAACGGACGACCGAGGAAGTTAACAGAGACAGACGGAACCCGATTGGCCCAGAGCCTCCCCAGTTCATTGGCTCGCATAGTCTCCGACCAAGAAGAATAAGAAGGGCCCAAACCACTGACGAGCTCATTCCCTTACCAACCAGCAAGGATGAATGATTGCCTGAAGAAGCCGGAGAGGAATCCGGCAAAATATTGCGATGACAGGAGGAGCAAGACCGCTGGAGACAGATGCCGAATAAACAACACATATATATATATATATATATATATATATATATATATATATATATATATATATTTACAACAAAGTAGTTTCTACAACATAAAGATGGTAGCATTAGTTGCAGTAACAATTTTGTCAAGATTGCAACAATTTTCCTTATAAACACGTCTTTTGGAGTTCTAAGATGCGACATTTCATCAGATTATGAAAATAATATAATATTCTAAATACATAAATTATAAGAGGGCTACATTATTACCCCTGCACAACCCCTGCTCATTAAATACAATGAATTAAGAGGTTAATTAATTATCTTAAGCTTATCTCCAAGGTAGCACGTCCATACCCCTGTCTTATATTTCTTCTTCACCTAACTGTGTAATTGTTTTGTTATCCACAAAGATTATAAAAATTAATTTTATACTAATTATTAAATTAAGTAAAAGTGTATATTGTATTGTTTATGTATTTTGCGGGATATATATTTAGTAATTTTATTTATTGCTTGACCACAACGGAAGCAATATGCAAATATTTAGTCTATATATTAGAACCTGGAAGAGAAAGGGCGAATCCGAAAAATCGCTTTTTTTTTATTTTATTTTCTGATTCAGAAAGATGTATTTGACACTTTGCCTTGTTTCTCTGGTTCGCCTTTAGTTCTCTCACAGTTTCAAGTTAAAGTGAATAGCACCATCATCATGAAGTATTCAATGTCCTATTTCAAGGGCGAATCCCGGTTCTGAAATGTCCCTCCTAGCATTTTGTTACCCATAAAACACTCGTAAAAATTATAATTAAAACATTGAATTCCAATTGCTTACTTTTTAAATCAGATTTATGAATCAGTATTCCATAGAGTAAACATTCGGCCTTGTAACCTGAAGCGCTTCTAGAACTTTAAGTTCGATTTCTCAACATCCGGAATTCCTGATTCGCCCTTAATCTTCTAACGTCTTATATGGAAATGTAAGCTTTGAACAAAATGGTAATATTCATAAATAAATTAGGTATATTAGATTATCCTAACATAAGCAAAATCAATAATTTGGGGAAAAGGAGCTAATAATTTCAATAACAAAATAGAAAAAAATAAATTCATAATAATAAAATAAAATAAATATAAGAAAATTACAATATATGAAAGAGCGAATACTTTCATGAGGTCGTTAAATTTTTGTGAGATATATATGTGTAGTTTGTAAGTGTTTAAATATCTTTTTCAAGAAATGCCTACCATTGGTCAAGAGTTCTGAGAGGTCAGTGGGTATGTGCAATTGTTCTCTTCTTCGACAGTCTGTAAGTATATGTCTTACTAGCTGAATACCCGTGCTTCGTCACGGCAGATAAGTAGTTATTTTATTGCGATAAATAATGTTTCATTAAAATTACGTTACTATACAATTCTGTGCAGTTTATTACAGCACGGTTCCCGTCATACTATATTTTATTCAATGGGCGTTAAAATTTAAAAGTTTATGTTTCCAAGAAGTCATATGGTAACACCCAATATATTTACGAGTATTACCAAGGTTATAGGCGAGGAGGCTGTGCAAGGGTTCCGGATATTATTACCTCGCCTGGAAAACCTAAGGATATGCCATACATCACGGTTTGACCGGGACTGTCCCGGTATTTTGCAATTGTTTCGGTGTCCCGCCCAGTTTTATCAATGTCCCGGAAAAGGCTGTAAGATGTAAAAAGTAATGAATTCATGTTTATAAGAATCTTTTTTAAATCGGTTACTTTTCTACAATTAACATTTTTACTACTGCTCACAGTGTCAAAGAAATGAGAAGTAATCTAACTGTAAAACGCTGGAACTACCTGCACAGCGCTGCCAGCTGCCAGACACTACTATTTGGCTGAGAGATTGTTTTAAGAAAATCAAGTAGCAAAAAAAGTTCCGTTCTTATTTTTAAGGTTTGGGTAGACTAACAGTTTAGGATTCCCCCTTCCGTGTTTGCTAGGCTTAAAACTCACCAACCATTTTGCTTATAATTTGTACTCTTTTTATCCCCCCCCCCCCTGGTATGCCCATCCCATATTAATGTGTCTCGGTTTAACTCTCCAAAAATATAGCAAGCCTATCTGACGGGGACAGGCAGAAAAGAAACGCAATTAAAACTCTATGAGGGACAGTTAATTTCTAGTAATTCAAGGTCTGCCATCATAGTTGAAAATTAACCTCAATTAGAAATAAAACTATGAGATAGATAATGTAAGGTAACAGCTGTTCTTTATCGTCCTAGCAACGCAGGCTGCCTAGGCTTGCCTTCTCTAACCAACTCAAACTTTAAACCCCCCTAAAAATGCTTAAAAATACGAATATCAAAAAATCCTTTCTTAGCGAGCGCCTACGTTATATAGGGAGTGTCCATGCATAATTTCAAAATTTTCTGTCGAGCGGTTTGGGCTGCACGATGATAGATGAGTGAGAGAGTGAGTGTTATTTGACAAATATATAGTAGATAGCAGTTTGTTACATTGTCTACAAATTGGTGTGTCTTGTTTATTCATTAGGTGTCAGTGAGTAATAGAGAATGACCAATACGGAGCCGAGTTAAAACTACCTCTTCTGTCCGGTTTCCTCTTCTGTTGGATGGCCATTCTGCCACTGTTTGTCTGATTTGTCGACGTTCATTGCCGTTTGTGTTGTTTCACTTATTGGAATATAAAATGAGACTTTGTGGCTCTTAACGTTGTGGTCAAATAATCTCTAGATTTTTTTTTCTTTATCTTCTGCAGAGACCATATCTCTCTCCAATAATTGAAATGGGAATTTTTATGACGGATTAATGTAGGGAATTGAATTCCATATAGATTACATATTTGTCCTATTTTGGCTAAAGCGCACAACTCAGTCAGAAATTGTTTAAAATCGGTAAACACCTTTTTTTTTTGTCACTTTTCTGCCAAAAACGTAGAAAGTATACACGTATTCGAAAAATTAGTCGGCATAAAAAAAAATCAGTCCCGTAACAAGCCACAAGGGCCCAGAGGTGTCGATACTGTAGAGGTATGTGACTCTTGACCATACGACACTCTACGGAGATAGTGTGGTCAGTACTATGCCCGCCCACCTTATTTCCACATTGAGTCAGGTTGGCCGAATCCAACCCGCGTCCGAAGACACCAGAAGACAAAAGATTTAATTCGCTCAGGTCCAGTGCTCTACCCTACTTCCAAAATAGGTAGCTTTAAATTCTTAAGATGTTAACAAGAATGGAGAATATATATATAAATATATAGGTATATATATAAATATAAATAAATATATATATATATATATATATATATATACATATAAATATATATATATGTGTGTGTGTGTTGTGAGAAATAATAGAATGCAACTAAAAGCATTCAAGACCAGTCTGAGCGCTTTCATGATTTGATATTATTTTTCCTTTTGTGGCGGTGACAGAAACAAATTGCACTTTGGGACAGTATTTGTGTGTATGAGGTGTGAGGGAAATGAAACGAGAGATAAAAAGAGAGGGAAACAGAGAGTATATTGAAAAGGAAAAACGAGGTGCAACGAAACAGGCAGATTGAATGAATTAAATGTAACGAGATTTGTGCAGGCTTAACAAGGGATGCAATTATCGTAGGCGCCGCAGAGGAATGCATCTCGCCTCCATTTTATTGGATTTTGCTTTTGAGCGCAAACAAATCATTCAACAAACTATTAGAACTGTAGTGGCAGCAGAGAATGAAGGACAACGATATTAAAAAAAGTGAAAACCTCACATCCTCGGGTCTGGATACATATTTAAGAGATTTCTTCTAGTGCGGAGTCGACGCAGTTGATAAACTTTGGCATCTTAAGGAACTACAAGTTATCTTGTGATTAACAATACCACTTTTAAATGAACTGGAATAGCTTCTACGACCAAGATATTCAGCAAAAGAATTGGACAATCCAGGCAGATAGACTTGAATAAGACCAACTTTCGAGTTCGTGGGAGTATTAGACAAACCTGTAAGACCGCCGAGGAAGACGGATAGAGAGAGAGAGAGTGAGAGTGAAAGATTCCCAAGGCACGTCAAGGAGAACCAAAAGCCGGAAATTGCTTTTCTCTCCCCAGAATAAACAATCCTCAAGCCACATCGACCAACTAGTAGGCGTATAATCCTTGAACAAGTCTGAAACAGGCCTGGAAGGAAGGAAGTAAGAGTCCGATCCGCAGGAGCTGGGGAATCACATTCTTTAGCTATTTAACTATATATATATATATATATATATATATATATATATATATATATATATATATATATATATATATATATAAAGATTATAGACTTTAGAAAGCAGCTAAGTCGACAAAGTTCCTGAAAGTCGGTAATATTAATGATTTTCATAGATTATGGGAGATCGCCGGAAATTAAAATCGAACTGAAAATCAACTTCCAAAGGCAATTCCTCAGTTTTTCAACCAATAGAATGTATATATTCAAGAGATTATAGAATGCAGGAAGCAGATAAGTTGAGGTTCCTGAAACTCAGTAAAATTAATGATTTTCATAGAGTATGGGGGATCGCCGGAAGTTGAAATCGAACTGAAAATCAACTTCCAAACGAAATTCCTCAGTTTTTCAACCAATAGAATATATATATTCAAGAGATTATAGAATGTAGGAAGCAGATAAGTTGAGGTTCCTGAAACTCAGTCAAATTAATGATTTTCATAGAGTATGGGGGATCGCCGGAAGTTTAAATCGAACTGAAAATCAACTTCCAAAGGCAATTCCTCATTTTTTCAACCAATAGAATATATATATTCAAGAGATTATAGAATGCAGGAAGCAAATATGTTGAGGTTCCTGAAACTCGGTAAAATTAATGATTTTCATAGAGTATGGGAGATCGCCGGAAGTTTAAATCGAACTGAAAATCAACTTCCAAAGGCAATTCCTCAGTTTTTCAACCAATAGAATATATATATTCAAGAGATTATAGAATGCAGGAAGCAGATAAGTTGAGGTTCCTGAAACTCAGTCAAATTAATGATTTTCATAGAGTATGGGGGATCGCCGGAAGTTTAAATCGAACTGAAAATCAACTTCCAAAGGCAATTCCTCAGTTTTTCAACCAATAGAATATATATATTCAAGAGATTATAGAATGCAGGAAGCAGATAAGTTGAGGTTTCTGAAACTCAGTAAAATTAATGATTTTCATAGAGTATGGGGGATCGCCGGAAGTTTAAATCGAACTGAAAATAAACTACGAAAGGCAATAATATATCAGCAACATAGAACAAAATATCAAAAACACATACTCTCAACGACGACCAAGTATACAGTTGCTCCCGCAATTTCCAAGTATTGCGCAAAAGATAACCGTAATTACAATCTGAGGATAAAAAAAAACTCACGGAAAATGTGGCGGCGGATTATTGTCTGGTTTAGGTTGTGTGGTATTTCAATAAAACAAATTGTTTCATAGGAACAATGTGGCTTAGTTTTGCCGACGTTTCTGCTTGATAAACAAGACTTCGTGAGGGCGATAAAACACAGAAGAACTGCTTATTGAGAGATCGTCGACCGTTGAGGTGAGAAGAATTTCAAGGAATTTTTGTAATTCGGCCAAGCGAAAACAAATCAAATTTTCAGACAAATCTATGTTAAAAATAAATTAGCTATTAAAAACAGTCAGATTGACCTGAAACGTCAATAACTTGGATATATCGGCTTGCTCTTGGGCAGCCTTATTGAACAGCAGTTACCTAGGGATGACCAAAGTTATTGGTCGGGTGACCTTGAGGTAAATGTACTGTTATTGTCGTGGTAACTTATATCACATGGAGACCTAACTGGTGTCCTCTATCTCCTAGGAATATGTCTCAGAAGATGGCTGTTAAAAAGCATATCGAAACTTCAGAAATATAGATTCTAAACAAAATCTGACGTTTTCTCTTATCATTCCTTGACTTCTTATCACCTCAACAGCTAACTATTTTCATCTCTTTATACAACTCATATTTCTCCTGTTCCTTATCGCCCTGACAAAGGCTTGATTTTCAAACAGGGACGTCGCCAACAATAAAACACTTGAGATAGTGCTTGGCCGAAACATGACAATATCTCAACGATCCCCTCTGAATAAATCACTAAAAATGTGTTTACGGTACCCAAATGAAGATGTCCCCCAAAGTATTTCAAGAGAACTAGGAATTAAATATATTGACAACTCAAAATTAATAATAACTGGATAGCATAAAGTTTTTCTAGGCGATCAAAACACAGGGTTATTCTGCCTTAGTATTTTAATTGCTTGGGTTTTGAATATGTTTTTGTCTAATTGAGACGACCCACAATAGTTTTTATTTTTGGTTTTTTGTATTTAAATTCTAAAAATCAAATTATTGTACATTCTACTAAACAAATGATGATAATACATATATATTCGAAAATGTATTTTCAATTCAGGATTCAAGATTTTCTACTTAGATATCTCAGGTTTACATTTATGACTCGTCCTTTTTTTACATTAATGCTTTCTGTTGTTTATTCATTTTTTATGAATTAATGTTTTTATCCGAAGAGCTGGAATTCTTAATGTCTAGTAGCAATGTAAGGGATCCGAAGAATAACGGTATATATGTACTTTTTTTTCATTTACAGCATACAACTCAAAACCAGCCTCTAATTAGGATATTTTGCTAGGAGAAATAATTAAACCGTTGTGTCGGATAATGGCTGCGGATTCTGGATTAATTTATACAAGAAATATCTTGTAAACGTTGAAGTCCTGATATTAAAAAAAAAATGTAAAAGACCGTTATTTGTCAGAACATTTCAAATATATTAGAAAATTTAGATGCTGTTTTCTCCTAACCCAGAACGTTCGAGATTAATTATAATTTTTTCCGGTATGTTATGTCCATCGTCATTTTTTCATAATTACCAAAATAAAATAATTATTGAAAAGTGGTCATGAAAAATCCACCATTTATTAAAAATCGTACGAAAAAGGCCAGAAAGTTTGCTTTCCCAGTTTTTGTTGATAAAATAACGGAAAGAAGGAAGGAGAAAAGATTCCGATCAACAGGAACTAGTGAATCTAAACACATTCCTCAGTTATTGAACCAATAGAATATATATATATATATATATATATATATATATATATATATATATATATATTCAAGAGATAATAGAATGCTGGAAGCAGATATGTTCAAGTTGCTACTCGGGGATTTTAATGATTTTTATAGAGTATGGGAGATCGCCGGAAGTTGAAATCGAACTGAATCTCTGGAGCGACCTTTTTAATTATATATGGACGTTGTTATGGGAACAATTATTGATGTTTCGATTTACCTGGTCGCAAGGTTTCAGCCATGTTCCCTTATCATTCTCTGTGGCTCGCTCTTTGGGGATCGTCTCGTGGTATCGATCTCTAATATAGTAAAGGAACATTTTGGTTTATTTTAGCAAGCGTAGTGTAAAATAAAAATATAACCAACATGAGAATAATTTTAGTAATAATTATAATATTACTTTTATTATAATTATCAATTTGATTCAACGCTTTGTTGGCGATTTGCATTTTCTTTATACCTGTTTGGTTGAAGGCGATTACTTGGCCATTAGCTCATTTTTGTACTTAAAGGAATGTTATAAATTCTCATAAAAAGTATTCTGATCTTTTTAATTAGAAATTTGGGATAATATGTATTCTGACGTTAGATTTTAAAGAATATTAAACAAATGACAACTGGATTTGTAAATTTTGAAATTAAACCTCCAAATGCGCTGGTCCTATAATTAAAATTTAATATTTGTGTATTTGCATTTAGATTAGGTAAGGTTTAACTTGTACTTAATTACAGTGTCCTTTCACCTGCATCAAGAAAATTGCCTAATTCAGAATTTCCCAACCTTCTTTAGCTGGCGCAACACTTGGTCAAGCAGAATTGTAACACTTCATAACATTTTAAGTTAAGCGCCATCACCGTTATTTCTCATGTAACGGCTAAATCTACAAGTTATTGATGGCTAAAGGCTATATTTGAAAATAAAGTCCGACTCGCGGCAGCTGAGACTCGTTAGCGCATTTCTGTTTTATTTTTATGTTTCATTTTTTCTTTACAAGAAAAAATGAAATCTCGAACAAAAACAAGATTTTAGGCTTTTGGGAGAAGAAGGAGAATATTCTATGAGTAAATCCCCTCCTTCGCCCTTTTCGAATTTGCTAAGTTTTTATTATTACTAAGAGTTTTCTCATTTACTTACCATGTTTCACTAAAATAATCAATTTACTGTTTAATGAAATTTAAAAAGAAACTAAATCAATAGAGACAAAAAAAACAAAAGTGAAAATTTCAAAATTTAGGGCCGATTCTTCGGATTTAGATCGCTCTATCAAAAACTCCATAGGAACCATTTTTTTTTTAGGGATTGCAATAACATTACCTATGCACTCCGATTCCCACTAGGAGTGGTGGCTCTTCTTTGGAAGAAAGAAGCAGTTTGCAGATATATAAGAATAAATTCGGAAATCCCAAGAAAAGTCTAGTTCTTTCCGCTTTTCGGACTGTCAAATTTTCGATAATTGACTTAATAATAATATTCATTACGATAATTGGGGGCGAGGTTAGCTCAGTGGTAGAGCACTGGACTAATATGCTGGAGGACCTGAGTTCAAATCCCGAAAAAGCACTTAAGATTTTTTCTTCTGTCTTCGTTCATTGGTTGAATTCGGCCTCCCTGACCGTCCCTAGGCCAACCCAGCCTTTACTTAATTTATTAATACCTTGGTGCTAATGACTAGCAGTCGAAGCAGCAAGGGGAAAATCAGGCGGCCGGAGCATAGTACTGACCACACTATCTCCCTAGTGTGCCGTAAGGTCAAGAATCGACCAGACACCTCTACAGTATCTGCCCCTCAGGGCCCTTGTGGCCTGTTACGGGACTGCTTTTTTTTTTATTATTATTACATTTATTAGCTATAAATTATAATAAAAAAATGTTCTTCATATTTTTATGATTTAATATATTTTATTGTTGTCTAGCATTATTGATTATTTTCCGTGTACCAGCAACTCGCGTAACACCATTGGTACGCGTACCACAGTTTTTGAATCGCTAGCCTAGATAATTTATGTCCTCGTTGCAATCGTAAATTTTTCTTTTATCCAACAAAACGCGCCTCATAAACAATTAATAAACAGAATCATAAGAACAGGTTTCATTATGAGTAGAGGATTACTTGAACCTCCCTCCAAAATAAAATATAAGGTCACCTGGGGACTGTAAATTTATCTCTGCTTCTAAGAAATTATCTGGATAAAATCGCAGGGTTAGAACAAAGTATTCGCCTGAAGGGTTATATTTTTTTGAAGATTTAATCTGTTTGGTTTATTTATTTCTATTGGTTGTCTTGATAAAGAATGTTTTTAGTTTACCCTGCTTCAGCAGAACGGAGTTAAGTTTCGTCTGTCCGGCACTAGCAATCCCGATTTTCAATAATACATTTATTTTTCGAAATATATTGAAAAATGTAGGGCTCAGTGGTTGAGTACCGAGTGATTCAGGAAGCAGAGCATTCGTAGTAGACACGGTAATAAACTGTAACACCCATCAGAATCGTTACACAGTGATAATTACACAATTGTTGTGTAACGAGGTACATAACACGACATACTTGAGTGAAGATTTTTCTTTAATCTTCACGGATTAAATCTATTTAGTCCGCACAAGATTCAATTGGTCGCGCCACCATCTTTTCTGCTGACTTCGGAGTCCGAATTACCTTGAGTGACCTTCTTGGCAAATGGACATTTTATTTATTTCGGCATTCAATAGCAATCAATTGTTCCGGAAAATGGCCTGGAAAAAGATATAACAAATTAAGAGAGATAAAATCCACCACCTCGGCAGGGAAAACCTCGTCTCAAGACAGTGGACATATCGCACTAGTATTTCTAAAGTGACACAACTCAAAATAAAAATCATCTGAAAATGTGACACTATTGCCCATGCAGGGGGCATAGCATGTAAGTACCCTCTGGTGTACAAGCTCTGATGTACATAAAGTTTTGATGGTTGATAAAGAAATATTTACCATGTCTTTCATAGTCATAACTGAAAAACACTGATTTTTGAGTTGTGTCACTTCAAGCTCGTGTAAGGCTGAGAAATAGTTCCACACGTACTAGTTGCACCGATCTCGAGAAGTGGGTCTTGTTCAGGGATTCGGATCATGAAATAAGAACTTAAATGAAGTTGTGGCAAAATGGCGACCGAAAGACCATTTATTAATATTATCAACGAGTTGGATTGACTAGAGTTTCCATATAACCTTGAGTGAGCGTAGTTAGCCGAAACGCATAGCAATTATGCCATTAACATAAGTGCTACTGGTTTCCTAGGTTATATAATATTAGCACTTATGTTAATTGTATTATTGATATGCGTTTCCGCTCGCTACGCTCGCTCAAGGTTGTATCGAAACTCTAATAAATCCAACTCGTTGCTAATATAGATATCTGGGTTTTCGGTGTAAAATGGGCCGATTTAGTGCGTTATATATCAGTTAAGTAATGTTGTAATGTTGTGTACTGTCGGTGGACTGTAGAATGTGTCGATTCAAATTTTTCTGCTAGCTCTTCGACAGTTACAACAGGATTTTCTCCTAGAGTAGCCTGCAGGAGTTGGTCTTCAAGCTCTGTTGGTCGACCTGTACGATGCTCGTCTTCAAACTTGCGGTTTCCCGCACGAAATCGTTCAAACAACCGCTGCACTTGTCGCTCACTAATGCTATTTTCGCTATATTTTTCTACAAGTTTTTGATATGTTGAAGCGACACATTTTATCCTTTATCGAATTCCCAAAGCATAACACTGCGTAATTGGTTTTTTGGGAGATTCATTTCAAATGAAATTTCAGCCAGAGAATAAATAAGTTTCGCCAATCAAAATAGCTTATTCAATGCTATAATAAACAAAAAATGTAAAGAAAAATAAATATTAAAATTAAAAGGAGGGAACTTGCACAGTGAGAATATTAAAACCGACATTACTCATGGGATGACCTGATATATACAATGACCAAGGATGTTTAATTGCCTTTAAAAAAAATATTTGGAAAACTTTCGCCACGCAGGAGCTGCATAACTTCGAAGATTCCTCGGCCAGGTGGATTACTTTGAGTCTTTTTTTTTTTTTTTTTTTTTAAATAATCAACATAAATACAAAATAAACACTCAAAGATTTAATTTTATATTTGTAATGAATAGCTTAATCAATTCTTAATTTATCATATACTGTTGACCCAGAGTAAACACGAACTATAAATGAACCAATTATTTTTTTAATAATAATAAACCAAACAACTAAAAGGAAATTTAATAATTTCGCTCCAGAGTAAGCTCCCATTCCTAAGGGATCGAATTTTAGTTTATTTTTACAAAACGTCATTCTTAGGATTTGTGTCCGACTGACATTAATGGTTAACAAACTTGACCAATCGTTCTTAAAAGGCAGGCCTAGATTTACGGGGAACTTAAATCTTAACCCATCTTTTATGGTTCTATTATTGATGTTTTATATCAAAAGGAAATACATTATTAAAAAATAACTAAAGGGCGTAAAGGCCTAACAAAGGTATCGAAAAGGTAGAAAGCCGATACAGGAGGGAGCGGAGAAGCGCACAGGAACCGGAAGTGTGGGCTCCTGACTCGCCGGAAGCCACAAGTGGCCTTTAACAGCCTATAAGAAGGCAATTTAGGCTCTCATGTCTGAATTATGGGCAAACTCTACACA
Source organism: Gonocerus acuteangulatus (assembly GCA_946811695.1). Taxonomy (NCBI): domain Eukaryota; kingdom Metazoa; phylum Arthropoda; class Insecta; order Hemiptera; family Coreidae; genus Gonocerus; species Gonocerus acuteangulatus. The sequence goes on from OX328128.1 coordinate 16,870,758, forward strand.
ACTGTGTCAGGAATTAACAAGAAATTTCTCTATTTCAATATGGATGTGTTAGATTTTTATGAAGCATTATAGGCAATATTTTTATTACGCTCATTATAACTTAGGCTGAGAAATAGTTCCACAAAATTCTGATAAATATGTGTAAAGGTACTTACGTACTAGTTGCACCGATCTCGAGAAGTGGGTCTCGTTCAGGGATTCGGATCATGAAATAAGAACTCAAATGAAGTTGTGGCAAAATGGCGACCGAAAGACCATTTATTAATATTATCAACGAGTTGGATTGACTAGAGTTTCCATATAACCTTGAGTGAGCGTAGTTAGCCGAAACGCATAGCAATTATGCCATTAACGTAAGTGCTACTGGTTTCCTAGGTTATATAATATTAGCACTTATGTTAATTGTATTATTGATATGCGTTTCCGCTCGCTACGCTCACTCAAGGTTATATCGAAACTCTAGTAAACCCAACTCGTTGCTAATATAGATAACTGGGTTTTCGGTGTAAAATGGGCCGATTTGCAATTTAACGTTGCTCAAAAGAGTACTTTTTCAGTCGTTGGTAACTCCCAAATACTCATTTTCCTAACCGAAAGAAAAGCACAAAGAATACTACAACACTAAGAAGTAAAACAAGAAACAATAAATATAACTTGTAAAAAACACAAATCTAACAGTAAGTGAACACAAAACGATAACAAGAACGGAAGAAAGAACAGCCAATAGAAATGCCCGTAGGAATGAACCAATAGAAACGCTTCCTTTGAGTTCTCATTTGATGATCCGGATCCCTGAACGAGACCCACTTCTCGAGATCGGTGCAACTAGTACGTAAGTACCTAGATAAAATATTTGGGCACTAAGAAAATATTTTTTTTATAAGGCACTTCAACCTCTAGGGGCATTGGTGCCTGTATATACTTAAATATGCCAAAGAATGTACTGTTAGAATAAAAAAAAATTAATCAAAACAATATATATTTATTAAGTAATTTTAAATAGAGAATATAACGTAAGAATTAAAAATGGTTGAAAAATACTTAAAAATGTAATTTTAAACGTTTTAAACGAACACACTCTGAATAACACCCACCCACACTCACACACATACACACACACTCTGAATAACACCCACCCACACTCACACACATACACACACACTCTGAATAACACCCACCCACACTCACACACACAGACGGACACACCCATCCACAACTATTTTCTAGATCTACTTCCCCTTATAGGTTTAATTGTTATTTATATTTTTGTGAACAGACCTGTAGCCCTGAGAAATCTCAATGTTCTCTGACACAATTCATGGTCGTCTCCAAGTATATCAAAGAGAGTACCATGAATGTCCAGTTGATTTAGAATCTCCTCGTAGGCTCTACAGTCCGTGAAAATATGTTTAATTGATAGATCTTCACCACATACTGTACATTCAAGAGAAATGTTTAACAAACTTGCTCCAAAAGAAGGCAATAATTCAAGAACATTGTCAGAAGAGCACTTCATGTACGAAGACAATAAAAATACATCAAATTATAACTTTACTCAGTCCTGGACCGACTAATGGGCTACGAATGAAAAAAATAGGGTTCACAGCTGTTAACACGTCTGAATAATGGCTTGAGCTCTTTTAGAATACGGAGTAAACATTATTTTGCTGCCTAAGGATAAGACGAGCCCATCCTCTTTGTGTGACACAACAGAGCCGTAGAGCGAAAATTGTGACAAAGATCAAACAGTTCAACTTATACAATCGGACTGTAACTTGAAAATAAACCTGGATGAGACGCGTACGAACTACACTTGTGACAGCGGGAATCATATAGGCTCAACATTACAATACAGAAAATATGATAATATTTATAACTAAATTCAAGGAACAATTTTAAGCGATATTAGTCTTGAATTATTGTATTAAATCAATATTAAGTTGTTTTATGGCTCATTAATTAGTTTCTTATATCAGGTCATCCCATAAGTAATGTCGGTGGACTTTAGAATGTGTCGATCCTAATTTTTCTGCAAACACTTCTTCTGCTACAACAGGATTTTTATTCAACAGTAGCCTGCAGGAGTTGGTCGCTTCCTGCTCGAAAACGTTCAAACCACCGCTGCAATTGTTGCTTACTAATGACATTTTCGCCTTATGTTTCTACAAGTTTTCGATAAGTTGAAGCACCATTTCTCCTTTGTCGATTTTCCCAAAGCATAACAAGTGGTGCCTTGGACGATCCATTTCAAATGAAATTTCATCAGAGAATAAATAAATTTCACCAACCAAAACATGATAAATAGAAGTGTATTTAATGATATAATAAACAAAAATAAATTGAGGAGGGAACATAAACAGAAAGAATATTAAAAACATGATTTACGGGATGACCTGATATGTATAAACGAGTTATGAAAAGACAGTTTCAGTCAAATCCGAAATATTTGGGCATATTTCGCTTATTCGTTTCTTTGAAATTCTCCCAAACCTTCTTTATCCAAGGAAATGAATCTCAAGCACAAACCATTTTGGCTAAATTATGTCTTCCCATCCCGAGCATGGTCCTTTTAGGTGGAATGATCTCTTCTTTTTTTTTTTTTTGCAATCCACAAGACTGAAGTATCCTTGAATATGGGAAAATATGAGCTCAAATAATATTATAACAAAAGTTGGCGGCCCAAAAGAAAACCTCATAAATCTTTATGAGACTTTGAGAGAGAATCGGGAAACAAAACGAAGAAGGCAATATCTACAAGGCAGATCTGAGCTAGCGGCATTCATCTTGATAGCAGCTAAGACCTGTGGAATAGCAAGCACGGATCATGCAATCATTCCTAAGCTAGTGGCGAACTCATTTACAGTCAAGCTTGCCATAATGGCAGATTTCGTGCTGTTTTTCGTACGTATGGCGTACTTCCATGCAATACGTTGTTATTTGGAAAGATTATAACAAGGTGGGGTACTTACGTACTGGCCTCAACGCAGGTTAGAGATGTTGGTCTCGTTCAGATATCTAGATCACCAGCGCAGGCGCATAACTCATTAGCATTTCTGTGGGCCTATTCCTATGGGCGATTCTATTGGTCTTTGCTTGAAGTAACCGTCTTGTTTACTTTATGTTTTCAAAGCAATTCACTTGCAGATTTGTGTTTTTTTACGCGATTTCTTTTCATTGTTTGTTGTTTGAGTTCTTAGTGTTGTTTGCGTCCTTAGTGCTGTTCTTGTCTCTGCTAGGAAAATGCGTCTTTGGGATTTACCTACAACTGAAAAAGATTCTAAATTGCATATCGGTGCATTTCCCACTGAAAAAGCAGTGAAATTTGGATTGACTAGAGTTTCGATATAACCTTGAGCGAGCGAAGCGACTGGAAACGCATAGCAAAGGTGCCATTAACATACGTACTACGCGTTTCCTCAAGATTGTATCGAAACTCTTGTCAACCGAAATCGTGGATACTCCCGTTGCCATATTGGCAAAAATTCAATTGACGCCTGCGCCGATGATCCAGACCTCTGAGGGCCGGTTCTTTACCCTGCGTTGAAGCTAATATCTAAGTATCCAAGAAGGCTTTCCCATATCACTTACCGTATGTCTTCCAGTTTATAGATATTCAACGAAATATACTACGAACACACTTTCTCACGAATCACCTTAATCGGGAAAGTTTTTTAAGCACTAGGATATCGGTTTCGCCAAAAAACATTTTGGGCTGCTGGTAGGTTCGGATTTTCCATATTTCTTTCACCTAGTCTGGGCGAAAATTCCGCCGAAGTATTACTTTTCTCTGACAGAATCTCTAATGGCTATGAGTTTTCTATGTCAAAATCGAAGATCACAGGTCCTCAACAAAAAAACTGCATGAGATTTTTATTGCTTTTTTCCAAGAATTGAATTAAATAAATGAATAATTGTATTTATTTTACAAATAACAAGAATATAGAAAAATACAAGATATTCATAAATTAAATTATAATGGTTAAAATATTTTTATAAACTAATAAAAATAAATAAATAACTGCAATAGTCCATCAAGTCAACGCGTTGATTGCGCCGGTTCTCGTTGATCACCGAAGTTAAGCAACGTTGGGTATGGCAAGAACCTCAATGGGCGACCGACCACGTACTTATGGCATTATAAGAGGGTGGCAACCTATAGATCGCATTGCCTTAATAGCCTAATTGTTAATACGCCCTTAAACAAAAACCAAAAAAAAACATATTCCATCCATAAGCAATATCGATCCACTAAGAGTCCGGGTTTATTCAAAACTCCCCACTCCAGACCATATTATCAATGTAAAAATAGATTGCTTTCTTGGGACAAAGCCCTCCCACTCCCTCGTCGTTGTATTTTTTAAGACCTTTCCTAAACTTCAAATAGAATATTTAAGTATATTTCTTGTAATTCCTTTGATATTCACCGCCTCAAATAATTCATCTCTTTTATTTGAAAGTTATATCTTAATTGGAGGTAGTTTTAACTTGAATCCGTATTGGTCATTCTCAACTTACTCACAGACACTTGAGTAAATATGTCAAAGAAGAGAACAATTTACACATAGCCACTGACCTTACAGTGCTTTTGGCCCTAGCAGTCAAAGGATCTAAGTGGCATTTTTGAAGAAAATGAGGTAGATAGAGGAATGGGTTGTGAGCACCTTAATCTTGTGGGTGGTAAAGAGATCCAAGTGATTTTCTTAACAGTTGCTGCCACCTAGCTTGTGTTCTCTTGAGTATTGTCACTTTTGTAATATTAAGAAGATTAAGAGGTCTATGCGCGAATTTTCGAATTTTTGGCATATTAATCCTAAACTGGATGACGTAAGGATTCGTCTAGGGGTCATTCCATACCAAGTGATCCAAAATAAAGGAAAAGATTCCCCTCATATTTTTTGATTTTTTTTAAATTTGGCTCATCAATAGTACCCCATACGGCAATTAAAAATCTAAATTTTTAGAAATTTATCTTTATTAGTTTTCGAGTTATGAAAGCTTAAGTTTTTTAAAAAAGCACATTTTAGGACAGATACTTGATCATAAAATCGACCATAACTCCCAAACAAAATGAGTTAGAGAGGTGTGGTAAAAAGCATTCGTTAGTGTATTAAATACTGATTAAAATGATATATATCATGACTTATTTATGAAAGTTGAAATTTTAAGGTAATTTTTAAAACTTTAAAATTTAAATTTCTCTTAAAACGTATGTTTAAAAATTTTCAAGAAATCTGTAATTTTTCTTTGATATTTTATCTTAGTTTTGTGTACATTGCAAGTTGGGATCTCAATGGGATCATATTTATTTTAATTAATAACTTAATTAAAGGCAGCTTGGTATCTTTTTGGTACGTCAAAAACTTAAAAAAATCAGAAAATTAAATGAACTCCATCTAATATAGACGCAAGACGAAAAAATAAAGAAAAAAATCCTTTGGCATACATCTCGTTTTGGCTTAGTGTCCGAGAAAAACGCAAAAAACTAAAATAAATTATGAAAAATAGGTCTATTAAAAGGGGTATCAATTTTTTTAAAAGTATATGTATCAACCCCACTCCCTCCACTCACCCATTCACCCCCATCTCCTTTACCCCCCCCCCAAATATAGGAGTGAATGTACCTCTGATTTTGTGAGTAATAATGGAATATTAGGTACACATTTTTTAGGTCCCCTCGACTTAACGCAGAGTCTTTCGACACATTTCTCTATAATATTCACCATCATGTTCTTGGAGTCCTTTTGTCACAGAGATTGGGAAGCTGGTTCCAAATTAGTGGGACAGTTGTCCAGCCGTCCGAAATTAGTTGGGAATTAACTATCCATGGCGTTGTATAGTATCATACTAGAGTATGATCGGAACTATAAAAATCTATTTCTTCCCCTTACCACTATGTTCAACTTTGACTCCATTTTCCCCACAAAATTGAGTTTGTTACTTAGACCCTTAGAACTCTGGGGTCCGCATATACTATGTATCACAAAATTTAACGAAATTATGAAAATTACACTTACATTTTTGTAATTTTATTTTATTTTTCTATTAGTGTTATTTAAATATTATTTCAACTTTTTCCGCAGTTATATTTATTTTCATTCTGTTATGATTATCTGTTATAATTCATTCATTAATATTACCATTTTGTTCAAATTTGCTAATCACCTCCGTTGGGGTCCAACAATAAATTAATAAATAAATAAATATCTCTTATTTTTAGCAATTTCCGTCCTTATAAATTTCTTTCTGACCATATAAAAAGGAATTATGGAAAAATCCATCAGAAAATGTTAACGTATTATTCGATTTGATAAGCCAATGACCTCAAAGGGAAGTGACTATTAACATAAGCTTGACAGTAACGAAATTATGAATGGAAATAAAATAATATGGTTGAGGGGTCCGTGATCATGAGTCGGAATACTAAATTAATTTTTTTGTATCCAAGAAAAAAGCCTAATCTACCAATCTCTCCATGAATGAATGTGAAATAATTAAACCTTTAAGGAATTTTGATTCTAAATTACTGAGTCGCTCCCGAATTTAACGCCATACGCATTTCGTTTTGGTTTGTAACTCACAATTAAGTATACACATACTGGTTCCCATTTAAGGCGGTGTTTGTTTTTAAAGGAGAAAGTTCAGATTACTGAAAAAATTAATTTTTGTGTAAACCCTAACGTTATTTTACATCATGATGATTAGATAGTTAGCCGTCGAGGTGATAAGTAAAGATGGAATGGTGATGATTAGATAGTTAGCCGTCGAGGTGATAAGTAAAGATGGAATGGCTGGGATTCGGCTAAAGAAACCTCAATATGATTTTTTTTTTTTTTTATACACAAAAAAAACAATTTTACAATTTTATTGGACCAATACAAAACGTATTATACACAAAACAATATTTGTAAGATAAAAATTTAAAGGGTTAAAATGTCTTGATAAAGTCTGTGTTTGATTCGCGAGGTTTTTCTTTGTCCAAGTTGATAAAACATGGAACTGCTGGAGGCTGGAAGAGTCTGGTGATATTTTCGCACTAGCTTTTCTATGTGAGTGAAAAATGGATCAACCTCCAATTCTCTATGGATCTGGCTGTTCCTTACGAACCAAGGAGCATTGGACACTAATCGGAGTACCCTGTTTTGAAATGTTTGTAGACGTTTTATGTGTGTGGTTCTGGCGACAAACCAGACAGGACATGCGTACGTTAGTATGGGTAGTATTGTCGATTTGTATAGTAGTGTACCACAGGTGTGTTTTAGGGGAGTTTTTCTATTTATTAATGGGTAAATTTGTAACAGTCGTGTGTGAGCTTCTTGTAGTTTTTTGTGTATGTGATGTCGCCAAGTCAGTCTTGTGTCTAGATGTACTCCGAGATAGCGTATACTCTGGTCTTTTGGAGTCCAGAGAATTGAGTGATGACCAATTTTCAGCTCTGGTAAATCTTCATTTTTTTTTTTTTTTTTATAAAAAATCTATATTTTGGACGTTTCATTTTCATATATTTTCATTCTACTCATTCTATGAATTTAAGACCAAATTTGTTCTTTTATAATAAGTTAAGTGTATTTATATTTCTGTTACTTATGTCAATTATAAACCTTTCTTTTTTGTATTAATTTCTGATTATCTTGTCATTTTGTGACGAAGGCTACCAATGAGTAGCCGAAACGTCCAAAATATAGATTTTTTATATATATAAAAAAAAATCATATTGTGGTTTCTTTAGCCGAATCCCAACCATTCGATCTTTAGTTGTTATTTTAAATGTTCTTCATTGGCGCGACATCTTGTCTACGGAATTTCGTTGCAAATAAAAGCCGGACCGGTAAAATATTAATTTGATTCCGGAGTAAACCCTTCCTTCTAATGAACCGATTTCGTTTATTTTTACAACAAATCTTTCTCTGCAGGTTCTTAACTTATACCGAGTTCCGTTCCAAAATAACAAAAATTGCAGCCGGTATGAGGAAATTAGTACATTGGGTCCGGATGGACAGATTTTGCAGGTTAACGAACTCGTTCTATCGTTTGCTGTAGAAATGACATATATCAAGTTTCGAAGGAGATAAACACCTGGGGTTTAACCTCCAAGGTACTATTTCACGGACAATCTTTTTTTTTATCTGTCTTCTGTTATTGTGCGACCGAAATAACACCAGAGGTTGAAATATATAATTGCAAAAAGGATGGCTAGATATCCCGGAAAACCCTAAAAAAAAAAAAAAAAAAAAAAAGAAATTCTTGTGGAAAAAATGTACGTAAGTTTATAGAATTCAGGATTCAATAGAACTTACAAAAAAAAAAATCTGACTCCTAGAAATTGCTGCGTAATTTTGGCGATGTTCCATAGAAGGCTCAACCCTGGCATGATCTTGGAAGAATGGACCGAAAAAAATATGAAGGAAAACCGCAGACACCGGGAAGCAGATAAGAGAAGGGGAAACTACAGATAGTAGAAAACCGCAGACATCAAGGATTTTCCACAGAAATATTCTTGCAGAATATCCACCAACGATAACACAATCTTAAAATGTATAACTATTATAAATAATTTTATCAAATAGCCTAAGTACCGAGATGTTTACCGGAACTCGAAATTTGGAATATATATATATATATATATATATATATATATATATATATATATATATATATATTGAGGTCCACAATTGCAAGCTGGATTGCTTTTATAAATACAAATTTTAGAATAAACGTAAATTAAATAAATAAAATGAAATAGTGTAGATGGAGATAGTTATCCGCTGTAGAGATACGAAGACAGGTATAGTTGGGATTCGGCTAGGAGAAAAACGTCAGACTTTCAAAAAGAAATCTGTATTTTGGACGTTTCGACTCCAACAATGGCAGCCTTCTTCAGCACTAGAGAATGCCTAGGGGGGAGGGAGGAAGACCTCGAGGACAACTTAGGTAACCATGGTTAGAAGTATCAGATTAGGTTACCTAAGTTGTCCTCGAGGTCTTCCTCCCTCCCCCCTAGGCATTCTCTAGTGCTGAAGAAGGCTGCCATTGTTGCAGTCGAAACGTCCAAAATACAGATTTCTTTTTGAAAGTCTGACGTTTTTCTCCTAGCCGAATCCCAACTATACCTGTCTTCGTATAAAATGAAATAATGTATATAAAATTAATTAAAAATAATAATCGAACTATAACAATAATAAAATCATAGGCACGGAGGGACTCAAGGCAGGGAGTGACTTATGTGAGCAGGCGCTTGAAGCTTTACGACCCTCCCTTCCTGAGTAACAGTACATCGCTCACACAACACATACAGTACACTACACAATTACACTGACACAACATCATATACAGTACACACCCAAGGATCACCTGCCCTGGGAGATAGACCTGGCAGTGGGCATAAAATGCACCACCCACATAAAGTGATGAAATGAAAGCCCACTCTTGGCTCGCAGAAATCTGGAGTGACGTCTTCTCCAGAGGGAATAATATGCCACACCTTGACAACTGAAGCAGTGCGAGCGGTGCTCCGATCCGATACTAGCCCGTAAGATTAAGGATATTTAAGAAGTATCAAGCACTGGCTTCAGCTTGGAGGAGAGTGATCCTTCTCCCGCTCCTGTCAGTAAGTAGCCAAGAAATACACAACAACGCATGAAATAGACTGAATAAATGCATAGTGCAGTCATGGGAGTGTATTACCCCGCCACTAGAAACCAGGGATGGGCAATAGTCGATAGGTACTATCGATATATCGATAGTAGATATCGATAGTCACGAACTATCGATAGATTTTATTTTTTTTACTTTTTTTCTAGAATTGAAGTTCTCAGCATCCGGAGGGCTGTGGTATTAAATACTGACACGTCTGGTGAATTAAATGCTGAAAAAGAACCGTCTGGTGAATACAAACAACTACATAATGTTGCCAGGAAATTCCTTTGTGTTCCAGGCTCGTCGGTACCCACAGAACGTGTATTTTCAGCCCCTGGAAAAATCATTTCTGAACAGCGGAACGGACTGAGCCAAAGAAAAGCGGAAAAGTCCTTTCTAGTAATATGCGGCTCAAGGAGCACAACTAAAATAGTTTGAAATAATTGCACCTTTTTGTATCTCTTGATATTTTATTCTTTAGAAATGCTTTTTATAAATTTAAATAAATCCGTTTTAAACCGTTATGTAATCTTATAAATATACCTAATCCTCCATGTAATAGATAATTCAATTGAATAACATTAAATTCTTCATTGGACAGGTAATACATACGAAATAGGGGAAGCCAATATCGAAAAACTATCAATGGTATCGATATATTTTAACCGATAGTATCGGCCTATCGATAGTGCTCAACTATCGACTATCGTCATCCCTACTAGAAACGGACAAGAAAAAGCACTCTGTATAACACATGCGCGCTGTATGTACACGTACTTACATAATTATTTATATCGGTTGGACGTAAATCCCCCCAAGGAAATTGAACAACCTGGAAACGGAGGAAAACGACCCCGAAAATAATAATAATACGATACTATCGACCACACTTTTTTAAGGATGTCAACATCTCTGACAAATGTAGACTTGTTATGAGTAGATCCAGAATATTACGGGGGGCTGTGTGATCCTTACGGGGTCTGATTACCTTCGGCAGCATAACACACGTGGCCAAAATATATCATCAAGTACTCGCAGAAAAGTTTGATATGTTGAACGGTGTGGTCCCTTAGACCGCTACGTCCCAAAAAGACTTTTGGTGAGAGGTACAGTAAAAATTGTTGTTTGTTAAACTATTATTTTATGTATGTTTTAAATTATTCTAGGTCATAAGACAACAGGTTTTTTAACCTGTCTACTTTTATTTTAATTGGACTTCTGGAGGGGTTAGTAGTAGTAACCCTTAACTCCGGAATTATGGCTGGCACATAGCACATGGCTGAGGTGTCCTGGGTATTAAAATACCCAGTTTTTCTTGGTAATATTTATCACTCGGTGGTTTGCCACCAATTCATTATTGAAAGGAGAGCCATAGCTGTATTAAGGTTATTTGAATGTACAACTCACTATGTGACAATAACATTGTACAACACAATACTATGGTAAATGCTTATTGTACTATTTCTCCCCCAAAAAAAAAATAAATAAAAAAAAAATAAAAAAAAAAATGTCCCGGGACGAAGCAATGCTAACGGACCTAGTCAATGGTCTTATCATTGACAAGTTCCGTTATCAAATATATATATATATATATATATATATATATATATATATATATATATATATATTTAAACCACCTATATTTTATATATTATAATCATAGACAACAGTTTGCAATTCCATTGACAACTAATATAGAGACAATTCAACAGAAAAAAATAGATTAGGATTAAAAATACAGGCCACTGAAAGGATAAAAGGGTGCAAATTTAATATTAATCGACTAACCTTGGTGCATTCGAATCGATTCTACACAAATAATTCAAACATGTCTGCATGGAGATAGGAATACTGCAGCAATGGGAAACAAATGGTACTTCCGATGAAATTGATAATTTAGGAAAATTGACTTTATATCAAATTGTATTATTTATTAATATGTTGAAAGGAAAATCGATTACATGATAAGGTAACACTATTAAATCTGATAAGATATAACAGAAATCAGAATTTTTAATGTTAGCATTTCAATAAAAAAGAGAATTTTTTTCAGATCAATAATATTTTTTAAATGATAACATTATACTATGGTTTCAGCATTCACTATTTCTGCACGCAAGGTACTATGCGCCTCAAATTTTGTAGTTATGTTTTTCAGTCAATTTTGCTAAAAAAAGATACTTAACCATCGAAATTATTTATATAGAATAATTTGTATTTTTTTTTTTTTTTTTTTTTTTTTTTACGGCGCATCTTCAACTTGGCCATTAGCGCCGAATAATAATTTGTATTAAATCATTTTTAGTTATTAATATAGGTATTCATTTAGTTTCCTTGTATATTTATAAATAGAAAATAAAGGTTTTGTTGCCAACTGTCATAGCAACATTGAATGCGCCGGCTCCCGTTGATCACCGAAGTTAAGGAACGACGCACAGTGGTGCCGAGAGCCATTCTCGGCCGTATGTGTGCAAAGCTTAATGAAATGAAGGTGTCAATAAGCGATGCTATTATTTTACGAAAATCGACTTTACCATTATTTTTTCTGCAGAGAGTTGTTAAAAATGTGACAAGGGAAATACGACATTGTGTACGTCGAAGGAGGTAGGAAACGATGAGAGACGTACCCAGCTTTGTAAGCCTCCAACAATCTCTCACCTATCCATCCTCCCGCGGAATACGAAATACGACAGCCGATATTATTGATTTCGCAGTCCCCAATGATGGGAATATCCGGAAGTCATATGCCAAGAAACTGCGAAAGTACC